>QNUK01000115.1:1472500-1675000 GCA_013621035.1 Clarias magur | reverse complement strand
CAGGCCGATGCGAACCTCCCAGATAGGAGCTGAGGATTAAGCGAGTGGCTGTGAAAACAGTGACGGGGTCAGCGTCTGACCCGCAGGATCACACTGAGCTTTTATCCACTCAAACACCGCGACAGGGAGAAGAGCGCTCCTGAGAACTCCTTCACAGCTCCGTGAACTCTGAGACGTCCATCTGCAGTTTATTATTATTATTATTATTATTATTATTATTATTATTATTATTATTATTATTGAAGTTGATGAGCTTTTAAAATAAATTGTAAATTGAACTTTGTCTTTTGTGGGTGTGGCCTGTCTGATGAATAACTACAGTAGCTACATACAGTATAGCTACACATAAAAAAAAAAAAAAAAAAAAAAAATATATATATATATATATATATATATATATATATACTATATATATATGTGGACAAAATTGTTGGTACCCTTCGGTCAATGAAAGAAAAAACTGACACTATATATATATATATATATATATATATATATACACACACTATATATATACACTAATGTCACCAGCAGAGCGATTCGAAGGCATAATCATAATAAAACCTCAATTTGTTACATTCTTTTGCCAAAACACTGTATTAATGGTGATTTTATTTTTTATGTAATGCTTATAATACAGAAAATGTGCTAATTATTTATATTTCTTCATGAGTATTTATACTAAAATTAAGCTGTAAGCTTCTAGAAGCACATGACCTGCACAGATTGTTGTTTAAATTAAAGGATTCTGAGTAAAAGTGAAGATGTTTTTCAACAAAAAAATTCTGTAGTGTCTGTAACCATGTCAAATTCAGCAATTTCAACAATTTTGCATTTTAGAATAAAACGCTTTTTTTCAGGTTTGTGTCTTTTCATTTGAAACCAAACTTGTCCAAGCTTCACCTGAATGACAATTAAGATCTGAATTGGAAAAGGTGCCAGACACTGTAGACCCCGAGGTGAGACACTTTTTAGCTCCAGTATGATGTTTTGACAGTTTCTATTGAATCTTTAAGATGGCATGACATCTGTTTTATGTGTTTTTCTGACGACGCTCCAGACTTTCACATTATGTCTGTTCTTCATAACGTCCTACATTATGATGTTAATGTTTGCAGAACATTCCTGCAGCTTAATGAATGTTACATGTCCATCCTACATGTTGGAATCAGACATTTTTATTTCGAGGCCTGGCAAAAAAACAGACAAAAATGATGAGGAATCTGATTTTATTCATATTTATGTAAATATATAAAATGATTGGTGAATGTTTTATTTAGGTCATTTTTATAAAAGTGGCTCGGGATCTTCCTGCAATAATCATGCAGTATAAGGATTTTATAAGAACTTTAACATATGCAAAAACATTAAAGGACTTCCTGGAAGGCCAGCGCTTTAGGCCATCACAGCTCGGGTGTACTGAGAAAACGTTTTACCTTGATGGCGTCCCAGCTCTGGTGACACACTGGGATAAGTGCATTAGTGTAGCAGGAGATTATATAGAGAAATAAAGGGAGTTTTTACTCTCAGTACTGTGCTCTGTTATCCTGCACAATCAAAATTCCCGCTTCGACTTGAACATCCTTTGTACATTAATGTGAACGGGTTAAATGCGAGGGACTGAAAAAGTACTGGAAACTTCTTGCAATGAAACACACAAGACACAGTCAGGGGTTTACAGAGGACAGTGGGGAGACGGCCTTCAAAAAAGCTTTTATGTGACCTTGTAAGAAGAATAAAAAGAGTTTGAAGCCATGTGGCGAGCGCAGAGACTGTAACTCTGCTCGGATGTTCCACGGAGGAATGTTCATGTTCCGGTTCACATCGAGGTAGCAGTGACTCTTACTGACTCATGACGATGACAAAACCAGTCAAGAACACAGTGATGACACACCACTTAAAGCGCCCATATTTGACTGTTTTTTTTTTTTTTTTTTGGATTTTTCCCCGATTTTCTCCCTAATTTCCTCCCCGTCACTAGGGGGCGCTCCCACATTAAGGCTACTACTACCACTCAGCCGGGAGGGCCGAAGACTACCACGTGTTTCCTCCGAACCACGTGACGCCAGCCGACCGCATCTTTTCGAACTGCTCGCTCGCGCACCGTTGGGGGCGGAGTAACACACTCGGAGGGCGGCGCTATCCGCTCCCTCCGCTGCGCGAGCTCACAGACGCCCCTGATTGGCTGTAGAGCCGTGATTAATGTGGGAGCACTATGTACCTCTCATCCCTCCCCTCTGAGAGAGCTCGGCCAATCAGCTCTCTCTAGACCTCCGGCTGCGAGAGGTTACAGCATCACCCGGGAATCGAACTAGCGATCTCCGGATGATAGGGCGAGCGCTTTAACCACTGCGCCACTCGGAGGCCCCGACTGTTTTTTTTTAAACAAGTTAACACAGGTCTCATAGTGTGTGTGTGTGTGTGTGTTTGTATTTTAATGCTTCAGCTGAAAAACTCCCTTTCATACCTCATACTACGTCTGTTTCACTCTTCATCCAAACATGCCACTTCATTGAGCCACGCCCCTCCAGTGAACAGGAGAGATAATAATAATAATGCCTTATAAATCCTTTATTTGTCACATATACATTACAGCACAGGGAAATTCCTTCTTCGCATATCTCAGTGTAACTGCGGTGAGAGCGCCGGGTCAGTCATGGTACAGCGCCCCTGGAGCAGTTAAGGTCAAGGGCCCAACAATGGCAACCTGGCTGAGCTGGGAATCGAACCGCCGATCTTCTGATCAGTAACTCAGTGCCTTAGCCCTCTGAGCCACCACTGCCCTAACTCAACACTGCCCTAGATGAGAAGGTGGGGGGAGGGGGGGTTTGAGGGGGGGCTCTTCTTATATGATTATGTCACATCAAGCAGGAAAAATATCATTCTCATTTTTAAGCCCCAGTCAATACTAAAATGGAAAAAATACAAAAAAGGATAAATTTCTAAAAAATTATATAATATATATATAATGCTGGGAACCCTCCTAAGAAATGTCTTTTGCATAATAGATGCCGTTTAAGGATCCTGCACATACACAATCTTTTTCTCCAGCCTGTACAATGTCTACAACGTCTTCCTGCCCATGTTCCTGCTTCACTGAATTTCCGAGTCCTGAAACAGTTCTCTTGGGGTTTGTGGTTAATGTACAGCATGAAAAACAGCCATGAACCCTAAAAGAAATTTAAAACATTAATCATATATGAAAGAAAAGAGGGGAGAAGTGGAGTGAGAGGAAAATAGAAGTGAAATTGGGCGGCTGTCGGTCGGCAACGCCGGGCCGAGCCAAACGCAACACGACTCCCATCGCAGTGTGTTACTCTGAGTGAAAAGCCCGTCTTGGCCTGAGATAGAAGCGGATCGTCGGCTGCGTGGTTGAGTTTCTCAAGACGAACATCAGCTCTGTGGAGACGCATGTTCGTGACCCGAAGAGAAACCCGTTCTCAGTCAAAGGTCATGTGAGCCATAAAAATGAAGCTGTCGGTGTGCGGCGTGCGGTTTGACTCGCTGTTCGATTCCCCCCTGAAGTTTTATATCCCGAATTTTAACTAAACCCCATGATGAGTCATTCTGTTATAGAAATACTGTAGAATCAGCAACAGGGTGGGGCCATGGAGCACAGTTACTGTAACCACCTGAGGTTGATTATTTTACTATAACGGCATATTCGGAGATGTTTAATTCCTTTTAAAATGCAGCAAATTATCCAAGACAAACAAACAAAAACACTGATGCTGAAATCATCCCATTAATCCCTTATAATAAAATGTAAAGAGGAGCCTCTAAGAACCAAGTGCCAGTTTTGTTGGATTCTGCACTCTGATTAGTCCGTAGTACAGTTAGTAGTGTACATTAACATGCTTGTACCTATATTTCTTTGTGTTTACAAAATAATAATAATAATAATAATAAAAACTAAATTAAAGCCAGAATTTCCACATAAGTCAAATATATATATATATATATATATATATATATATATATATAGTTTAACAAACAATAAATCAGAAAATAATGCTAGGTTTAAGCTAAAATCATAAAAATGGAATTACCTGCGTTTATAAACTTAATTCATTGTTGTATCATAGATTACATCATTATGTAGAAGCTACACAAGTCCATAATTATTTTTTGAGTGTATATTATCAGCTGCAATACATATACAGTAAACTGAACTGCAATAATACAAAAT
Source organism: Clarias magur (assembly GCA_013621035.1). Taxonomy (NCBI): domain Eukaryota; kingdom Metazoa; phylum Chordata; class Actinopteri; order Siluriformes; family Clariidae; genus Clarias; species Clarias magur. The sequence continues at coordinate 1,670,811 of QNUK01000115.1, read as the reverse complement.
GCAATAATGTGATCCATAAAAATGTCTGTAATTCTTTATATCTAAGGAGCTGTTAATGTCAAAGCTGGAACTTTAAGTTTTGCAATACACTTACTGGCCACTTTATTAGGTACGGCTTGCTAGTACTGGGTGCTTTCAGGACCTTCCTGACAGGAGCGGCACCTGGCGTGGTCTTGAGCTGCTGTAGCACATCGACTTGTTGTGCAAAATTTCTCCTCAGCATACCTCAGATGTAGTGAGATGAGACTTACCGTTGTGTTTCTATCAGGACACTTCTGGCTGTTCTCCTCTAAGCTCTGGCATCAACAAGGCATTTTCACCCAGAGAACGGCCCTCACTGGGTATTATGGTTGTATTTTTTATTTATTTTTATTTTTTTTTCTTCGTCAGACCATTCTCTGTAAACCCTAGAGATGGTTGTGTGTGAAAAGGGAAGGGAAGTGTGTGAGTAGGGTAAGAACGGATGCGCATGGAGCTGGGCACTCATTATACATACAGTACCGTAGTAGCCGCTGTACGCCTGGAGCGAGACAGAAAGAATTGTCCTGCATCAAGCAAAGACAACAACTAGGGAGGCTTGGAATTGTGTTAAAACACGATCAACGCTTTATTATTAACGACCTGTAGGGATGGAGCTGAACCACCAAGTTCACGGTAGAAATGTGGTTGGAAAACAATTCACCAAGGAGCATGATGGGAGATCACTTAAACTCTTGGTAAAGTTGCATGGTTAAAAAATGCACTGTAGAAATCTCTGTTTAAAAGTTATACTTTTATATAAATATATATATTAGTGAAAGTGAGAGCATTTCCAAACACATAATGTGAAGAGAACTCACAGGATTGGGACTAAACAGCTGTGAGTCCATAAAGAAAAACACTTGTCAATGAGACATCATTAGGAAAAAAAAAAAAGGTTAAATTTGCAAGGGAGCATAAACATAAAGACACCACAGTGTGTGTGTGTGTGTGTGTGTGTGTGTGTGTGTGTGTGTGTGTGTGTGTGTGTGTGTGTGTGTGTGTATGTGTGTGTGTGTGTGTAGTGTGTGTGTGTGTGTGTATGTGTGTGTGTGTGTGTATGTGTGTGTGTGTGTGTGTGTGTGTGTGTGTGTGTGTGTGTGTGTGTGTGTGTGTGTGTGTGTACGGGTGTGTGTGTGTGTGTGCGGGTGTGTGTGTGTGTGTGTGTGTGTGTGTGTGTGTGTGTGTGTGTGTGTGTGTGTGTGTGTGTGTGTGTGTGTGTGTGTGTGTGTGAGTGAGTGAGAGATCACAGCTAAGGGTGGCTGATTGAAATCTTAGAGTGTGTGACTTTTATTGGGCCAGGCAGTGTAAATAACAAATTAAATTGTTGATCATTTTCCGTGGCATAAGAGAAATAAAACATTCGAGGATGTTGTGTTATGTGAAAATAATCTGCATACCACTATTTCTACACAATATATCAATAATCAGTCACACAGAAAAAAAATATGAAGTGATTATTCTGTTACCTAATCATGTGACTTTGTAACTATTAAGGAAATTAACGTGACTTGATCAAAGTCAGTCTGATTGGGAGACAGGTGTAGGACAGAAGTCCTCTCTGCTCTAATCAGTTATAAAAAGACTCGAGAAGCTGGTTCGATTCGTAACTAATTCTCTCCATGAGAGTTTCCATATGGCAGCCGGGTTTACAAAAACAAAAAAAAGAAAAAAAAAAAAAAAGGATGAGTGCAGATAGCTGTGCTTTTTTTTTCCTCTGATCTGAGGCGTGAGTATTGAACAATAAACTTCAGGTCTCATATTCCTGAAGAAATGTCATTCATTTTATTGAACAGGTATATTAAATCTATTTCTGTAAATAAGCAGTTGTTCCTTCATACTTGTCGCTTAATTGCATTGAGTTTAAATGGGGAAAATGAAAACTTGATGTAGGCATAGCGAAATGCAGTCTGGAATGACAGATCTACTCGACTTTATCGAGGTTTGTTTAAACATTCAAAACAACCATAATAAATGACAACAAACCCATTTTTCCAGTAAGCCAGTATCCCCAGTTTTGGAGACTGAAGAATGGGTCCAGGCACAGAAGCACTAACATGCCTGTTCTCCTTAAGCAACTCAGAACAAATTCAAGTTGTCAGCTCAAGTTAAGTTGTCATTTTTGGTTTAATTCATTAAACAATGGAAAACCAAGAGAGACACGGCTTTCACGCTGAGATGAATGATGTCATCATGTAGACAAACTTTTCCTTAGATTGCGTTCTTGGAATCTCCTTCAAGGGTTGATTGCAGAATTAACGGTTCTACATGGAACACAGGCTCATTGCTAAACCCTAAAGGTTTCCCTTAACGCTTAATAATCCAGCTATGTAAATTTTCACACTTACAAATGCATGTTTATTTCTTACTGATTAGTCCATAAACACAAATAAAACTCTTCAAACGGTTATGGGGCTTTTCCATACTCCCAAACGTTTGGCCAAATTCAGATGTTTCTTGATCACTCGACACAAAAGGCTCTGCATCAGTAGGGTGCAATTACGATTATGATAAAATCACCTACAACTCCATTACAAACAGCGCACATTACAGAGTATCTACTACACCTCATGGTTTCCTATAAAGTGTCAGGACCTGCTCTAAACCTCACCATACACAGTGTTGTATCTATTTTTATTTCTTGGGTTTTTACCCGCTTTTATTCCAGCATAGGAGTTGCAACCCTACCATTTTCTACCTGGTCTTGGGGCCGGTCCTGCATGCACTGTACAGGGTTGCATGGGGTGTTGGGACCGTGACGTGGTGGGGTTCGAAGCTCTGACCTTCTGATCAATACCCTACAGCTTCAACTGCCTGAGCCACCACGGGTCCACGGTGCCATATCTATTAAGTTCAGCTTTTAATAATTCAGGCAGTATACTGTAGTACTTCATATAGTAGTTTAAGGCTCAGGGTCAGATGTAGCCATTTTTAACGGCCTTATTGAGAGGTTTTTTTTTTTATAAGCTCTTAAATAATGACAGCTCAAAGCTGCCCACCTCTACACTAAACAAATAATTCAGCAAAAGAATTTGACTCAACGATCAGAAAGAGGCACAAACCACCTATTAATTTATAAAACCTCTAAACTTTTTAGATGGTTTGAGTCGATCAATAATTGAAACTTTTTGTCATTTCATTTTTGATTTTTGTTGTCCCCGATATCTTCTGCACCGTGAGGCAAATGCTGATGAAGTTCTGCGAAGGTCTTCATTTTTCTACAATCTAAAGACTCCATTGATTCAGGATCAAATTTGGAGATTTGGTAGTTTTGTTTTGTATTGGTGCATCACGTTACAAGTACAGAACAGATGAGTGGTGCAACAAATTTACTTTCCCCCTAATGTCAGGTGACCACAAGTTTGAATCCCAGTGATGCCAAACTGCCATCTCGGCAATCATGTACATTTGTGAGCTTCTCACTAGTCCCGTGGACTCTTTTGTCGTATATATTTGTCGTATATATATCTGTTGTATGGTCACCGGTGCACTAATCAGAAACAGAGAGCATAAATTTATCGAAAGAGGATCAGTTCTACTAAATTTAAACCTGATGTGTTCTCCATTGAAATACTTTGCTGGCTCAGGATCCAGGCCACATTATATATACATTACCGCTCCAAAGTTTGGGATCACTTGCAAATTTCTTTGTTTTTGTTTAGAGATTTATTTTCTACATTCTACTATGCAATAACACATATGGAATTAGGTAATTATCTAACAACAACAAGAGTCCGTTGTTATTTTAAGACACGGAGAACAAGAACAGTATTGTTGAGTGTATTTGCCAACTTTATTACTTCCCGCATCTTCCGTTTGCAACTTCTGTTTATTCTAACAAATATTATGCACTTCTGGTTCTGCATTCTGGTTTCTAACTGCATTTCATTGACTCTGAACATGTACTTTGCGCAATGACAATAACATTGAATCTAATCTAATCTAATCGAATCTAATCGAATCGAATCGAATCGTGTAAAATGACATCGAGAGTAAAGCTAAAATTAAGAAGAAGTTGATCCGGGTTAAACAGAGAAGACAACAGCTTCATAAATGTCTTGAACAGCGCTGTAAAGAAACCATAGTCGATGTGGGAGGCCTGGAAACGACCACGTGAACCGTTCTCAAATTGAAAGCATTCAGCCACCAATTAGCCGTCCTTGAAAGTGAATCTGTTTTTTAAAGGAACGTTTAAAGGCTCCTCTTCTTTTTTTGGCCAAACCTTGTCCTTTTGCCTTCCCCAGTTTCTACCCAGACTGCACTTCTTTTCCTTCATTAAACCTGTCAGTTTTTCGTGCATGGCACAAACGGACTAACTCTGACGCTGGATATAATACCGTTACTTAGAAAGTACAGAAGTGTCATGTCAGCTAATAAAGTCTGCAGCGTAGCAGCTGCTTTATAATCACACACAACTCCGAACATAACCCAGCTGACCGCAGCACCCAAAAACCCCTCCACATCTGGATTTTCCCAGGGGAAGAAAGAGAGGGGAAAAAGTAACTAAATTGCTGGACATTTGTGTAATTTATTCAGACTACATTGCCATTGAAATTCGCAGTCTGTAACCCATTTGCGCAGCTTTATCACAGAGAGAGCTTTTAAAGGACACCGGGTTCCTACATGCTCACATTTTTACGACTCTGCCGCATGATGTTTCTGTAGGTTTTTTGTTCTTTAACTTGGGAAGCATTTAAGCTTTAACGGTGGAGAATTTGCAGAAGACATCAATGTTTTTCAGCAGTTTCATATTCAAATTTAGGAAGTGAGGATGTGTAGAGATGATTAAGAAAAATATATTTTATATATCATATAAAGCAGTACTGTGCAAAATCTTGTGGACATACAAAAATGCCATAAGCAAATATGTTTTTCGAATATTCGATAAGGAGCAGTAAAAAGTAATAAAATAATCACGTCAGTATTTGGTGTAAAAACACTTTGCTTGATCAGTAGTGATAGATACAGATGTGTGCAGTTAGGTTTTACTGAGTGTGCTGGAGAACATGCCAAAGTTCTTCTGATAACTTTCTCACAACCCAGGAGCCTACATTTGTTTCTGTTTTTTTTTTTTTGGCTCCATCTGAAAACTGATCGGTCTTGTAATATGTTGATTTCTGTACAGTCATGCAAATATTTTTCTGTAATGTTATTACTTATTTTTAGGTTGTGTTTAGAAATAATGAATGGTTTTGTACATAATAATGGAGACATGATAAACATACAGTATACACACGTGGACAAAATTGTTGGTACCCTTTGATCAATGAAAGAAAAACTCACAATGGTCACATAAATAACTTTAATCTGACAAAAGTAATAATGTCTATCATTTTCTTTCGAATCTCCTGAGACAACTCTTTCCTTCGCTTCCTCTGGTCCATGTTGAGTGTGGTACATACCATGTCACCAAACAACACAGTGACGACCTGGAGCCCTATATATAGGCCCACTGACTGATTACAAGATTGTAGACACCTGTGATGCTAATTAGTGGACACACCTTGAATTAACATGTCCCTTTGGTCACATTATTTTCAGGATTTTCTAGGGGTACCATCATTTTTGTCCAGGCCTGTTCCATGAGTTTATTATTGTTTTTTTTTAATAATTCTGTTGAAGCATGGTTGAAAAGCAATGTCTGACTTTCATTGGTTAACATTCATAGAATTTTTAAAAATTATTACTTTTGTCAGATTAAAGTTATTTCTGTGACCATTGTGAGTTTTTCTTTCATTGACCGAAGGGTACCAACAATTTTGTCCACGTGTGTATCACAACATTTGTACTAAAGATAATATATAAAAGCAAGACATTCGCTGAAAAATCCTGAAAACATACTGCATTTGTGTGAGAGGACAGGTTTTCTACAAATCTTCTGAATTTTAAAGACAGCAATAATAACATTAGGTACCGCAAACATAACAATTACAGCAAAAATAAGTAATGACATGACAAAAATATTTGCATGCCTGTACAGAAAGCAACATATTACAAGACCGATCAGTTTTCAGATGGAACCAAAAATAAATAAATAAAAATAATTATAGGCTCCTGGGTTTTGCAGCAAGAGAATCTACTCAAAAAGTGCAGATTTAAAAATAGTTAGAATAAATTACCTAACTATAAAATGATTTCAATTATAATTATAATGACGTTATTCAGTGATTACTGGTGACATTTGTTTTTCTGGTCATTTGTAGACATCTCTTTCTCGTCATTTCTTTTTGTTTTTTGTGCCTCAGCATTAGACTTCACTGTTTAATTTAAAGTACACATTTAGTCAGTATAAGCAGATGTAATATCTGAAGTGTATCAATATGATTAGGTGGGAACCGTCTAAATGATGTCGACTTTTTACCCATAGTACGGTTGACCTTTGCCAGGAATTGCCGTACACTCAAAAAAATAAATCACGGTGTAGTTTATTATTAAGTATTTGCATCCCTTTGATTTTATTTCAATAATATATTTTTTTTAATTATGCATTATCAGATTACTTACAATTAATTAAAATTTGTTAATTATAAAAACTATTTAATTTAATCAGTTAAAAAGTATGAATTTAGTTTAAATTAATTAAATTGTATGAGATTGATTTACATAAAAATCTTGCAAATGGAATTGTTTAGAAGCGGAAATGAAGCTGTTCCACACTCCCTTCGATAGCGGGCGATAACTTTAGCCACTTTTTCTCATTGGCCAATATTAGATGTATTACTAATTAAAATATATAGGGATGTTTTTTGCTGTATTTACATTTACATTCCTATTTTCTGACTTAAATATCTAGTAGCTGTGTTAAAGAGACCTTTAACATCTTAGCCGGGGGTCAAAATTAATAGTTGACAAGGGCCAAATATGTGTGTGTGTGTGTGTGTGTGTGTGTGTGTGTGTGTGTGTGTGTGTGTGTGTGTGTGTGCATGTGCATTTCCTTTCTTCAATGCAAGTGGGTTGACTTGTTCTGTGCTTTGTATTATTTAAGTTAACTTTGAAACATTAATGCTTGAAAATTGAATTTAGTTATTGGTGGTTTTAGCTATTTAATATTTGCTGTGGAAGGTTCATTCTACACTACAATCTCACAATTAAACATGCATAGAAAAGTGTATGTGCAAAGACACCACGGAGCTTCGTGGCTCTGAATATTATTGTAATGTATGCAGTGCTGTTAGCAGGTTTACCTGTTTTATGTCTACCTTAAATTCCATATTTTTTATTGACGAACTGCATATCTCTAGCACTGGCTAGTATGTTTTGCTACCAATAATTTTTTCATCTGGTTTTTGATTGTTATTCTTAAAATATGCCTAGAAGCATGAAATGTATGAAATAAATAAAATATGAAACAAGGTGGTGTGTTGTTTTTGTATTGCAGCTTGTATATTGGGATTTGGGAGGAATAAAAAAATATATTAATGTTAATATATAAATATATAAATACATTGGGTACATACACGTACGTTGGGTTTATTATGTAATAATACATAATTCTCTTCATTCTGAACGTAAAACAAATTGGACATATTGGTCCGAAATACATAAATCTCATTCTTGCTCATTTTATTTACATATAACTTGCAAAAGAATCACATACTGTACAGTTTATTAGTTTGGTTATGCTTGAAATATGTAATCCAAATGGATGGAAATTTTATATGCCTAAATATTTGTTATGATAGGTGTTCTAGTCAAACCGGGAATTTAAAAGCGATTGACATTTACAGAAGACGTGAAGCACAATGCGATGAAGTGACTCTTAGCCGCAGTAAAACATTTGACAAGTGCAAACGCTGTCAAAATTGAAAGGGCAAAGGCCGTGTGTCTGTGAATGACGATCCCGGAGCCGACTGCAGTCGTTCCCTTGAATACTGAGCAAGTGGAATGCCTAACAGAGAACTTGTTGCCAACTTGTGGAAAATGTCTCCGCTAGTGGGAACTGTATACACAATTATTCACCAACACCACTGTGTAACACTGCACGTTACAGAAACTTTGCTGGGAGTTAAGGCCAAATCCCCAGCCCCACGTTCAAGGCCTGAATCAGGCAGTCCAATCATGGCTCCGACGTACTGAGAAGACTTTCTAATTTAATGGTGTTCAAGCACTAGTGAAACACTGGGATACGCGCATTAGTGTATCGGGTGATTATACTGTATATAGAGAAATAATTGAGTTTTTACTCTCAGAACCGTGTTCTGTTAATATGTGCAATCAAAAGGCACAGTTGAACACCCCATTGTAATTAACTGATGAATGAGGTTTGGAAACATTATAAAATAACAGTCGGAACTGGAGAAGAACATTTTCTGAAGAAAATGTGAGTGGTGCTTGCCGTGGCAAAACTCAGGCACCCGTATCTCTCTATAGCTCGTATCTCTCCGTATCTCTATGACGATGGGATCCACAGTTAGGTTCCGTTTCAAAGCTCCTCGCGAAGTTGCCATAACAGGGAATGCAAATGTGAGCACTTCCTGTTCCAGTAGCGTACCTTCTCCTCTATATGTCAATGGGGAAAATGTGGTCATCTCTTGCGCCCCAGGGGTACAACTTATACCCTCTTGTGCGATAAGTCACAAGCTTGCACAGCTTAAAATAGATTTTAGATTTTAACCAAATTCCTGCTCTGCACTACAATCCGTCAAAATCGGTTTCAATGTTAAGTCTATGGGATTTTTGGGGGCGGTTAATTTCCCCCCCCCCCCCCTTAGAAAAGCCCCCCAATCCCGAATAAGGCACACGATTTGACACCTCTTTCACACCTTTTAGTTACGTCCCCATTATCTGTCAATGGGGCAAATTTGGGCACCTCTTGTGCCTCAGGGGTAAATCTTATACCCATGTGTGGGGTATGTGCTGACACATACCAGCGTCCATTTATGACATGAACTGCAACATTTGTAATGAAACGTTCTCTATTTTAGGCAAATGATGTGAATTTTATGGTTCGATGTTTCTTCAGTTCTCAGGTTGGAAATTTAGTTCCTACCCGAAATAAAAATGTGAAATGAAATGAAATGAAATGATGTAGATTAAATGAAAGAAATGGGGACGAATATTTTACTGTGTCAGACTGCAGAGTGCCTAAAGATACAAAACTATCTTGCCTATGTAACAATCTCCGCAGCGACCTCATTTCCCCTCTCGTCTGTTCCAACCACTCAGCATTCAGCATCAGCAGTGAACTCATCACCGCCTGATCGTCTGTCATCACCTGTTTCTCACTGGCTCAGGACTTACGTTGGATGTTTTTTTTTAATACTTGAATGATTCGTAGGTCACTATGAGGCTTAACGAACAGAAGACATCATTCCCCTGAAGAAGACGTCCCCTGATAGTTTTGAGCTATCTGAGCTAGTCAGCTAATTAGATTTCTTAGTTAGCTAGCTGGTCCCGGTAAAGTGTGTTGTTAATTTATGTTGTTGCATGTATGTAGCACCTTGGTCCTGGAGGAACGTTGTTTCGTTTCACCGTACTGAACTGTTTACTGCATATGTTTTAAATGACAATAAAAGCCGACTTGACTTGACTTGACTTGAAACTGCTCAGGTACGGGACTGGACTGAAAACCAGAGACAAAAACGTGTCTGACAAAAATGAGAGATAAAACGTCCTTCAGGACGCCTGGAGAACTATTCCTCAAAACTACAGTAAAAATAGTAGACCTAGCGAGAAGTCTAGCTCTTTGGAAGAAAAAAAAAATATAAAGAAAGGAGGTTAACTTATAAAGAAAAATAAATCTTGAGAGGGATTAGCAGAGATTGTAGGTAATACTAATAGCTTGACTAATCTGCTAGTTTGCTCAACAGGCCACACAAAAACTATAAACTTCAAGAAATAGTCAAATCACTTCTTAGCTTCTTAGTGTGAACGCACAGTTTAAAAAAAAATCTAATTCAAATATCAGTTGATACAAAAATAAATAAATAAATAAATTGCAGAATAAGAGAGGCTCAAAGGACTTAGTGAGGCATCGGACAATGAAGAAGATCCATCAGTGCTCCTTAATCCATCTCTCTCTCTTTCTGTCTCTCTCCCTCGCACACCTCTCTCGCTCAGACTCGGTGTGCTCTGAACCTGGCGAAGTGGGAAAATTCACCCGACTGATCGAATCACTAAAGAAGGAATCCTTAGATCAGCACCAGACTCCCAAACAAGCCCCATATGTGACACATTTTTACAAATCCGAATAAACTTTCATCTCCAGATTAAGGAGGACGAGGTTTCGGGGGGGCAAAGTCGAGGCCCACCAATGAGTTCTGCAGATCCCAAACTTAACGTAATGTAAGAACTGCGAATGACACACTGAGCGATAAGATCCTAATAGCATCGCCACTCCATCGTCTTCTTTTAGAGAATGCAAAAATGTGGCACAAATTTTGGAATTGTACCAAGATTTCCAAAAGGCTTCTTTGAAGTGGATTTCTCTCGAAAGTTTTCATTCAGCGGATGAAACACGATGCGCATCGGGACTCCTCTTTGTGCTCAGAGTGTTCTGACGGAGACAGGGAAACACGGCGAGCACTTTGACTTTGAGTGAAATCATGACAGTGTGTTGGTTTGGGTGAAGAGATCTGTTTCTGTTCCGGGGTGTTGAAGCGTGTCTGTCCATAACGACAGCCATGAACAAAGGGGCACTGATTGTTCTTTTTTATTCCTCTCCTTCCTTTGGGGTTCTGTTTATTAAATTAGAGATCAGTACAACCACTGGCTCTTTCGTCCTCTTTCTCCGTCTAATTCGATCAGAAAATCTGCTGATGCCAGCCGTCCCTCATGTGAAACCAATTTCGTCGATGCGGAATAATCTGAAGTGTTTCAAGAGCTTCGTTCTCACCCAGCTTTCATTTAGACAGAGGCTCAGCACGGCCGCTCGGCAATCGTGGTGTCAAAGTCAAGGTCCAGATCCGCACAAATCGGACAGGACACCAGACAGTGAAGCACCAACATCACAACCACACACTCAGAGTGAAATAAACAAGATGTGTGATGTGTGTGTGTGTGTGTGTGTGTGTGTGTGTGTGTGTGTGTGTGTGTGTGTGTGTGTGTGAGAGGCTTCACACAGTCAAGATCACAGGAATACTCACAAAGCTCACCATCTGGCTACCAGAGTCACGTGAACACAATAACTTTCCGATCTCACATGCATTTCGCTCTTACGACTTCCTCCTCCTCCTCCTCCTCCTCCATGCTCAAACTCAACAGCGTGATGTTTAAATCATGTTTCAGCTCCCTTTTACTGTCTGATTATGATATAGGATTGACTATACATTGTTGTGTTAGAGCAGTTCAGTTGCATTTCAAATGAAACTTTGTTAATGATTCTGTAAATATTTTTGTGGGCGTGGCTATGCATTCAGTTAGTGATTCACATACTCCAGCTTGCTATATGCCCCAAAAAAAAAAAAACCACACAAGTTGCACACACTAATATTTTGTTTGCCCGCCTGTTGCTTTGATTGTAGCATATGCAATGTCACAACATTTATTTCCATGCATTTATTTCTCTCCAAGATCTCGTGTTGATGATGGGAGTGTCTGATCATTCAGTACATTCAGGCCATCAGCCGATTTTCATTTTATCACCACATAATATTGCTGAGTCTCGACCTGAGCGACTGAAGCGACCCCAGATCATAACACTGTCTCCAGAGGAAGACAAAAACATGATATCGGTGCTAAAAAAAAAAGTGTCTGAACTAGGTGAAAAAGTGAATTTTCATATAGGGTCATATAACACAATACTTTCATAATACTTCATTTTTTATAATACTTTGCCTGATCCATGCTTTGTTTTTTGTTAATATGCATACACATGATTTTTTCTTTTTATCAGATAAAAAGAAAAACATTTGCTAAATACAATTTCATGCGCTTTTAAGTCTGTAGTGTCCGCAACGTTTGATCTTACGATCTTAATTGTCATTCAGATGAAACTTGGCCATATTAGATTTCACATGAAAAGACATAAACCTGATTGTATTATTCTAAAATTAAAAATTGTTAAGATATTACAACAAGAATTTGACATGGTTACAGGCACTACAGATTTTTTGGGGGGAAAATCCTTAATTTTGCAAAGAATGCTTTAATTTAAGCAACAATTTTTACGGGTCATATGCTTATAGTATCAATACGCATAAAGAAATCTGAATAATTTGCATTTTAAATGATCATTGTTTGAAGCGAGACAGTATGACACTGAAAATTGGCTGTTTTTGGGACACATAGAAAATCATCTCTCCAAAACAGCTGAACTTGGAATTTTTAGGGAAGTGAGATTGGGATAGACGATGAGCGTGTGAGAGATATAACTTATGAATCAGACGCCACACGATATCACACAAATACAGAGAATGTACAATTGTGTGTAGACTGCGGGTGTGAACTGTGAAACCCATCAGAAATTACACAATTAGACTCTAAATTACACCGCGGCCGTGCAAACATTTTGATTGCCTCGTCAACTGACCTTAAATAAGCATTGGATGGGGTCTAATTGTCTTGTAAACAAATGTGGGAGAGTGACACACACACACTCACACACACACTGACGTGAGCAAACAGTTATTGCAGAACAGGGCCGCAGTACGGCGCACGCCATCGGAGCCACTCCAAATAATCACAGCGCTGAAATGAGATCAAACCTTCAGTTTAAGATGAAGCATGAATGAGTGGTGTGTGTTTCAGGCGCAGGCGTAGGCGCGGAGCAGCGAGCCAGGACGTAGCAGGGCCTGCGCTTCATCCCAGCATTCTAATGGACCTGGAGTTTGAAGGGTAATTACTGCTGTTTATTTCCAAGGAAGTGTTGCTCACAGGCCAGGAGAAGATGTGTGTGATGTTAAGCATGTCGAGTGCTGATGGAGAGCAGGGTTCTGCCGCGGGCCGGCCCTCCAGCACCTCTGCACTTGCTGTTAAAACGAGACTAGGTCACATTTAGATCTAGAGTGAAGCCATGCTTTCATGACACGGAAGTGTGCCATTTGTCTTCCTTATATTTCCGAAGACGACCACAACCCAACAACGGATCGGTTTGTATATCTTGGGTTACGCTAAATTAAAGTTTTCAAAAGATAGCAACCCGCAGGCTTGGCCACGAGGCGCAGAGATAAACTCGCTGACTGACAATCATCCTGCCGTCTGTTCCGGACATGCCAATGTTGTTTTGGCAAAACACAAATAGTCAAGCCTATATTTACTAGAAGAAGAAGAAGCCATTTCATTGACGTTCGCTGTAAGTAAAGGTCACGGCTCAGGCAGAGGAAGCATTCTGGACAGTCACAGGGTTTCACAATGACACCCATTGATCCAGATGAGGACAGCAGTGGAAAGACCATGAGCGTATAAGCTTGAAACTGTCTTGCGATCCAGCACATCATCTCCTTTTTTTAGGGTCAAGAGAAATGCAAGAGTTGTGATAGTGTGTGTTAGTGTGTGTTAGTGGATTTCAACCAGCAAGATCACAACCTTACACCGTATTCATAAAATACTGTTCATTTTGGCACACATTGGCATGTCAAAACTTATACCCATAACATCTATCTATCTATCTATCTATCTATCTATCTATCTATCTATCTATCTATCTATCTATCTGACCAAAAGTATTAAGACAAACTGCCAATTCTATGAAATACTTATGAAATACCTAAATATTAAAATAAAAGTTCCCCTTGTGTCTTGACTTCCATGAAAAGACAGTTTTTCAGCCACATGGAGCCCCATGCCACATGCCAAAATGTGTGACAATGGCTTTTGGTGCTATGTACTGGGTCATCTCCAGATTGACAATGTTGAAGAAGGCAGTAAAAGTCAAGAAACATGAGAAAATGCCTTGTGTACATGATCTTCAGGAAGGAATCAAGCAGGCATGGATTAAGCGAGTGACACTGGAGTACTCCAGGTTTTGAAGAAGGAATGACTTCATACTAAATATTAATTGGTGTATAGCAATTTGGATAAAATATCACATTCTTATTATCCTGAGTTTGATTATTAAAAAACATTTTTAGAACATATATTCCCTATGTCTTATTTCCATTTCTCTTTCCTATTTCCCATTTTCCACTTTTTTCTCTCTGTTTTTTGTTTTTCACTTCCATTTTTTTATTTACGATTTCCACTCCTGTTTCCTTTCCCCCCCATCATTTTCACTTTCTCGTCCTTTATTCCATTTTCATTTCAATTTTCCACTTCATTTCACAGTTATGTTTCTATTTCCCTTTCCTTTTTCCCATTTACACAATACATTTCATCTTTTCATCATGTAGCAGAAGTAAGATCGAAGTAATAAATCATTTTATTTGTCCTCTATGAAAATAATACATTGCTAAGTATAAAACTTGTATTAATTAAATAATAAAAGTTGGGTTAGTGTCACAGCACCTAAGCAATAGTTTACATTATGCTTTATATATGATACATATGATGTCGTTCCTCCTCAAGGCTTTAACCCCATGATTTGAGTTCTGGACAGGTGTTTGATTTTGTAACCTTCTAAGGTTCTGCATTTTTACAGCTTTCTACAAATTAGTCGAATTTACAACATGTATTTCTTTAAACGGAGAACATTCATTACATTTTTATTATGGTTGTACAATAAAGGAAGATTTCTGTCAGACAACTGAAGGCTTATAATCTGAAAGCATGCAACAGATGCAGTTAATCAGAAAACCATCTGTAGAGGGGAAATAAATCCCCTTTAGATAGATTTTAATAAATTAATTTATAAAGAAAATGGTCAAATGAAATTAATTATCAAAAATGGAGAAAAATACTTTTAGTAATATAACAAAAGGGTCATGTTAAACCTTGTTGTTGTTGTTGTTGTTGTTGTTATTATTATTATTATTATTATTATTATTGAGTTATCAGCGAAATAGCGCTATCAGTAATTTGTGATTTAAAAATAATAATAATAATAATAATAATAATAATAATAATAATAATAATAAAATTAAATAGAAATTGTTATGTTCAGTCCAAACTCTGGATAAACCTGTAGAAATAGTCATAATAATAATTAAAAGATCTATATAAATAAAATAATTTTATAAAACGGTTGCATTTAATAATATGTAAATATAGATTTTAAAAAATAAATATAGAGATATAAACACTATAACACCAAGAATGACTTTTCTCATAAAGATGCCAAAACCTTCGACAATAACAAACTATTTTATTGACTATGATTTTCATTTGTTTGTAATGATTTATCCCAGACGTTGAAGACCCCAAATAAAAAAACATGTCACTCTCTGGCGTTGTTCTCAATAAAAATGCTGTTACAACACAACAAATAGGATTTATGCCACATATATGTTTATTTGGATCGTTAACGTCTCATGGCCAATAAATCCCCAGAGTTATTGAGGACATGAGGGCGTGTGCTCGAGGATGAAGTAAGGGTTTGCAGGTTTGTCAGAAGACAGAATGACAGAAGAGACAGAATGGACGTAATGGCGCTCTGGAGCCGCAGCACATGAGGACGGCGAATGGTTTTTATAAGACGTCTATTACTCCAAGGCTGGGGACACTCCTGTTTAAAAAAATAAATAAATAAAGACACAGGAATTGTATTTGTGGCCAACAAAAGATTCACACACCCCTAAAAAACATGTCAGTGGAAAGAAAGACCATGCCCTTCTGTATTTATTTACAGGGTTACCAGTGATTTCTAGTCCAGCAGTGTTCCAGACATTGAACCATGTGGAATCCCACACATCCAGGCATCCCGGCATCCAGCCTGAACTTATGTTACGTCGTTTCCCACAGTTATAAGCTAAAAGGAGACAGACCTCTCCTATTATTATTATTATTATTATTATTATTATTATTATTATAAACATTTAATTTGACAAGAATCCCCATTGGTCAGAAAGGAGACGGTTATTTTCTATTTTAAATATTAAAATGACTTATAATGGCGTTCAGTTTCTATAGCAACGGGTCAGTCACGTTTCATTATTTAGCATTTAAGGAAGGAGTCTTCAGTGTCTTTGTAACATTGAGGTAAAGGTGTACGTTTTCTGACATCTTTAGGACAAAAGGTTCTCTTAAACATGTTTAATTAAAGTATTTCTATATGACAGGTGCTGGCTGGTGAAGGAACGACTGTTTCTAGCTGCTATAACGTGAGTAAATGGATAACGTGCGCAAAAGCGTCATTCTTTAATAAGTCGGCAGACTGCTGTGGTTTAAGGAATAAAGCACTTCGGGTTAAGATGTCAAGATGATCAGGATTTATTCCTGTATGGTGTTCAAATAACGACTTTTCAGATACTGTTTAGAATTAGGAAAATACAAATGCCTTACATGCATACATTTTAACCAAATACCCAAACAACGTAGTATTTTAAAGTGAGTGTCCGGTGTTTGTTGTGAGAAATCGCAGAAGCAGAATTTAATCAAATCACCAGCAGTAGTATTTCAGAAGAGGTCTCCATTCCCCTGTGATCCCAGCTCACTTAACCTTCCAGCCTGTCAGACTAATCATCTCCGAGTGCTCCTTGTTTTCATGCAAACTTTTTTTAGAATAATTGTCCATCGGTAGCGTAGGAGGAAAGATTTATACGAGGTGGAGACTGGCTTTGCTGAGAGTAATTTGTCCTGACACATGGAGACAGTGATGTATAAACATACAGCCACCTTTTTCCAACTAATTGCCCTTCATAACCAATCAGAGAGAGCGAGAGAGCGAGAGAGATGCATGATGCCTGTGACTGGTTTGCATTTGTTCTGCTGTGATGCAGACCCTGCGTGTGTGTGTGTGTGTGTGTGTGTGTGTGTGTGTGTGCAGCCCCTGCAATGCTGCACTGCTTTTTTTCCTCTTCCTTTTCTTTTTTTTTCATGCAAGGCCGCAGCTGTGCAACACGACCTGTTGCAAAAACACGCACATGACATCATGTCTGCCAGTAATACCAGTCCAAACAGCACCCACAGCCCACTATAGCATCCCAAGAACCTTCAGACTCTGTAAACATAGCAACACTCTAGAACGGCGTCATGTACACGTTCTATTTCTACACCAGCTTTCAGGTTCCTGCGTTAGGCAGGAATGTGTCACGTGCTTAACTTTTTCAAGAACATAATGGTTGTGTTCATTTTGTAAACTGCAATTTTTTTTTTTAAATTAGATTTTGTTACAAATGCACTACAGCACAGTATACATGTAATTCGTTTCTGAGTTTGTGGTCAGCCATGACACAGTGTCCCTGGAGGAGAGTGGACGGTTGGGGACCTCGCTCAAGGGTCCAACAGGGGCAATGCCCAACTTTCTGACCACTAATACAAAGCCATAATCACCGAGTCAGCGCTGGTCAGCGTTGTGCTTATTAAACTCTAGAAGTAAAATTTCGTTAGAAGTGAAATTGGATTTGTTTAAAGTTTTTACACACTGTTGAGGGAAAATAAAGAAGGAAAAGCTGATTAAGATAATGCTTAAAATGGACACATTTATTTTCTAAACAAGTTGACATTTTTCGTTTGTAATTTGTGTTTTCTTTACATGTTTTTTTCATGATTTGTTTTTCACATCTGATTTTTGATGATTCACTCATGTTCGTGTTTTTCTTTCCCTTTTTAATGAGTTTGAAATTTCACACCTGATTCTTGAATGGTTTTAATTAATTTTTTAAAAGTGATTTTCATTATTTTTGCTCACTTTTTTAAACACGATTTCTTTTGTAAACAAGACTCGTTTCTTTTTTCACGTTTAATCCCAAGATGTCACACAATTTCTCAACCTAACATGTTGAAACCCAGCTTTACATGTGAATAGTGTATTGATTTTTAGTAAGATTGCTCTTTGACATGACTACATACTAAACAGCATTTTTCTCTAGCAAACTGTATCAGTCGGCGAGTAAGGGGTCCCATCTTTTGCATGTTTACTGCATATTTTCCCAGGGAAAACCTTACAAATATTTTAACATGCATATTAGATTTAAAGGACCACTAAGTTCAAGGAAATTATCTCAAATTTACACAAAATGTATAAAACACAACATTTATTAAAACAGCAAAGTACTTCATGGTAGTTTTATGTCTGTGATAGTGTATGCATAGTTTATTGTTATCATCAGTAAAGGTCTAGGAGGCTAATAAACCTAAAGCATAGTAGTGTAGTTACTATTAATAATACCATTACATGAGCAAGCATTATACGATATACAGGATAAATATAGGCTAGTGTTGTCATTTATTCATTAAACGATAAATATTACATATGTATCGTTCAATATTATAACACACAGACTATGTATAAAACTCAGATACACACTAAACATACAGCCCAAACACACACTAATTCAGACACTGCCAATCAGAAAATCCTAAGAAACTCTTTGATTATTGTGTCTCCTTCTGAACACCGAGACCTGAGCTTCAAACCTGACTTTAATTTAATTACTTTGCCCCGGGTTCAAAATAATCTAATACACCATACCAAAAGGGGGAAAAAAACGGTTTGCGCGCGCGCGTGTGTGTGTGTGTGTGTGCCGTTTTAAAGGATATAATTTTCATACTTTACATGAACGCTTGTAGTTGCAGCACAATAATACAGTTATGATGATATATAATATAATAAAGTAATAATTAATACAGATGGGATTATGTTTTCTAATTCCAATGTTAACAATAACAACAACACGTGAATATTAACGTGAATGTTAAGTAAGAATATTGACTAATAGTGTCTAATGTTTATTATTATTATTATTATTATTATTATTATTATTTAGATATTGCGACATAATCCAAGAACTTAAATTCAGGCAAAAAAAAAATTACTATTGTGGAAAGCATTTTTGCTTTTTTTTAACAGAGCGTGAAGAATTTAGAGAGAGAGAGAGAGAGAGAGAGAGAGAGAGAGAGAGAGAGAGAGAGAGAAACCGCTGCATGAAGTAAATGGGCTCTATTTAAATTTATAAGGAGCCTCGGCTTTGGATAAGCCCGTTTTATGATGTCCTTTATTTCCCTCTCGGATATTCCTCCAGATAATGTCCACATCACTTACTTACAGCCGCGCTGACTCTACAGCCATGAACACAAAAATCATTCAGAACACAATCATTAAAAAAAAAAAAAAAAAGAAATAATAATATGGAATAATATTAAACTAAAACCTATTTTTAATAGCGGGAGTCTGGTTTGGGAAATTAATTAACAGTTTATACAGTGAAAGTGCACGTGCTGGGGGATATTCTATGATTACAGCCAATTACATTCAATCTTCTTGGCCAGGAATGTGTTTGAGGAGGAAAAGAAATCTTTTTGCAATTATATCGCAGTTATTCAGCTCAGCAGCGGTTGTGCTTTTAGCTGTAATAATTTCACTCCTGGTCTTTATTAAATAAAGTGTTTTAACAACCGCGTTTTTTTTTCTTCTGGATGAGGTTAAAATCATGGACTTTTTTATTTGTTCATTATCCAATATAATATTTTTGTCCGAAAAATACAGATCCATGTTTAATCACTGGTGAAGAGGAAATGACCGTTTTGAGTGACACGAAATATGTGCACTTAATTATATTTTTAAAAAATCGAGCAGTTTACTTATGTAACTGAGAGCTATTTATAGGCGGTGCGTGGACACAGTGTAGTCAGAGGTACTCCATAATGTTAGGGAATGATCCTCAGCATTTCATTATGTTTAATATTTAGGGTACAGTGTGAATATATCAAATATATTCAATAAAAATATAGACAACACGCGCCGTGCAAAAACAACGTAACCTTACAATATCTTTACCAGTTATTGATTTTTTTTTTAAATATAATCACCTAAATCACTCTTGTAAGGTGCCATTTTTGCCATATGAAGACAAGAAATGTGGTTTTGATTGTTTTTTAGGTTCACTAGGTGATTAAAGAGTCTTAGTTTAAAAACAGGGTGCTGCCTGCAACTAAAAAAAAAATAAACACTTTTTTATAAGAACAATCCATCAAGTTTTAAGAGATTAGATTTGCTTTATTTTCAAACAGTGTACTCCCTGAAAAATGATAGACAAAAAAATGATTTTGAATGTATAAAATATTAATTAGGTTAAATAAATCAGTAAATCAACAAATATATTATACAATATAATAATGACGTCTTTATTATATGGCGTTTTTATTCTGTGCAAAATTCGGATGTAGTATGGACTGTATTTATGCGAATTGAAGTTCGAATTGAAATCTCTGCTCTAACAAAAAAATGGTTTGATGTTTTAACTAAAATAATAAGTCACTTGTCTACCCTGTAATCCCATGTTCGTTAAAAGTCGGAACACAAAAGCGGGTTATCTAAACATTATTACTGGACTGGAGCTGACTTGACAAAAGATGAAAGGTTATAATAAAAAATTAAATATTGCACTGAAAGAAAGGGGAGGGGCAAAAATCATTATCTCTGAATCAGCGAGGATGAAGGAAAGTGCGCGGTTACGCGCCAAACCAGAGCCATTTGTCAAGTGTGTTTTGACACCAGCGGTGTAGTCATTGTTAAAGAGGTGAAGGTTTAAACGTCGTCAGAGTATCACCAGAGTAGAGGGATTGCTCCTTTGGGAATGCTGCTCTAAAAAAAATCACACAAAATCTGGTGCACTCACACTTCGAGAAGGCGATTATGAAATCCAGAAGATTGATCTGAGGGTAAAAGGATTACTCGTGCTTCTATAAGACAAATAAACAGGCTACACGTAGAAATACACACAAGTCTAAATCAGCTAAAAATGTACACACTGTGTGTGTGTGTGTGTGTGTGTGTGTGTGTGTGTGTGTGTGTGTGTGTGTGTGTGTGTGTGTTCATGTTCTAATTACATTAATGTCATGTGTTAAGTCCCCCCCTCCAAATATTTTTCCAACAAATTTTTTTCTTCCTTCTAAGCAAAAGTCTGACCTCACCCATTCATTTCATCTACATAATAACCGAAGCGAGATCTCTTGCCACATGTCCGGACAGTGCTTGAGCAGCGAGCAGGAGATCTGGAGGAGGAGGAGATCTGGGTTGCATCTTCTCGAAAAGAAAGACGCATTTTTTGTTACTACCGAAACCTTAAGGGGGGCTTTTTTTTTTAGAGCTGGAAAACATCTAGTAACCAAATCCAGCTGTGTGTGTGAGTCTGAGTTAGAGTTTGCTTGCGTGCATGTGTGTGTGTGCGTCTGCATGTGTGTGTGTGTGCGTATGAGGAAGAGGCAGAGAAGGAGAGAGACAAACTGAGAGGGTCTGCTTCCTTTAGTCTAAGCAAAAGAAAGAAAGGAAGGAGAAAAAAAAAACAAGCGTTTGCTTTCACCCCCGCCGACGCCGCAGTAGCTTTTTTTCAGGAATGAACGCCGAGACGTGCGTCTCATACTGCGACATGACATCCATGGATTCGTATTATAGCGCGTCCGCGGCGCAGGCTCGGGATCAGCAAGCCAACATCCCGTTCAGGACATTCCCAAGCAGCAGCGACACCAAATACAGCCCGACCTTCCTCAGCAGCAGCAGTAAAGCGCAGGCGTACGGAGAGAAGTCTCGGAGCCCGTTCCAACAGGAATGCCAGCCACTGGATGGCACCGCTGGAGAAGGCACCTTTAACAAATACCACCTCTTCATGCACAGATCGTCTTGCAAGACTCCACCAGAAAGCAGCAAACTGCACCAGGACAGTCCAGCCAACGGAGGACTCATCTCTTGCTACGGTGAGTTTCTGAAGAAGCCTCTGATTATTTCAACTCTCCTTACAGGCGCACACAAAGTTCATTTAATAGCCTACAAACACCAACTACATTTATAACCTCATAACAGCATTTCTACTTTAGATCGTAAACTTGTAAAGTGCTCTGTATGAACAGACAATCGAGATTATCCTGAGGAAAAATGAGAACAGGAAAATAAATAAAGATGGTTAATATGGATAATTATATTTAATCCAATTGTCGTTCATGCAGTCTAACATACTTGCAAAATTAACGCGATGATCTTTACTTTGTAAGAAAAAATCCCACTAACACAATTAGTTTACAGTCAGCCATTGAAAAAAATATAAAGGCTTAGTGTTCAATTTTAGACAGAATTAAATTCTATTTAAATGTGATAAGCTGCGGTCCAATCACCAATACATCAATTGAATTTATCTGTTTTTAGTCGAACAAAAGACGGAACACAACAAACACTTTTCACCAAGACAGTTATGTTGCTGAAACTTCCTTTTCCCCCGTAGGAATTTCTTTAAAATAATTTGTAGTTTTTGTAACACAAACAAAACCCAAGCTATTTAAAGTTTTTAAATAACCATTATTGTGATTATTATTAAGTTACATAAAATGCATCGCATACCCTTGAGGACAATAAGGGAAAATAAAGTTTATGGACTCTACAACATCTGGCAGGAAAGAAGAACGTGAACGGCGCAGAGATTTCTTAGTAAACACAGCACGTACTTCTGTGCGCTTCTCAAAAATACTAATGAATTCTGGAACAGTTTAACGGAAACTAAAGTGAATTAGTGAATTTCTTCCTGAGAATTTTTACTGAATGTGAACTCATAAAACGCGACATCTTGAGACCAGGATGATGCTGTAAATGTGCTGCTATAAATTTCACTAAAAATTCCAGAAATCGGTTTCCAGCATGTGCCAGCAACTTGCGGATTAGTGACGTCAAGAGGATGAAATGCAGGTAAAGGTCATAAAAGCGTCTCAGGTGATACAAAAAAAAAAGAAGCAAGCGAAGCGCAGATGAACACAAATAAGTGCTAAGAAAGGAAAGCTTATGGGACCGCTAATGATTTGCAAGCTACAACTTAATCGCGTAAACAACTTTGGCGCGTAAAAACAGTATTTAGTATTTTTAAAATAAAAAGACATTAACACGACTGACACCTCTTGTTTGCCTTTATAAGCAATATTTTTTATCCGAGTGCTGAAAGCATTTAGCAAAGTGATAAAATACGTTTTTATTTTTACCCAATAAAGTCAGCTTTAATTTTAGTTGTTTGAAGCCTAAAATCAGATAGCGAAGAAGAAGAATCATTACAGACACGCACACATCACACAACACTTTTACATTAACATATCCTATTAGGATTTATTAAATTCAGAGTCTGCTCTCTCTAAAATAAAAATAAAAAAACATCCGACATTTAATAAAGACATCAGACCGAGTTTTATTCGTGTTTTTTTTTTTTCACTTTTAAATGCAAGGTTTGATCAATCTGTTCCAGGAATAAAACTTTTCCACATTATATTGGATTTATCAAACCACATAACCTTCTTTCCTTTGGCCTTCTAACTGCCTCAAAGTCTCACGGCTTATGTTCCAGACTTACCACAATGCACTAGTGTTATGCGAGATAATTCATGCAACGCGTTTGCAGTAAACAACAACAACAAAAGCACCATATAGCTGTAGTCTGATAAATAGAAAATAAAGGTACCAAAGTGTACCATTGTTGTTGTGAAGTGTGTCACCAGCAAAGGTGCAAGTTTTGTAGCTTTAGATTGCAACTTTACTTGAACAATTTTTTTTTTTTTACTTTAGATTCAAATAAATTTAAATAAACATGATCTTAAGAACCACATTTACTCTGGAAGCTAATTATAGAAATAATGCATGTTTAACAGTCACATGTACAGTTTAGTACCTTAAGGTCTCTTTGGTTATTGATTATATTCAATCTAAGGCAACCTAACTATAGACTTACTTCAAGAGCTCCTAAAAGTGATGATTAGAAAAATTATTAAAATAATTCTGAATAAAAATAAACTCTGCATATCAATTTTAAAATTCTGTAGGGAGCTTAAGTTAAAGTAGGGAAAACCCACTTATACTTCAAAAAGCAGACCTATTACAGCATAGCTTTCTTTTCTTTTTTTGCTTATTTGTTGCCTGTATTTTTTGTTACCATTAATATGCATCCTGTATATAATTTATGATTTAAAGCGCAGAAGTCAGTTGTAACTTATGTTCAAAGTAAAGATTTAAAGATATAAGATACATATTAAATGTACAAAATGTGTACAACTTGTGCTTCCACATGAGTGACAAGGGAATTTACAGTTTAGTAGCTTTTTCCTGCTGACAGTGCAGACTACCATTTAACGATTATGATGCTTTTGGAAAACTCATGCCACATTTCACATTTTATTAGTGACACAAATCTGAAACAGAGACACAACATCAGTGTAGTCACTGTTTTCTGTTTTACTGACATTGCCAAAGTTAAACCGAGAGTTTAGAAATTAATTTATGAGAACACATGCACGTATGATTAATTAGTTATAAATTTGCACAGGCTGATTAGTGTTAGTTTTGCAAAAAAAAAAATACTAAAAAGAGTGTTAAAGCAAACAATAAGAAGAAAACTAAAAATATATATTTATAATAACAATAATAATAATAGTAATAAGAAGAATAAGAAGTAAAAAATTATAATTAAAGTAAGCTTTATCAGAGTAATCAGTGTTTTCTCAGTGAAAGAATTACAGTAACTGTATGACGTAAGTACTGACATACGGCAGATTTATTACTGATCTGTTGTACAGATGTTATTAAAGCCAAATCTTTTTTTTCCTCCAAACCAATAGGATGGAAGTTCTAAACGATAAAAAGTAAACAGCCTTGATCACATTCGACATTGCACCGAGTGTTTGGCCTCCTGAAAATAAAATGAAACAAATCTGAACTCCTATAAAGAAACTTGGACTCCGACATAGGCTTTAAACAGAAGAGGAAAGGAAACGGGGACGTGAGAATCAGATCATTTCATGCGAAGTTTGTGTACCGAAAATCTCAGGAAAATATATATTTAATATATATTTTCTATTTTATTACAGTTGAATATTTAATATTTATTTTTTAAATTGAATACTATAGTTTTTGTTTTTTGAGCAACAGCAAAAAATACCAAGGGTTTATACATAACTCTAAAAAGAAAAGAAAAAAATCTTTAGGATAAATAGTGTATGCAGCTTTTAATTTTGAATGCTTAGATATCCTGCGAAAAAGTGTTATTTGTACAGTCAGGCCTAAGGTCTCCAGTCGGTGTATAATTTCTGCCAGATAACCGTTCTGTTTTAGAATTCCACTGAGAATCTTTAAAAACTCCATACAGAGGGAACAACAACAGAACAACCTTTAAAGGTCAGGATAACAACAGAACAACCCTTAAGGGATGTAGATATGACCCTGCCTTTAATATGCGGTAGAGAAGGAACTCCATAAAACGCACAAGCTGACGCGCATTCGATACCCGGTTTACTAAATTAGGAAGCGAAAATAAAGGCGATTTCTGGAGAAGCCAGGCCTCACAAAGAAAAAAAAAACAAAAACAAACGAAAACCAGCAACATACAAGCGAACAGAATAAGAGTCTGCTGTGTGCACTCAGATTCAGAGTATTTTTTCGAACGCGTCTGGAAAAGCGCAAACCCGGTCAGACGCACAGCGCTCAGGACAAACCGACAGCACGTTTTTAACTTGGAAAAACAACGAGACGTTAGCATTCTTAAATCACTTTTTGGTGAAATCTACGATGTAACTATTTCTTTTGCCGAGGAACTGTGTCAATGAGCACACACACACACACACACACACACACACACACATCGGACAAAAAGTCAACGCCAATAATAACCTGAAAAAAGACAGAAGACAGAGGCAAAAACAAACAAACAAACAACAACAAAAACAATGTAGCGTTCTCAGGATCCGAAATAAGACGGAAATAAGAAACAGGACGGATATACCGAATAAAAATGGAATAAATACTGCAGCAAACATGCGGTTAATCTGATTAACGCGATCGACGCTGTAAACAAGTTGTATCTTCTCCTGTTGCCTAAACATATTGTACATTTTTAGGAATATAGACGGAATTCTTTAAATTGCTTAATAATATAAAAACTAGACAGCTATTTAGTGACTCATACAATAACATGCTGTATAGTAAAGCACACGAACCACAAAAAGTTTCGAAAACGATGAAGAAAAAAATAAAGCGAAAGGAACTCTCATTATTAGATAAACGATGCACCAACGCCTCCTAAAGCAACTGTGACTTCGTAACTTTTTTTGTGCAAAGGATAAAGAAAGGATGCAAGTTGATTTTAGCTAGCAAATAAATCAATAAACAAACATTAAATTTAAGACACTTTGAAATCTCACGTACACCGAACAAAGAACAAAATCTGTCATAGTTGTTGCTTGTTGATACCAATGAACATTGCAGTTGAGCAATCCTAACTCAGCATGTGACGCTGCATATAAGTAATCCTGACTTTAGACTAAATATTGATTTCAGATCCAAACAAGGGTCTGATTGGATGTCTGATTAATCCCGTTAACAACATTCCCAATAAATTCCAGGACAATCATATTCCCAACAACAACATTCCTTCCTCAGGAAAGACAGTTGACCCGAAAAAGTAATTTCTAAGCAGTATGAAAAGAAATCTTTTGGGGTTTGTTCATCATTCCCTAGCTGTGACTCAGAGGGTTTTGTCCGACGCCGTGAGGCCTGTGTGGAGCTGTGTGGCACACTGACCCAGCTGGGTACCACAGTCACATGCACACATTCCTTACAGCACATGGAGGGTGAATTCAGAGGTCTGGCTCTGATCAATTTTTGGAGGAAGTCCAATCTCTCTGAAGAGAATGAGAAAGATGTTCTGTCTTGTAGCTCTTTATTGAGTGTCAATCATTTGAAAAAAAAAAAAGCTTTAAGTACTAGGAGTTTCCAGCACATAAAGTGAAATAAATCCATTATCAAAGCAGTAACGTGAGGACAGAATGATCATGCTTATTTCAAAAGAGCTCTCAATAGGTAAAATATGAGGTGTGAATAATTTTTAAATTGCTCTTGTAGTTCTGTTTGTACTATTTATCTTCCAGCTTCAGGTGTGTTGTACCGTGTTGTGTTAAAGTTAATTGACTTTACGGTCTAAGACTTATTTAAATGTTGCTATTGTAGTTTTAGTAGGATTTATTGTCCATATTTCCACCTCAGTGAATTCTACTTATACAGCTTTCTGTTCTTAAAATTAGATAAAACATAAAAAACAAGTAAATAACAGCAAAAAGGAGCACATATAAGTTGTTATATTCTAACACACTAAAGTACTAATTCTTCAATATACTTTTGATTATTTAATGGTGAAAAATTCTGAGAACATGTTATTAATAATAATTGCATATACCGAAGAATGCCTGTGTGGCTTTATTTGCTATAAAAGCTAAATATTTAAACAAAACAAACAAACAAACAAATTTGGCAAGTTTGGCTTGTGTTGGATCAATTCAGATTATTTTCTTTACATTCAGTACTCATGATCTTATGACGTTTCTGAAGATATTAACCAAAATAATTAATATTTATAGCTTTACATAAACCAAAGTAACTGAATAAAGAAACCTTAAAAAGAAATATGGTTCGGAATGTCATTTGTAGCTGATCAACTCATTACTGTTAACATATTTGGTAAAAAAAAAGAAAAAAGGAAGGTTTTAATTAAGCTGAGGTTTATATGAATTCAATACACATTCAAACAAATCTCAAAATAAAAGTACAAGCTGTTAGATGGAGTCTAATCGGCAACATTAGGGTAACTAAGCTCAAGCTTCTGTAAAGCACCAGGGGTGGAAAATAACAAGATCCAGTCCCCGAGGTTCTCTTTAGTCTGAAGAAACGGCTGCATTTCTGCAGGTTGTTAGTCTAAAGAGTGGTGACAAGAACCCAGGATCACTTTACCACTTAAACAACATTACAGCTTTTACAATTTACATTAGTCTCGACTGGCACACACGATCGCAGCGGGATGACCTTGTGCTGCAAAGTTGAGGCACCTGATTGGACGAAGTCTTAATCAAATCCGGGGTTTAACATGTCCGATCTGGTTTAATGCGTCCAAGCAGAACCGAGCAATCAAATTGTTATTAAAAATCCTTTTTTCAGTCTGTGCTAATGTGGATTCATTGAGGAAGTGAAAAGCTAATATTAATTAAGATTCAAGCTAAAGGAATCAACAAAACTGGATTTGTATCTCCTGAAATCAATGTCTAACATTACGCTTTATTTACTTAAAAACTGTGATTTTAAAAAAATTTATTCATTAATTTTTTTCATAAATTCATTGAAACGATTTAGAACTGACTCTTTGAACAGCATTCGATTACTTTAATCTGAGATTGAGGTTATGTCACCAACAGATCTGGATTAACAGATAATCTGAGTCTGGATTAACAAATTATCTTTACAATTTAGTCCAGGTTAAATATTTACCTGCAGATCTGTTTTGTGCCTTTTCACCATCACATCTACTTCACACAGTCTTCCATTACGTCTCTGCGGTTTCAAACGTCACACCGGGGTCCTGAGGGCGTTGAGTCTACAGTATAACACTGATCACTAAGCACGAGCAAACTAAGGAGAAAGGTTAACTGTGTCATCACAACAGTGTACAGGTGTGAAGAAAAAAGTGCAGATTATCACAAAAGTTCTACACGTCTGCAGCGTTTCTTTTTTTAAAAACAATAATCCAGCTTTGTCAGTAGATTGTACATCCGTTTTCCAAAATAATATTTATGTATTCAAATAAGGATTGATCTAATTAAACTAAATGAGCTGTAAATTTGCATACTTAATAAAACAAAAAAAATCTCACCCAGGAATTATGTTTAGATATGATTTTATTTCTTTAGTGTTTGTTTAATTAAATGTCATGTACTTTTATGAAAAATAATAATTTGATGTTTTAGCATCTTAAGTAGTTACGTTCATTTATTTTTTTCATATCCTTATTATGGGAAGCAACTGGCATGTAAAAACTTTATCAATTTAGATCATAAAGAAACTGAGAATTCTGGTTCTGAAAATAAAACTGTTTTTTTCTGGTTAGTGTAGATTTTTAGCATTATAAAAATAACTGGCATGCATACCATGTATATCCTCATAATGACACATGACACAAAGAGCAGGAAACATGCATTTCAATGATATATGACATGACAAGTGATTGTGGACTGGGCGGAGCTTACGGCCTCCGCAGGAGTTGCTAAGTTTCGGATGAAATGCGGTGAAAACTGAAATATTTCTGCTGCGTTTTGTATTTTTAAACCGTCAGCTGCTATCATTTCTAC
Source organism: Clarias magur (assembly GCA_013621035.1). Classification (NCBI taxonomy): domain Eukaryota; kingdom Metazoa; phylum Chordata; class Actinopteri; order Siluriformes; family Clariidae; genus Clarias; species Clarias magur. The sequence continues at coordinate 1,641,693 of QNUK01000115.1, read as the reverse complement.
CTGTAGCGTCTTTCCTGTATCATTTTTACATCATCGTTCTAATGAATTAAAAACATCACTAAGAGCAAAGCAGGACACTACATTAACATGCTGCTTGCTGTCAGGATGGGCTTAAACTTTGCTAATCTACTAATAAATCTCCTGAGACTTTAAACAGGCCGGAGTTGAAGTCACTCAGCAGCGAACGCTCGGAGATCCTCAGACGAGATGGATAGAGGGATGATTTATCGGCAGCAGAGTTTTTGAAGGAAATGCCGTGTTTTCTTGCACAGCGTGTGCTCTTTGTTGCAGCCCGCTGGGATAAGTCCTCCCTCAGGAATAGTGATGTGTTTGCATTGCTCTGTAGATGGCTCAGGTTCTCTTACTGTGCCTTGTTTTAAAGTCTCAAATGAGGTGATGCTTAAAACATTAAAAAGGAAACGAACGCCGGCGTCAGGGTGGAATATACCGGTCCGGTCGAAGTGATCAGTTAAAGGAAACAAACAAACAAAAAAAGACTTTTAACCCGAGTGTCTGGTGAATTTAGACCAACATCATCAAATTTCTTTAAATATATTGAAGTGAACATTAAACCAGACGTAAAACAAATCACTTTTTATTTATTTATTTATTTATTTTTACTAATTTCCTTGTACAATTACTGTTTAACTTGTCTTGTCTGTGTGTCAACATTTATATTCGAGTCGATCCATCAATCTGAGGACTGCGTGTGTGTGTATGTGTGATAGAGCTTGAAATAATTACAAAGCTGGAGATGACTGGCGAGGCTTCAGAGCTCGGTCCTGTTGCAGTCGCTTTCATATTTGTACAAGAACAGAAAGCAAATCCAATTAGAGACAGAAATAAATATAGGGGTGAGCAAGCCGTGCGCACAACTCACCGCCCCCTAACACCAACCCACCCCATCTCACTTCGTTTATAAACAATTCAAAATTTACCACAGACTATTTATTACATCCTTCATTCATCACTTTGATTTAGATTTTAATATTTAACCTTTTTTTTTTTTTTTACATCTGTAATATTTGACAATTAACTGTGAGAAGAAACCCTGGGGTTTCTAATTTATAGTGTTGCTTTTTATTTGCCCGGTGCTGACCTTGCCCATCAGATTGCATAAAAAGCATGGGGATGCCCTGCCGCTTTACAGCCAGTTAAATTACACTTTGATGTATTCCCCCATTTTCAACTGGGAATAAATCGCTGCCCCTTGTAAAGATATGACCCTGACTAACTCATGGGTCGAGTACTGACATCTTACGGGGCCCGGGAGCCCCTGGCGTCTCTTGTCGTGAGGAAAGGCAACCTTTTTAGTGCATTCGTGTCTGGAACCAGCCTCTGAATTGTTCATGCATGTATTATGGAATGTATAAAAGCTGCCCTTTCTCCTCTTCTCTTTATTAAACATATCGAATATCGAGCAAATCCGAAGAGCTTCCATTCTGAAAACGGCGCGCGGAGATACTGTAAAAGCGGATTTACAAGCTCCGGTTTTGCTAAACCAGGCAGGTATGAATACACTCAGGTGTATTAAACAGCCAATTAGTCCCGGAGCTGAACTTCATTCTTTCTTAACCGAGACATGAACTCTCTCTGTCTCGAGTTGTAGTTTTTTTTTTCTCACATGTCAGAAAGTGCCATAATCAAAAAGCTCAACGGGAAAGTCAGCACTGAGATAAAGGCCTGACTTTAGATCAGAGGTCTGTCAGCATACAGTAGATGTGGTATGGCACTACGTCTTAGTCGGGGTTGGGGCTGGAAAACAATCATCTCCAGATTCGTCCTCCTCGTCTCTCACTGTACGTTGGAGGTCACTGATAGTCTTAAAGTTAGAATGTTCCATGGTTGTGTTTTTACACGGACTTTGATAGTTAAACTGGAACATTTTAAGAGATTACATCTGTTTATTCTAATAGACATTTAGAAAGCTGAGGAATTACAGGACATGTATAAAGCATGACTTTTCATATCATTTGTAAAAGCAGACAGAAATTTGGGATTTGGGGTTTGGGAACAGACTGACAGTGATCTCCACAGCCCCTATTTTCCTTAAGCCTGCACCTTTTTAGCGGAACGCTGTGTCCGCATGCACTTTTACGATGCCACTCAACCACAGTCCTCTCCAAACCTTTTCCCATTCTGACACAACCGAATTTGCACTGAGGTTTCATGCATAGGTCAGTTTACACAGCCATATGGAGGAACTGTGAGAGCTGCAAGCCGTTCACCTTGTGGAGATGGAGCTGGAGAAACCTCGCCGCCAGGTTCAATCCGGAATTCTAACAAGCGAGGGATTGTCACAATACCCAACGTCAGACCGAATGCACGAATGACACAAGGCATCAGCGAGACGCTTTGATCGCCTGCGCGCGGCCTGACAGTCTGAGGCACACGGCATCTCAAAGCGAAAGCCGAAAATGTTTATGCTCGCTCCCTCTCGCTTAACAGGATGTGTCAGTCCTGGGCGGGAGGCAATATGGGAGCCATTATGTTCCCCCTGAGCTCCGGCTCCACGTCTGTCAGGACACAGAGGCCACAGTGACCAGAGAAAGCGCTCAGACCCGTACAGGCGGCTCTCACGGGGGTCTTGTCTCCACGCTGGACCAACAGCAGACCCTCAGGGAGTATTTATTCACATCGCCGACTGTTTACCACCAACAAGTGGTCACGAGTTTATCTGAAATGAGGCGAGTCAGATAGCGAACAGCAGACGTATTAGGAACGCTATGCTTCATGTCAACGTTATTGACCCTGACGGTTCTCTAGAGCATGATTTGACATTTAAACCTAGACAATACAGAAAACAACAAATTTATTAATTCAGCAAATTGCAATCTTTAGACTGTTTTTTTTTTAAACAATTATGTTTAACATCTGATAAAATATTTTTTTTGCTGCTTTATATTTTTTTAGTTTGTCCTTTCAAGAGCATCATTGTTTTTCATGATGCCATTAAAAGCTAAATCAATACAAATGTAAAAAAAAAAAAAAAAACCCAGATAGTCCAGAACTAACAATTTGATGGAAATTTGACCAACAGAATCCTCACGTCTGATTAGCGTTCTGTGCGTTCAAATTTCCTTCTTCAACATGGGAATGTGAACACACTTTATGCATAAAGCTCAAGTGGTGCAGATCATTGGAATGCTGTCGCTAGAAACACGTGTCCAAAATGGTTTGGACTTTTCCTTTACACTGGAAAATCAGCAGAACATTATTATTATTATTATTATTATTATTATTATTATTATTCCAGGAAACAAATGACGTTGGAAGGAAATGACTTTATACACAACATTTCACACAACTGTTCATCACTCGGAGTCTGTAGCGACATTAAAACACATAATGTAAACTTTAAACACTTTTCTCATTCTTACATAATTATTCGAGGTGGATCAACGGTGACCAAACACAGCATTACAAGAGGTGACGTCACAAAAACGTAAACACTCGATTTCTATTCATACAAAGTCTAAAGTAAAAAAGGCCTTTAGAATCGTCCGCAGGAAAGGTCTGCATATCCACCCCTGCTACATGGTGCATTATGGGTATTCTGTAGCTGCTGCGATACAATATTAGTTCACATTTTTGAACTTGGATAACACGAGATAGAGAGGCCAAAGAGAAAGAAGTCTAGCTAATTTATTTTTAACAATGTTTTAAAAATGTATAGTCAAAAAATATCCGGTCAACATGCACCACTCAAGTCATTCCCATCACCAAATCAACCATCAAAGTAAATCTGTAAAGCATCAAAGATACATTATTCAGTGTCATGTTTTTAAACTGTCCAATCATAGGACTGCTTGCTGAAAAAAAAAAGAAAAAAAAAAACTAGTAGAAGGGGAACATTTGTAGAACAGAAGGCAGGATTTGTCAGGATACAGGTCAGGATAAGTAGGATGCGTCTCACAGCTCACTGCCTCACTGAGCCCTTTAGCTCATGACCCTGAAATCATCATAAACTGATTTATCGATGCTTTTGATGTGGAGAAAAAGTAGAAATTCTTCAACTCTCCCAAAAACAAATCCAGTACAAACAATTTTAAAATATTGAAAAGGGCAAATATAAAATGTTAAATGTGAATTAATGAGTACAGATGAAAACTTGGATCAGTTATAAAGGCAGTCAATAAGTGGGCAAGTCAGGGAAGGATTCAGTGAGTGAGTGAGTCGGTGAGTGAGTGAGTCAGTGAGTGAGTGAGTCACTGAATGAGTGAGCATGTGTGTCAGTGAGTCAGTGAATGAGTGAGTGAGTGAGCGAGTAAGTAAGTGAGCGAATGAGTGAGAGTGTGTTAGTGAGTCAGTGAGTGAGTGAGTGAGTCAGTGAATGAGTCAGTGAGTCAGTGAATGAGTGAGAGTGTGTTAGTGAGTGAGTCAGTGAATGAGTCAGTGAATGAGTGAGAGTGTGTTAGTGAGTCAGTGAGTGAGTCAGTGAATGAATCAGTGAGTCAGTGAATGAGTGAGAGTGTGTTAGTGAGTCAGTGAGTGAGTCAGTGAATGAGTCAGTGAGTCAGTGAATGAGTGAGAGTGTGTTAGTGAGTCAGTGAGTGAGTCAGTGAATGAGTGAGAGTGTGTTAGTGAGTCAGTGAGTGAGTCAGTGAATGAGTGAGTGTGTTAGTGAGTCAGTGAGTGAGTCAGTGAATGAGTCAGTGAATGAGTGAGAGTGTGTTAGTGAGTCAGTGAGTGAGTCAGTGAATGAGTCAGTGAGTCAGTGAATGAGTGAGAGTGTGTTAGTGAGTCAGTGAGTGAGTCAGTGAATGAGTCAGTGAGTCAGTGAACGAGTGAGAGTGTGTTAGTGAGTCAGTGAGTGAGTCAGTGAATGAGTGAGAGTGTGTTAGTGAGTGAGTCAGTGAATGAGTGAGAGTGTGTTAGTGAGTCAGTGAGTGAGTCAGTGAATGAGTGAGAGTGTGTTAGTGAGTGAGTGAGTCAGTGAATGAGTGAGAGTGTGTTAGTGAGTCAGTGAGTGAGTCAGTGAATCAGTCAGTGAATGAGTGAGAGTGTGTTAGTGAGTCAGTGAGTGAGTCAGTGAATGAGTCAGTGAGTCAGTGAATGAGTGAGAGTGTGTTAGTGAGTCAGTGAGTGAGTCAGTGAATCAGTCAGTGAATGAGTGAGAGTGTGTTAGTGAGTCAGTGAGTGAGTCAGTGAATGAGTGAGAGTGTGTTAGTGAGTCAGTGAGTGAGTCAGTGAATGAGTGAGTGTGTTAGTGAGTCAGTGAGTGAGTCAGTGAATGAGTCAGTGAATGAGTGAGAGTGTGTTAGTGAGTCAGTGAGTGAGTCAGTGAATGAGTCAGTGAGTCAGTGAATGAGTGAGAGTGTGTTAGTGAGTCAGTGAGTGAGTCAGTGAATGAGTCAGTGAGTCAGTGAACGAGTGAGAGTGTGTTAGTGAGTCAGTGAGTGAGTCAGTGAATGAGTGAGAGTGTGTTAGTGAGTGAGTCAGTGAATGAGTGAGAGTGTGTTAGTGAGTCAGTGAGTGAGTCAGTGAATGAGTGAGAGTGTGTTAGTGAGTGAGTGAGTCAGTGAATGAGTGAGAGTGTGTTAGTGAGTCAGTGAGTGAGTCAGTGAATGAGTGAGTGTGTTAGTGAGTCAGTGAGTGAGTCAGTGAATCAGTCAGTGAATGAGTGAGAGTGTGTTAGTGAGTCAGTGAGTGAGTCAGTGAATGAGTCAGTGAGTCAGTGAATGAGTGAGAGTGTGTTAGTGAGTGAGTGAGTGACTGAGTGAGTGACTGAGCGAATGAGTGAGAGTCAGTGAGTGACTGCGTGAGTGGATAAGTGAATATCTGAGTCAACAAGTGTGTCAGCAAGTGAGTTGGTGTGAGTGAGTCAGTAGTAGTGTGTCAGTAAATAAGCCAGCATGTACTGTAAGTGAGTGAGTCATTAAGTGTCAGTCGGACAATCAGTAAGTAAATACCTGAGTGAGTAAGTGAATTTGTTATTCAGTCGGTAAATAAATGAATGACTCAAGTATTTAAGCCAGTGAGTGAGTCAATCAATGAGTCAGTGAGTTAGTAAATGAGTGAGTCAGTGAATGAACGAGTCAATGAGTCGGCATGTCAACAAATTTTTTTTTCATGTAGCAAATTCCAGAAATTCGACCTGCGTAAAATTAGTATGTTAGCGTAATCACTGATGCGCTGCATACTCAAACCTTTCACCTGCCAGGTACTGTACATGCATCATAATGACTCCTTACTGCCTGAGGCAATTCCAAATAGAGGGTGCTTTGGCAGAAGTTCTGATCCCTGTACATCCTTTACAGTGTAAAGTCCTGTAAGAAACTGGATCTTTGTAAGCAGAAAAAAAAAAAAAAAAAAAAATATATATATATATATATATATATATATATATATATATATATATATATATATATATATATATATATATACCAAATCCATTTCTGACTGACAGATTGAGGTTTCACAGCTGAGCTGAAGTGCATTTCCAGTGGCTTGATGCAGAAAATCACCACTCTGACATCTCATCGCTGGGTCAGTTTGGCATCGTGGCCGCTTCACGCGCGGTGTCACAGCAGATCACGCGGACAAGCGTTCGTGTACAAGGCTGCTGAGAAGAATCCAGCCATTGAGGAGGAAACCTGCAATTTTCTATCAGACTGCAATTACATCTGGTTCTGGGTATCTGTTTCATATGAGCGCTTGATTTACGAGCTGAGACTGGCAGCCATAAGTGGAGCAAGTCAGACATGTTTAGATATTACACAAAGCCAAAGGCCCGACACCAACACTCTCGCTGCAGGCACACAAATGGCCGAAAGAAATCTTTTTCCGCGGTGACGGATCGAAATGGATTTTTATGTGCCAGCGGTACGACATGCAGGTGTGAATCTGAGCTACAAAGCTGGAGACATGTAACATTGTGTTGGTTTCCTACTCTACATTCATTCGACAACATCCGACCATATTGTTTATTTATTGTGAGGGTCATCCACCCATCCAACTAAAACTTATAAAAAAGTCATGAGAGAAAACGCAAACCGTAAAGTTATACTACAGGTGGCACAGTGGAGTGATGGTTTGGCACCACCTCCAGGGTGTACCCAGCCTAGAGCCCCAAGTCCCCTGGGATAGGCTCCAGGCCTCCCGCGGCCCTGTACAGGATAAGTGCTATAGAGAATCAGTGAGTGAGAGTGACATATACTACAAAATAAAAAAAAAAAAAAAAAACAGTTATTTAAAGGTGCTTTAAATTTCATACATAATTACACGTTTTTCCTGTAAAGAGGGGTGGATTCAAATCCCTTACTACTACAAACCAAGGTACGCTTGCTGTACTCCGCTCAGGTCAGATCTTGAAACCTTTTGTCTTTTCAGACGTTCTACTAGAGGACAAGAACTGACAATGATACAGGTATGCTAAAATCCTGACAGGTTCGAGATTTTAAAAAGAACATAGTGAGCAATAACCTGGAGGTTTTAGCATTTAGCTACCCAGATTAGACATACCTTTAGGAGAAAAGTGTTTTGTAAGGGTTCATTAAAAAAAAAAAAAATGAAGAAAAGAATCTCATGGCTCATGTTTGCCGACGTATTGCACAGTGTAATTATGTACTACATGAACAAATAACCAATAAAGAATGAGTCATTTTTATACCTTTGCAGTCGTCTATATTTACAGATATTGCGAAACATTTGAATAACCATAACAATGAACCATTCTGTTCATTCCCTCCAAAGGGTGAACATATTTCAAAAATTTTTAAATCTCACCGCGCGAACCCTTCCGTTTCTCCTTCCGTTTCAGGTAAAGACACCACAGCACTGACCGACTCAGAGCTGCCAGCGAACGCCGACCCCACAGGGATGGATGGTAGCTACCTCAGTGTGAAGGATCCATCGGTTAAGGTTCCTCAAGAGAGACCCAGCTCTGAGCTCGCCTCCCCGCTAGACAAAGGCGAGGGAGAAAGCAACAAGGGCAAGAAGAGGCGCAACCGCACCACCTTCACAAGCTACCAGCTGGAAGAGTTGGAGAAAGTCTTCCAAAAGACGCACTACCCAGATGTGTACGCTCGGGAACAGCTGGCACTCAGGACGGACCTCACAGAGGCGCGAGTCCAGGTAAGAAATCCATCTTACACTCCGCCTTAAAGCCTTTAACCGTCTTGCCACCAGCATCGATCTCCTCATGACCTGTCTAAAGAGGCTACATGAATCAATCATTACTCATAATGACATTTGAGTAAAGCGAACCAACAATTTCTGTTTCGTTCACATGATAGTGTTTTCTCCTTCGAAGCCTTTGACCCAACAGCAACTTAGTCTCAGGCAGAGAGTTAATTTACTTCCAAGCCTAAAAGATTACACCTCCTGCGACATGTTCTAGCTTAGTGATTTCAAAGGGTCTGAAGATCCTTAATGACTTGAACCTCCTGAGATCCAGACTTTACTGTTATGCAATTTTTGCTTCTTTTTATTAGCTTTATTAGCTCAACTATGAAATTAACGAATGTCTGCAATCAGAAAGACGTCTGGCGAAATAATTATACCCAACGGTCCTGATGTGACGATCACACAGGAATATAAAGCCAATGTGGTTGAGAGAAATGTTCATTTGCTAATCTGAGGATATACTGTATGGATCTCATGATGTTAAAATGGCTGTAAAAATGTGATCTCCAGTCTAGTTTGCAAAGAATAATCGAAAAGGTGAATAACCGCTGAAAAGAAGTTGACGTAGACGACTGGAGTTCACGTGAATATTTGTTTCTCATTCTGAAATAATACTTCTGTCTTACTATTAATATCTGAATAGGAGTATGTGACATACTGTAGTACTCCTTCATAGAACTTCTGTGCGTCATACTTTACTTTTTGTCATAAATTCAAATGAAAGTGTGCCAACTTTTGCAATTATTTGTGCATTCTAATCATTTGCTAGGAATGTGGAATCAAAGACAAAGAAAATTTGATCATGTTGAACATTTGGCTCTGTGAATTCAAAGAAAGGGTGTGCAAACTTTTACACCAATGGACATTAACATCCAACTAAATTATTGGGTTTTAAAAGTTTCAACAAATATCTAGTAAAAATGTAGTAAATTGTGTGCAGGTCATGGCACTTTACAATTTTTTTTGCGTCATAAATTTTAAGTTAAGCGTCTGCAAAATTTTGCACTTTACTATACACTTTATTTTGACGTTGTAAATCAACGTTATAGAATGACATAGAAAAATATGATAAAATTATATAGAAAATCCTTAGGAAATTTCTGCACTTAAATGTACTAGTTACGTTTGAAAGCAAGGGTGTGGACATTTTTTTTACTTAACTGCATTAATTCTTCGTTTTATCGACGCCAACGTGAAACTGAATTTCGGGTTTCATCGGTTTACTTTTTTGGTTTTATAATAATATCAAACTTTTGGATGTAGTGATGCACAGTAATCATTTCTTACTAATGTAGCAACAAGAACAAAACCTTAAGACTGAGGCCTCGGAATGAGCAGAAAGAGTCAATGTGATGTAGTTGAGATAATATTTACATGGCACTGAACCTGTGGCATATTTTTATAGCAAAATGTTCCTTTAAATTTGCTTTAAACTTGGGATTTAAAGCTTTATGGTGGAATGTGTTAAAGGCCTGCATTCGTCAGTCAGAATATTCGACTTTGTCTCAAAAGGTGTTTTTCTGAAGTGCGAGGTCATGAAGAGCACCAGCGAGAATAAACACAGGCGAGGGAACGCTGAAAACCTTCAGAAATCCAAATCCATATGTGTGAAGCAAAGGGGGGTAAAAAGGACAGCGCAGACATGGTGCTCGGTGTCGGGTTTCATCCCTGGCCTTCACCAGAACCTCTGAACTAAAACATATCTGGGTCTGGAAAAACCCAGAACCCGTGACCCTCTCACTTCCCCCTCCTTCATATTTGCATATAATCCTTCCAGGACCATGACTACATTCCAGCACCGAGTGACACACAGGGAGAACCCGCTCTACTCAACAGCACGTGCACGCTTTACTAAGAACCACGGGATTTAAACTGTTTGTTTTTCATTAGCGTCCTGCTCGGGAAAGAATGTGTCCCTCCCTCCTCTAGGGGTTGGGTGAGAGAACCTCGCTGGAGGCTTTGGATGTGCCGAAGTTCACTTGTGACCTTCAACCTCGGCTCGATAAAACTCAGATCTCCTTTTGGTTTGTAAGCGTTACTGAGCAAGACGGTCACGTGCATATGAGACAATTCTGTCGCTATCATTTTGTTTCCACTATTTCGCACTATGTCTCAAATAAATAAAGCTAAAAATATCATGCTGGATAGATAAAAACGCGCCATGTTGCCACTTAGCGCAAACTAAATTCATGCGAAATGCCAAAAATAAAGCAAAAATAAAAATAAATGCATTGCTTTCACAAAGAAATACAAATAAAATGTTCAGCTTTTATCTAATCTAAGAATCACCACCACCACTTGCAGAGTACACGTCCGGCCAGGTAGTGAACACAAGGTTAGCTAGATGCCGGAGGTCAAAGGTTAGGTACTTTAATAACCTGCAACTCGTCCTGACAGCCACCAGTTTCATTTGACAGGATTATTTGAAATGGAAATTAAAATGCCATGGAAAGCAAAGCGCTCAGAGAGTTGGCCGAAGCACTCGGCTTGGTTCATTTACAATTAGCAGTCAGTTCTGTCTGTAAAATACCGACATAATTTATTGCACCGCTTTATAAACCAGGCCTGGATTAAGTGAATATGTTCATGGTTTGATAAATAAATGAAAATGCTGCTGTGGTTAAAAACAAGCTAGTGACCCACAAAGCTTTGTTTGCACAGAAAATTAATTTCAAAAGAGAAAAAATATATATATATATATATATATTATATATATATATATATATATATATATATATAAATATAAACGTGAAGTTGAGTGACAGCAGAGCCAGATGATCAATCCTCAAAGCCGCTCGTGACTTCAAAGCTGATCTTTCCCCTCTTTCCGCTGCGCCGAGTTTAGTGTTTCTGTTCCCTCTCCCCCTGCGCTGGAACATAAATAAAGCTCCGTAATAAGCGTCTAAGTGGCTTTAGCTGTCAACGTCTTTACCAATTACTGTGTCGTTACCACGCGTGCTAAACATACAAAAATACATTCTTTTTTGCCTCGCAACAAGCCACTGAACAAGTTTGGTTTGTTTTTTTATTTAATAACAAAAACAAAAAAACAATGCACAAAGGAGGAAAGTCCATGGGATAGAGACAGGAAAAGAGAAGACATTTTTAAAGTGAACTCTGCTCTCTAACAATCCTCTCTCAAAGCTTCGGCCTCCCGGTCTCTCTGGTACAAAGGCGGGCTTTTTTGGTGAGAGAAGAAACTCTACACGCCTCTGCCTTGGCTCGTGTGCTCGAGTTCAGACAGAGGAGAGCAGAGGAGCGAGGGAATACGTCCACCGTTTCTTGTCGGCACGCCTCTCCGGGGCTGGAGGAGCGGAGTCGGAAAGCCGGGGGGCTTAGGCGTCAGGAAATTAAACACAAAATGAAAACAAGCTCGGGTTTGAAACGATCCCATCTCGCTCTTCTCAGTTTCCCAAGCGAAGAGCGAAGATAAAACTGCGGCAGAGAACAGGAAGACGACGGGGACGAGTGACTTCTTCCTGCACCGCTGCACAGTCCATGACAAGCAGAGCACATTTTACTTTAATAGCAAACTACTTACTGTACATAATATAAAGCAAAAGGATAAATCATGTAAATGGGAAAAAGATGGTTGCAGGTAACGTGCTGTGCTGTGAAAGGGAAATAATCAAATCACAAGCGTGGTGTGACGAAGCGAAGTCACTTTTACTGGCATGATCCTCAGTCTGATTCATTTCTTTTAAAGCTGAAAAGTGGTTTATTCCTTTCACACCACAGCAAGTTGCTAAAAGTTATAAATAATTATTTATTATTAAACAGCCACAAATAATAATTAGGGATCAGTTAATTATCCCTAATTTATTTTGTGAAACGCCCAAGAAGCAGGTCGTACACGCTGTAAACAAACAGTCGTTCCTTCAGTAGATGCTTTTACTTACTTTAATAAGTTAAAATGAGTTAACCAGTCAACCAGTGATTTGCAGCTAGTCTCAGAAACGCTGTTATCAGAAATTAATCAATAACGTCTGAGTGATCAGAACACAAATGGACTGTTAATTCTATCCACGACTCAAACTCACAAAAATGTAGCAGACTTCATATGACTTTTTATTTCTGCCCGTTAATAAGCGTAACTATGTTCATTGAGGTGTTCATCAAGGATTTGATTAACGCGCGTGTTGATCAGTCGGTGATTATTAGCGGCTCCTCATGAGCAGGGGTATCTCAGTAGTTAGGCTGTCGGACTATTGCTCAGAAAGTCACAGGTTCAATTCCCAGCAGCACCCACCTCCCGTTGAACAACGCACTTAACGCTGGACTGCTCTTATGTGTGTACGGAATAATCATAAGATAATGGTGTCTACTGAATGTCATAATGTTATTAAGATAAAAAAAGAGTACTAGAAAGCGCTAGTTTCATTGATAACGATGTATTGACACGGAAGGTTACTGTTTATTCCTGGGTAAAAAAAATGTAAAAAATCATTTATCAATTGAAAGGACTTTAATCTGAAGAACGCAGAGATCGGACTTGACGCAAAGTGCAATCAGAGCGGCAGCGCGATCGAGTTTCGCAGAGAGCAGATAGCGAGATGACGTCTCTCTGTTTGGCTGCAGTGGAAAATGCCAGACTTAAACCCATCTGAGACTCGGCCTGTATTTAGATCGCTTGCTCAGCCTTTGATGGTAGTTTAAACATAATAATGCTCTCATAAACAACGCTTTTAGGATCAGTTGTCAGAGGTAATTATGGTACACTTTTGTCATGAGAACGCTGTGCTATACTAGTCTAAGCACAAGGGGAAAGGGGTGAGGGGGTAAAAAGCAGGGGTGGGGGCGCTGGGGGTGGTGGGGTGTGTGTGTGTGTGTGTGGGGGGGGGGGTCTGCAGGATCTGCTAGCATTTTGTTTGAGGAACTGATGTGAAATTCTCTCCACATTGTCTGTATTAAGGACCGTCCTCTCTTTTCCCTTTGATTGTCTGTGCCGCTGCGGAATTAGAAGAATTGGTTCGTTTCTTTCGCTCGCGTTTTTTTAATTGCATGTGAGTTGCACGCACGTGTGGAAGCCGAGGAAATAAACGCATGTCAGTGGACCAGAGATCTGCAAGATGATTGGGCCAAGTGGGTTCATTCCAGCCTCGAGTTCAGACTCAGACTTGATTCTTTTGTTGGGGGGAAGAAGAAAAAAAAAAAAAACGATTGTGATTCTCTGATTCAAGAAATTCAAGAAATAATAAAAGAGATGGGAACACTCGCTAAAAAATAGAGACGGACATCATGACTGAAATACATAAACTTCAAAACACTAGTACAATACACAACAGGCATGATGATGATGATGATGTACAGGGTTTAGGACGTGAGCAAGCAAAGATTTACAGAGCATCTGGTGAGGACCTGAGAGACTCCAGCGCCGGGACGCAAACATGTCAGAAAAGGAGGGAAGAAAGGAAGGAAGGAAGGACGGAAGACAGACAGGAAGGAAAGCAGGGAGGCATGAAGAAAGAAAAAAAGAAAGAAAGAAAGAAAGAGTAGTAGCAAAGAAAGAAAGAAAACAAGGAAAAAGATAGAGAACAAGAAAGAAAGAAAATGAAAGAAAGAAAGAAAGAAAGAAAGAAAGAAAGAAAGAAAGAAAGAAAAAAGAAACAAGGAAAATATAGAGAATAAGAAAGAAAGAAAATATAAGAAAGAAAGAAAGAAAGAAAGAAAGAAAACAAGGAAAAAGATAGAGAACAAGAAAGAAAGAAAATGAAAGAAAGAAAGAAAGAAAGAAAGAAAGAAAGAAAGAAAAAAGAAACAAGGAAAATATAGAGAATAAGAAAGAAAGAAAATATAAGAAAGAAAGAAAGAAAACAAGGAAAAAGATAGAGAACAAGAAAGAAAGAAAATATAAGAAAGAAAGAAACAAGGAAAATATAGAGAACAAGAAGGAAAGAAAATGAAAGAAAGAAAGAAAGAAAGAAAAAAGAAAAAAGAAACAAGGAAAATATAGAGAACAAGAAAGAAAGAAAATATAAGAAAGAAAGAAAAAAAACCAACAAAACGTCAGGAAAAAAGTAAGAAAGAAATAAAAATGAATTGAATGCCTTTCAACTTGGGACACACCCAGTTAAATTCAAATATATATATATATATTCTTACTTTTCCACCATAAACCTGCATAGTGCAAAAGTCAGAAAATCACCTCACGTCACTAAACGTCTGTCAGAGTTTGTGCAGTGAATTCACTTAGAATTCGCTGTTTCATTCTCTTCTTCTTTTTCTTTCCTCGACGCATTCTCCTAATCCATCATGAGCGAAGGTGGAGGCGTGACGCGGTTCTCCGAGACCTCTGGCCCTGGCGGGTTCCTGCACTCCCCTCTCTACCTCCTGCTGTTACTGACGGCTCCGATGGAGGAAAAGAAAAAAAAAAAGCCTCAGAGGAGGCCTTCGCAATCTGTCATCTCCCACAACATCAAACACCACGCAGGTCTCACTCAACTATTCTTCCAGGAAGAGAGAAGAGATGCTGAAAAATAATAGAGCTCTCTGCAACGGCCAAGCGGGTTTCTGACCGAGTGTTTTGCAACGTCCTGGCTCTTAGAGGACAAACATCTCTTTTTAATCCGGGGCCAAGATTTCTCGCTCGGAGCTGTATCTGTGTGAGAAAAATTAAACCACAAAATCGTGTTATTTCAATACCTCTGTGTCCTGCAGGTGTGGTTCCAGAACCGGCGAGCCAAGTGGAGGAAGAGGGAACGCTTCGGACAGATGCAGCAGGTCCGAACGCACTTCTCCACCGCCTACGAGCTTCCACTGCTCACTCGACCAGAGAACTACGCTCAGGTACGCATGACTGTCGCGACAAAATGAAATATCAGAGTTTACAAGAATAATTTATTCATTCATGGCATATAACACACACATATACCGAATAGTTTTATTACTCGTACGCAATTGCAACCTGTAAATAATGTGTGCAAAAAATGTAAGATGAGCAACAGAAATAGTCACCATCACAAACAATAAAGACATTTTCAATAACCACTTTTCTTACTGTTCCTTTGTACTTTAATCCTTACATCGTACATCTACTTTGAATAATGCAGCATGTCTCCAGCTGTTGAATCCTGGATTCTGATTGGTCAGAGGGTGTTGACTAGTTTTCTAGAACAGCTGCTCTGACAATAATGCAAGTTTAATGTGCTTTTTCTAATACGTTATTGTTGCCATAGCAACAGCTTGTTTAGCAGGACTTGTACATCTATTTTTTTTTTTTTTTTTTTTTTAAGAAAGAAAGAGTGTAATGTTGGTTTCGGTGTGGTTTTCAGTATTCTCTAACACTAAGGGAAGGAGTCTCCAGTGTCAGTGATTTTGTCACAATCAATAAAGCTAATACTTAAAATTTTCCCGACATCCTCAGGACAGAGGAGTTTACCAAGCTGTGACTTTTTTGTTGCGATAATTTCAAGAGAGGAACGAAGGAGCTGTTGAGCGAACGACTGTTTACAGCTGCTATAACATGAGAACGGAATTTAACTCGTTTCGCAAAAAAAAACAAAAAAACCATCAGTTGTCAGATAACGATAGATACAGATTGGCAGATCGCTGTAGTATTTCAAGTACCTCAACACTTCCGGAAGGTGCCGTTATGCGACAATAATCCTCACTGGGATAGCAGCGTTAACTCCACTTCATCACATCACCCGGGTCACTGATTATTTTACCCTAACAGAAAGACGCAAATCAAAATTCTGTATTAACACTGTTGCATAAGTACAGAATCAATAATAGCAGCCTTGCGCGTTGTAAACACCGCATGAGACCGGAGGAAAGCTCGAGGCTTGTCGTGTCCAAGGAGTCAGGGGTCACGATCGGAGGCCGCGGCAGGGCAAAACACGCCCTCACGGAAGAGCGAGAGATTCCCCCGGATTGATTGCGAATCTGCAGGAGAGTGGGAGAGCAGAGGAGGCTCTTCAGAGAGCAGGCCTGCAGCTGTGGAATGCGGCCCGATGCACATCTGGGGCATCTCCCTGAGAGGGCTTTCATCTCTCTTTCTCTCTCTCTCTCCGCCGCAGCCCTCCCTCAGATCCCCTCGCTTCAACACACACACACACACACACACACAGAGCACTGCCCTTTCACTTCAAGACAGATCCACAGAGTCACGCTAGGTGTTGAAGAGAAGCACAGACAGAAATTCCTCCTCTGAGTGAGGCCGAGAACCTCAAAGTGCCTGATAAATCTCTTAAAAAAAAAAAAAAAAAAAGACAAGACTCTCAGACTGAATGCACACGATGTGAACAGGTTTTGCAAAAAATGTTAAAGCCATTGCTAAAGAATGTCATACAAACTACATTCAAACAACCAACATCATGATTGTTTTTACAATTCTGAGAAGCGCAGGAGCACAATTGTTCGGTCCTACGTAAACCGAAGAACTCTTACGTATCCCTTCTAAAAGACCACGCCCGTCTGGTAACTTCAAAACATGCACTCGAATTTCAGTTAATCAAAAGCATTAATGTTTCTATTCGGTAAAAGTTCCAAACAGCACGGCCTTTTAGGTGCTCTGCAGTTACGATGTCATAACTTTTCCCAAGCGCTAACGTTTGGTAGCATAGTTTTGCTAGCATGGCGGAAAAATTTAGGATTTCACCGGTGACATTTTCAGAGACGGATGCTGCCCCCCAGTGGCAGACTTAGATATGGACGACATGGGTAGCTGCCCCAGGTGGTATCTTGCTAGAAGTGGCACAGAGCGTGTGGGGGGTAAAAGAAAATAAACGTTTAAAGATGATGAGGATGATTACATTTTTGCGTGATCAGGTTGTTATCAGGTCACATGTCACAGTGTGGATCCATTAACCAGGACCTGATTCTAAGTTTGTGAGCGAAGCAGGGAACTGACCAGGAAGGTCTCCTACTTAATTGTACAGAATGGAGAAGGAAGTGGAAAATGGACATCATCTCAGTTCTGCCTTCTGGAAGCCTGAGTGTGGGGGGGAACAGGGGAACAGAAAAAAACCCTCTAACATCTAACCTTGTACACCAACACGATTAGTAAAATCACTTAAACTATGAAATGCGAACAAATGAACCACGGTTCGGTTTTAATACTGTGGCTATATACTGTACTGTACAGTTTTAGAAAAATATTTTGCTCTTCTCAACTCAACAGAGCCAATCAGTGCGATAGTTTACTGTGTATACACAGAAACATGTGTATACACAGAGTATATATACGCAGCGTATACAGTATATACACAGAGTATGAGGAAATACAAGCAGTAACGTACCAACAAGCTGCGAAACAGAAACAAACGTGTGACACAGCAGGGCTTGCTATAAAAAAAGGAAGTAGACTATGAAAACTGAACCTTCAAAGATGAATGGACAGATCGATGTATGTTTATTCTTCCTGTGAGAAGTTTAAAACCAGTTTGTCTCATATGTTCCGACACTAATAAAATGCAATCATGTGCAGTGCCGCTATCAGCTATTTTTTTTTTTTAAAG
Organism: Clarias magur; assembly: GCA_013621035.1. Taxonomy (NCBI): domain Eukaryota; kingdom Metazoa; phylum Chordata; class Actinopteri; order Siluriformes; family Clariidae; genus Clarias; species Clarias magur. The sequence continues at coordinate 1,624,108 of QNUK01000115.1, read as the reverse complement.
CTTTAACCTTTTAACTGGGCAGGGGTAGCTCAGTGGTTAAGGCATTGGACTATGATTCAGAAGATCCCAGGTTCAAACCTCACAACCACCAAGTTGCCACTGTTGGGCCCTTGAGCGAGGCCCTTAACCCTCAATTGCTCAGATGTAATGAGATAAAAAAAAAAAAGTAAGTCGCTCTGGATAAGGAAGGGCGTCTGCCAAATGCCTAGATGTAACTATTTCTACAAACTCTTTTGCTCTGAATAAAAGTTCGTCCAGGGTGCTAGACACACTAGATCTGCCACTGCTGCCCCCTACTGGAAGGACAATTTCAGGAAACATTTCGATATAACATGTTGACATTATATACATTCAAACTCAAAGCCTCTAGCACGATCATAAACCGACCCCTCGTCTCGAACGCAATTGTTTAGATGACGCACTTCTCTTGGCCGCGCGTTCAGATTGTGTTGATCAGTGTTGCTTGCACGCTGTCAGGAAGTAACGCTAGCTAACGAACTTAACTAATGTTCGTCATGAAGAGATGCTGGTTGTCATCGTAACATTAGACACAGACTGTTTTCGTTGCTGTTAATTAGACGAAAACCATTAATACTACTCCTGCGAATAATTTTGGGGTAGCTAAGTTAGCTAATGCTAGGAAGTTAAGAGTGGCATTAAGATCCGAAAGGTGTTAATTAATTTGTCTTTTTTTTCATTCATACATACAGGTAGATACAGATTCCTTTTTATCTGTAGCAATGTAGCATGGAGGCTTAGTGGTTAGCACTATCGCCTTGCACGCCTCAGGTCCGTGTGTTCGGAGTTTGCATGTTCTCCCTGTGCCTGATGGGTTTCCTCCAGGTACTCTGGTTTCCTCCCACAGTCCACAGACCTGTAACCCGACCCCTTAAGTAACTGCCATAGACAGACAATGGATATACTGTATCTCCAGGGTAGGGAGGATCTCCCACCCGATGTGCCGGACGGCACGTGGACGGACCAAAATACTTACCAAATACGGACCAAAATAATTTCTTGGAACATTTTTTGGTAATTTCTTCATGGTTATAATTATAATAATCCACATATAATTCCATATAGAGTATTCGTTAGCATCTCCATCTTCCATTTTTAAACTTCCTGTGTGTGCATGACATGACTAATAACATCAGAGACGTAATAATAATACGACTAAGAGCTGTGTTTTCTTTGCTTTGCGTCACAGATCCAGAATCCCTCATGGATCGGAGGCAGCAGCGCAGCGTCCCCGGTGCCAGGCTGCGTCGTTCCGTGTGACTCAGTGACTTCCTGTATGACCCCTCACCCCCACGCTGCGAGCGGAGTGTCCGATTTCCTGGGCGTGCCCAGTCCCGGAGGTCACATGGGACAAAGCCACATGGGCAGTCTGTTCGGGAGTCCAGGCATGAGCACCGGCATCAACGGATACGATCTGAACATGGACCCTGACCGGAAGTCTTCTAGCATCGCCGCTCTGCGCATGAAAGCCAAGGAACACAGTGCAGCCATCTCCTGGGCCACATGATCGCCCAGACTCAGCAGCATGGTCGCTCGTATTGTTCTTTAACAAGGCAGTGAGAGAAACGAGACGACGAAGAGGACAAGATAAGACAAAAAACAAAACAAAACAAAATAAAAAAACAAACAAGCGTGGGTGAGCAACCATGATGCCATGATGTGTGGCAAAGGACAAAGACGGTGAGAGGGAGTGGACTGACTCAGAGGACAGAAAACTGATTTTTAATATAAAAGCAAAACCTGTGAAGGAATTAACCTGAGATCAATCTAAGAATCTGAGAAAAGAGAATTAACCAAAGCGAGTTGTGATCCCTCAGTGAAGGATTTGTAGCTTCTGGGAGATAGGAGATAAAATAAAAATAAAAGCAACCCCTGCACTAATCAGATGAACCTGTAGATACAGAAACAGAACCAGGCCACAGCGTATTAACACTTTTACTACTTTATTGACCAAACTCCAAAACTGAGGGCCGTCAAGAACACGTACACACTTAATCTGCATGATAAGGAAACAGAGACCGTCTGAACCGTTACCTTTGGCAAAATCAACACTTACAAAGCATTCTACATTGCACTGAAGATGTTTTTTTTTTTTTTTTTAAATACATAATAGCAGCGCGTTCGTCATGCAGTGAGTCCTGAGATCATGTGCAGCGTGTGCTGGTGAGAGAGTGAGCCTGGACGTCCAGGTCCCTGAGGAGCCTTAGACAAAGGTGTGGATGAAAAGCCGACTTCATGTTTTATGACTTTCAACCCGACAAAAATCGCACACCATAAAAGAACTGACTTGAGGGCTTTAAGAACTCACGCTCACACGAATGGGGGGAAAGGTTTAGCAATTTGCAGAAACATGTTGCGTTACTATGTTCGCTTATAATGCGCCAATATGAGAATGGTGAAGTCCTGGGACAGCGACAAACACGGTAACAGCGAATGTGAAGCTTAAATGTAAAAAAAAAAAAAGTGTCTTTTCCTTTGTAGTAACACTGACGAGGCTCAGATTTGTGCGGAAATTGTACAAGTTACAAGTCAATCAAAAAAGTATTTGGCATCAAGGAACCATTAAAACCGGTTATTCCAAACCTATATCAAAGAATAATGATTTCTGAGAAAACTGCGAAACTTTGTAAGACTCTACACAAACCTGCTGAGCTGGTCAGAGAATAGTTTTACTATTAGAATCAAGATCTTTTTTTTTTTTTTTCGACCAATCGTTAATCTGCGCCATTTTTCAGCCACGCCCACACGTGACCCAATTTCAGCCCAGGTCCACCTCATAGCCGTGGAAATGGCAGCACCATGAAGGATTATGGGTAATTTGCGAAGTAAATTTGCGAAGGAAAGGAACTGACCCAAAAAAAGTGCCATGTGAACCTTCATCTCCTCGAGCAAGAGGTTTGAAGGTGTAACGCTCCTGACGCTTCCACGCTTCCAGGCCCGGTCTCAAAACTGCATAATGTATTCACCTTCTGCGCCGAGTTAGCGATCTGTCACACATAAAAAAAAACTAAAGAGCTAAAGCCATTTTCCCGTTCTAAGAGCTCCCAGGTGAGAGGGTCCTCAAGAGCAGTCCAAAGCCGCAGTTTAGCAAGTTGATGGATTTGTTGAAATATTTTCCCGGTTCCTACATGTTTATTTTCTCTCCCGGAGAGGATCAGGGCAGGATGTTTAACCTGACTTGATGATGCAGGGGTTTTTTTTTTTTTTCTCCACATGCTTCATACGGCAATAACCATAACAGTAACGTCAAACATCATCATGGCTTAGAGAGAGACAAGATTTCTGGAAAGATTATGAATGGAGAGTGTAATTTGACAGTGGTTTGGGACACCAGGCAGTCCAAAACTACATAAACTATATATAACCTGCCGGTCCATGCCAGATTTTTCAAACACTGACTCAAGAAGAAATTTCGCTGATTTAGCCGGGACCTCTGGTGCCGTTATCTGAGCGTATCGTCTTCCAGAGCCGGCCGGTTTGAATACGATACGTATAAACACTTAAAGGAAGGCTCAAGTTTGATCCTTGGTTCATTACTTCATTGGAAGCCGTCCCATGTAAAATGAGAAATGTCCCGCTTTCCACGCTGGAGTTTGACACCATCGTTCACTCTGGACTTTTGTTTCTGGACGTTATCGCAACAACACGACTTAAAAGCTGCTACTTTTGAGCCGGACTTCCATCGTCCATCGTGATCTGCTTGTTTTTTTCCTCTCTTCCGGATTCCAGATATAGATCAGGTGAAAGCAACCTGTTTTAAATTTGGGGAAGAATCCGATACGTGTTTAGACAGGCCACTTCCAGTTTATGAAATCAGAACCACGTTTATGTCATCCTACTGGGAGGCTTTTCAGACTAGCTCATTTTTTTAAAAGCATAACGCAGTTTAATCGCGGTTATAAACAGAGATGAGCGATCAGCGCCGGTGTTTAACACTTCCACACTTAAAACTTGAGGTCAAAGTATGAAGTAGATGATGGAACAAGAAAAAGACGCGGAGAAAAGCGAAAGAAACTTAGCCTACATCTTAAAATTTAAATATTAACTCCAGTCACCTACGACATCTAGGTTTTGAAAGTTCAGATAAGCGACTAATCCGACTGAATGGGACCTTTTAATCATGAGCTAAACTATGATCAATAGGTTTACGGCTAGAATTAACGCATCTGTTTAACGCATCCATTATACGTTAACACCCTTTAACTACAGCAATCAACTCTGAACGGATTTTAGTGTCTTTAAGCTTTTTTTTTTTTTTTTTCCATAATCCACTTTTATTTATTTATTTTTGAAAGTCATAATTTTAATAAATCAAACAAGCGACAATAAAATCACCAATCTACGAAATTTTGTGGAAACCCTTGATGGTTCCTTGATCCATGCCTTGAAAGAAATAATTGTATTTAATCAATCTGAAAATGAATCTCTCTGAACTTACATGGTACAACACGGACATGGTTGTTTGTTTGTTCCCTGTTTCACATCAGAAAGCCTTATTCATGTTTTCCACCGCTGATCGACTAAAAAACATGCAGCAGAAAACAAATGTACTTTAAATATTTCTATGATTTTGTAAACTAAAGATGTTCTCCTTGTGTTTACATCTTTCCCATTTTCAATTGATTTAACTCAAAGACCGATGCTAATGAGGATATCTAGGATATGGGATCTAAGGAACCCCTGAAGAACCTTTTGTTCTTGGTTTGGTGCATCTATTAACTGAGCGAGTTTAGAGTGCAAACTTTCAATAGTCGCTCATTTTGTTCTTGAGCCTGCCACAGGTTTACAGTCCAGCTTGGTACTCTATCCAGTACCCGTTTAGAGAATTTTGTTTTTTCAAGGGTTCCCTAAAAAGGTCCTGAATGGAACTCATTCGGTCACAGAAACACCATACAGAACCTACCAGGGTTCCACGTTACAGAAGAGCACATTATACTGATATGATGTCCAGGGTTTGTTTATACAGGCTTCCTGATGGAACCATTTTATAGAAGATTGTTGCTTGAGGGGGTCAGTGGATAATTTAAGGGTTCTCATCTCCCAAAAAGCCTTCTTAATAGAAAGGGTTCCACGTGTGACCCTTTACAAATTCTTGAAGACCAATTTTCTTTTTTTTCCTTTAGAAACGGTCATAGGTTTACAATCCCGGTTGGTATTTAAAACAACGGTTCTCAGCTTTCTTAAAGGTTCTACTTGGAACACCAAACAGGACAAGGAAGGATTCGAAAGCACACCATGTCCATGTCCAATCCTGAAATAAAATTCTAATTGTTTTTTGGTACCAACCGTAGAAAAAAATTGTTAAAGTTAAAGGTTCTTTAAATCCTTCTTAGGTTCTGAATGAGTTCCCCCATCAGACATGGTTCCATGTGTAAACTTTTGCGAGCTAATACTCCATAATTACACAACTTACAATGACCCCTTTAAAAACCCCGAAGAACCTTTTTTTTTTTCTTCTTCTGCCCTTTAATTGTTACCGAAGACACGTCATAATTTTGCTGTTAAATGTCTAGGAACTTTGTACATTCTTAGAAAAACTGGAAGCTTCCTGAAAGATTCTGCTCTTGTCTTCCACAAGTCTTAGAATGATGACACAATGTCCGTTTAAGATTGGTACACGGTACGAACGGGTTCCTGAAGGGTTCATTAAGCTTTGCAGAAAGGGTTAAACCCAAAATGATTTGCATTAAAACGTGAATATAAAATACACAGTAGCTATTGCTATCATTTAGCACTTCTCTCGATCCCTCCAAGCGTTCCCGTATCACATAGGACGCCGGTTCCGCCGCCGTGGGATTACTGCGAGGGCGAAAGCGACAGTGTCGCGTTCTGAGAAAGGACGTTCCACACAGCTGCGTGAGGAGTAAATGCAAAACAAACATCCCTCGATCACGCTCGCGCTCTCAGCTGTCAAGGCTCCTCTTTCACAAAGTCACACACTGCACCAGACTCGACTCGACTCGACTCGCTCACGCTATAAATGAGGTTTTCTTAATTATCACCAGGACAACTGCGGATGTGGATTCGGTGACAGAACCGCTATCGTGCCTCAGCCACAGGAACTCAGGTCACTAAAATGGCTGTGGGATTGAAGTTTTGGTAGAAATAAAAGCTGCAGGTTCGATTTAGCATTAAACTGATAGCTGTGTAAAGTGGAAAAAAAACAACAACAAAAACTCCCTATGTATGAATGAAGTCCATCTCTGCATCGTCCCTTGTCACTTCTAATACTACTGAAGAAGGCATATCCAAGTTCTAGAACAATAATATAATGCTTTTTGTGTGTGTTGGCATGTACAATTAGTTTTTTTTTGTGTTCAAATTTTTTTCTTTCTTTTAGGAATTGAATATGTAATTAATTTGTTGTAATTATCCTTGCAAGAAAGTTAATGTTATTGCGTGTGTAAGGTTTTAGGATTTTAATGTTGATTTTTTTTCTCCCCTCCCTGGTGTGATGCGTTTTAAATAGTTATTTTTTTTTCTCCCCTCCTCCCAAAGCTTCAAGCTAAATGTACGGCATTTGAATTAATTATTTACTTCCAAGCTTGATTGTTGATATTCAATATACATGTATTGTGTGCAAGTGTGTGTTTGTTTGTGTGTGTGTGTGTGTGTGTGTGTGTGAGAGCGATTTACAGTAACAGTAAGTTATTGCACTTACAAAGATTTTACTCAAAGTAACTTTGACCTGGGTTTGATATCACTAATGAGCAGTTTATAATCAAGCTCCAAGGTTTGGTGTAATTGATTATTGTTATTATAATATACTTAGTTTTTTTTTGTTTTTTTTCCCCTCTCATCGTCAAAAACTTGTCTTACACAACCGTAATTACGCATGACTCAGCCTTCTCTAAAAAAAAAAAAAAAAATTGTCCAAAGCTCCCACTGGTTTTATGAGTCATTATTTTATTTTATTTTTTGCCCCAGGACAATTCCCACTCAACAGACTATTTTAAGATTCTGGCTTGTGAAATCGCATGCATTCTCAAAGCCCCACCATTCCTCTTCTTCCATTCTCTAATAAATTGGACTAATGGCGTTCCAGCAGAGAGAGAAGAGGCAGCGTGGGTTTGACCGACTTCCAGCAATGGGAAAAGAACATTACATTCTAACCAATGTAGGGGAAAGGAGATTTGCTCGTTTGAAGATGTTTTATTTGAGACTTTAATTCTGGGTGTGTGTGTGTGTGTGTGTGTGTGTGTGAACCTGTGTGTGTTAGCGTGTGTGTACGTGTGCCTGTTTTCCCTCCCCTTTAGATACTGATCAATAAAAACCTTAACATTGATTCAGCTCTTTTTTGTGCTTAAAGGTTTAAAGGGCACCTATTATAAAAAATAAAAAGTACCTTTTAGTCATTTTTTGATGATGCGTCTCCTACGCGTGTGTGTGTGTGTGTGTACAAACACACAAAAAAATCTCTTCTTGTCATCATTTGCTGCTTAGATCCCTCACAAGTGACATCATTTAAGAAGAGCCCCTCCCCCCCGGAGGGGCGTGGCTCATCAGGAGTGTGAGGTGTGATGAAACGCAGGAGACGCATCCTTTAATGACTACAACACTCTGTGTGGCGCTGCCACAGGAAAATAATCAAATCGTTTCATTTTGGTGTTGAAGCGTTTTTTTTAATTCCTCTGGTATGAAAAGCATTTTGTTTTGATGTCAATTTTTTTTTGTTTTGTTTTGTTTATCGTAACAGTAGGCCATGTTACAGCAGCTGTAAAAAGTCATCTCATCATTTCCTCTCTCTCTTTAATCTTTCTTGAGGTCTTAAGGTGTTACACGTCACATTAACGTCAGGGCTTCACCTAAAACCGGAGACTCCTTCCATGAAAGTTAAACCAGCATCACCTCACATTTGGTCAACTATAACCCCAGGTTTTTAGGGGGTTTTTTTCTTTCTTTTTTGTAACGAAGAGAAACGTATTACTCGTGTGAGTGTGTTCTCTATCTTCGTCTCTCTCTCTCTCCCTCACACACTCCTCGTAAAGTAGAAAGCCGTTTAAAGCCGAAGCGATTGCGACACTCCCGCGAACGCTCGCTTGGACCAAATAACCGACACTTCATAAAGCAGAGAGCTGCAGACAATCTGGCTCTCGCTACGTAATTGGTCATTCGCTGACATTTCCAATACGCGAGTCGTTGCTGAAAACCCTCCTCCTTACCAGATTTTCTCTTTCTTTCTGTCAGGGAACAGGGAGAGCAGGAATACATTTCTCTTCACAAGTTCACTCCCCATAGAGATGAAATGCATTTATCTCAGACATGCAGGCTCCTGCACTTAAATCATTCACAGAGCTCAGACATCTGCTCCATCCCTAGACAACAGAAACCATAAAAACACACACACACACACACACACACACACACACACACACACACACACACACACACACACACACACACACAGCTTAGTTTTAGCTTCACAACAACACACTTTAGAAGTTTGTTGCTTGAAATGCAAAAGAAATAATAATAATAATAATAATAATAATAAAAAAATCTTATAAAACAAAAAAAATGAGAAAGTACACCCGTCTGGAATCTTTAAAAAAAGAAAGGAAAAAAAAAAAAAAAAAAACGTTTGAGAAACACGTTCCGTCAACTTTTAATGAGAAATATTGATAAACATGTCAATCCAGGCACAAGGCATGTGACAACATTTGTTCTATTCACTGTTTACAAAGGAAAATAAGAAATTCACACACGGACCGATACATTACAGGCATAAATGTGAAATGACATTATCGACTAAACAAGTTCCAGCACTGATGGCCAACATGACAAAACATTGAATTGTGGATAGTTTGACGAGGCGGCTAATCGTTTTCCTCCGGATGTCCACCAAGGAAAGAACTTATGGAGGGGAAGAAAAAAAAAATGTAGGGTTTAAGCGCAACTTAATAATTAGCATCTGCTTAAAGATGAGAGTGTCATTGGCCCCGCCTACTCGTTTCTTATTGGCTAAAGGAAGTCGTAAAAGTAGAACGCGATCGCAAAAAAATGAATTTGTCTTTTCGCTGAGTGACGTTTATTCGTTTTTGTTTAAATCTGATTGTTGCTTTACACACAAACCGACGCATTTTCCATTGTCGTTATCGCCACAGTAACGAATCAATTATAAAGTATAACGCATGATTAACCATAAATATTGGCACCTCTACATCTATACCGTACCACTTTCTCCAACACATGCTTTCAAAACCAGGGCTAATCGTTAGATAAATGACACGACGTGCATCTCATTTTATTTTTCACCAAACATTCAGCATCGTGATACAAGCGACAACGGCATTAAAACATCGTTGAATGCCCCATCATTAGAAACTTTTGATGGTTGATGGAATGCTTTATTTCATTTTCTGAAGTTGGAGAAATATTGAAAACACGTGACAAGAAAAAGAGTAAATTTTTAAGTGGAGGAAAACTTGTTTTCTCCTTGAAAACGTCTCAAAGTACACTAACAAGAGTTGCTCAGCTCTTCAGCTGTTCCTCATGGAGGCAAAGGTCCTCTGAAGAAACTTACAACACTCTTCCTCTTCTGTAACAAAACGCTGGATGACTCAAGGACCCTCGCGCTGGTCTGGATCCGCTTCAGGATCACAGAACCCTTTTTGTGCGGTTAAAGTGAAGAACACTTAATGATTCTGTGTCCTCCTGAACAACTGTTTAAAAGCGTAGCACGGACTTGCAACACAGGTAGGACATGTTTTCATCAAACGTATTCAAATGTTCTTTTCTTTTTTTTTTTTTCAAACTTTCTTAAGAAGAAAACATTGTCTTGGGGGGTTAAAACTTTCTTTGTTCTTTAGCTGCTACTCTGGAAGAATGGAAAAAAAAAAAATCTTCTTCAAAATACCATTAAAAAAAAAAACCTTATTGTCTGAGCATGTCCGGAGAACCGGGGTTCTGGGTATTAGGAAGAAAAAAAATAAGCAACGGTTGAGTATCACATGCAGCAGGTTACACAGTTAATATACACACCCTTAGGACAAAAGGTTCCTCAACGGTTCTCTACAGGATTATTGTAAACCTGAATGCTTCTTCGGCCACAGAAGAACCCGTACTGAAACACGATTAAAGAACCTTTAAAAATGCTTAAAGAACCGTTTTCTAAGAGCGCGTGCATTTACTCAGTAAGTGAGCAGCTCAAACTCCAAATCAGTGCTCGATATTTACATCTACATCTAGGCGTTTGGCAGACGACCTTATCCAGAGCGACTTACATTTTTATCTCATTATACATCTGAGCAGTTGGGGTTAAGGGCCTCGCTCAAGGGCCCAACAGGGACAACCTGGTGGTAGTGGGATTTGAACCTGGGACCTTCCGAACCGTAGTCCAATGCCTTAACCACTGAGCGACCCCTGACCCTTCTTAAAACCTGGAACCTGTTTAACATTTCGCTCATGGCGCAAACATGGATGTAAAAAGGAATCTTTACAGGATCATTAGATAACCGAGAGTTCTTAGATCCTAAACATGGTTATGCTTGAAAAGTGTATAAGGTGATACGATACAGTTTATAGTAAAGCTCTATGTAAATGCTTTAAGAGTTTCCTCAGAAACATTAGACATTTTATTTAAGAAGCTAAGAACCCTTTAGTAATCTAATTAAACTTTATTGAACACTTGGGAAAGTGTTGGTTTTCTAAACAACGGGAAAAAAAAAAAAAAAAGACAGGATTTAAATTCCTGTTTGTTTCTTTTTTTTCCATTTACTTTTTTTTCCAGTAGCAGCGTGTAATTACGTACAGATGAATCTTTAGGAAATCTAAGTCTCCGTTTGTATATTTAAACCCCCTTTTTTTTCCGGTTTGTATTGAATAGCGGTAAATATTCCAGTAAATACAGTATGCTGTGAATAACTGAGTGAGAAATGTAAAATCCAGACCACAGAGAGCTCCTGGATGTTTAATGTTCTGATACTGATCTCAGACTCTCTCGTCCAAACCTTGTTTCCCATAAAAACATAAAAAATAATAATATACAAAAAAAAAAAAAAAACGCTTATTTTTCAGTTTCTCAAGGTCAAACATTGTCTTTGAGTGGACCCTAATTTTCAGTGTTATCGACAGACACGATCTGCTCCACGACGTTCTGGTTCTCAGTGCTTCCTTCCAACTTCCTGGAGATCCATCTTGTTAAAAGAACATGAGCAGATACACCAACAGGACGTTTTTTTTTCTCCCTCCGTCAGGTCTTTCCCCAGAAGAAATATAATCTTATATTACAAAGATAAACAACATCGATGAGTCCTAGAGCGTCTGTGACGTGTTTTTTTCTTCTTCTTCTTATGACACGAAGGTGTAAAGGTCAGGAGGGGGTCATAAACTTCCGATGTTGGGAAAACTCTTGAGCTTCTCCGGGAAGTCGTCCTTGTATAAAACCGGATCGGCGCGGTGCTCCACGACCTTCAGCGGCATGGTGCCGAACACGGACGCGAATTTATTGATGCACTCAGACCTGGGAGAGAAGAAAAACAAAATGAATATAGTGTATAATGCGGGTGTGTAGTCATGAGATGGTGCAAGGCGTGCTGTATTATCTTCAGTTGCTAGGACAAGATCTGATGTGCTGTAAAGCATGGTGGTGGCAGCATCATGCTCGGGGTTAGCCTTAGCCTCTTGGTAGCTTCACTACAATTGTGCCATATTCTTTTCATCTTTTTTAACGGATTCCTTAATGCTTTGAGGGATCCGCAGTGTTTTATAGTAGTCCTACGTTTTGTGCTGAGACACACTGTTCCTCTGGAGTGAACTTGGCTTTTTGGTCGCTCCAATACCTTAAAAATAATCCCTTACACCTGAAAGTCGGCGGAGGGGCTCTTCTAGTGTTTTTTTTTTATTTTAGAAAGTCTAATGGGTCTTTACTGTGTGTGCTGGCAAAAAAAAAAAAAAAAAGAAAAACATACCATCACAAATTCCCTTCATTCATATTCTTTTATAATCATCCACCAAAGAGTCACCAGTTAATTTTTTTCCCTTTCTTCCCCAAAAGCTAAAGATGGGTATGCTGTCACCTCATCTCTAACAGAAGACCTAGCCCTCTTCAGCTCTTAGTTGTGCTTCAACTTTTTTAGCGCAGAACACCGAGTGTGTCGCTCACGCTCTAATAGTATATACGGGGTCGTGAGGGGGAGGGGGGAGGGGGCAAAGCCCATCCCATGGTACGAGGCGGGTAACACCTGGACAGGGTGCCTATCCATAGCAGGGTACACACATGTACACACACACTGAGCGCGTCCTCATGAATAAAAGCTCAGAAATATACACACAATAGAGATCACTGTGATCTAAAAACCCATTTTTCCGCTTCTTTTATTCGGCAGAAACCTGACATGAGGGAGTTTAAAAGCCGTTTCCGTTTTTTCCCCGCTCCAATTAATTAGAAAAATGTACGGCAACAAAAGGGGCGTTCAAGCACGATTCACTGAAAGCTATAGACACTGACACTGGTCTGAAAAAGTCTGAAGAATTAACGAAATAAAAAATAAATCCAGCAACCAGAACGCAGGATTGGAGGTGTAGTTCAACTGGAACATTAAAACATACGGTACATTTTAAAGAGTTATTGTGGTCAATACAATAAGAAAAAAAGGATAAAAAGCTGAGAAGGATGATTTTTTTTTTTTTTCTGCATTTCGTATAAAAGGTCCCCTTTTAAAGAATCAGAACGCAAACCTGCTTTTCACAGAAGCAAAGGAACAGATTTTTTAAAAACCATTTATGTAGCATCTATAGTGTGTAACTTTGACCAATAAATCTAATAAATTATATAAAATTCATATTTAATTTGCTTTTAAAAACTCTTCAGCTTCCATTTAACTTTTAAACAATTTCCAGTCCATTTTGAGGTTGCATTAAACCAACAATGCAGATTATTATTAAGTCCAGCGAAAGCTAGTGACATCTGTCTAATTTATGAGAGAGAAATACAAATCTGGACGACGATGAAGAAGAAGAGAAGAAACTACTACCATCTGAAGTAATTCAAAACTTTTTTAGTTGTACTAACTAACTAGTCCCCTGTATGTTAATACATTTTTAAAAATATATAAAATCTTCATATTAAGTCCCAAGTAAGTTCAGTACAAAAGGAGGCCAGATTTACAGGAGGGGATCGAGTACTCATACAAGCTACTGCTTGATTGCAGAGCGCTGTTTCGTTTTTTTTTTTTTTTTTTTTGAGCAGTGCAAAGCCTGGCTTTTATGGCAGGAAACATGTTCAGAGCGAGAAGCGTGACCAGAAAGACCCCATCAATCTCCACTGAGCCTCCAGTCAAAGGGCTGCATGGTCTGTGGAGCCAGACTCTATTAGTAACACTCTTTATTCACTTCCAAGGTCGTGCACTTGTTCAGGCCCGGAGCGGACCGAGGGCTACCAGCTCACTTTCGAGTGTAAAAGCCATCACTCACGCTGAGGTGGCACCGAACCCGCCGCAATTAACTTTCTCAACGTTGTTATTGACACGATACTTCTGGTTCTCTATAATCAGCCCTCTTCTGCGTCTAATGGAATCACATGTAGATGACGTCCCAGTTGATTAGTCTGGCAGACAGCGTGAAGAACCTGGTCATGGTTATGGACTCAACTTTGGCTTGAGATAAACAGATTACCAGTGTTGGGCTGGGGTTTATCAACTTCGGATAATCTCTAAACTTAAACTAATTCTCTCTTTTAAAGACTTGGAGACCGTCATCCATGCTTCTGTATCTTCACACACGGACTACTGCATTTCGTTATATCTTGGTTTATCGCAGCGTCAATAATCTCGTCTTCAATTAGTGCAGAACGCTGCTGCTCGGCTCCTGGGTCACACGAGGGAAAGTGGGAGTGTCACCCCGGTCCTTATTACATTACACTAGTTAGCACATCAAAGTTAGAATTCACGGTTTTGTTAATGGTTTTTAAAGCCGAAATATATTTCCATAATTCAAGAAACACAGGATCATCCAGCCAGATGATTCTTCATGTTCCTAAAACAAGCCTAAGATCAAAGGGTGATGGGGCTTTTTCAGTGGCTGCTCCAGGCTTATGGAATCATTACCTTAGTGTGGCTTTTAATACTTGCTAGAGTGTTTAGGTTTATACTGACCTTGATTATTATTATTATTATTTTTTTTTATGTTGCCTGGAACACACTTTCGTCAACGGTTGTTGTTTTAAATGTTTAAATGCGCTATAGAAATAAAGCTTGTATTGTATCAAAACAGATTATAATCTGTAATTGTTTTTTTTTTTAAGAGACTTTTTAGTGTCACTTATCCAGGTAGGTCAAGATTCTTTTTCGGTATTTATAAAACAATAATATATATATATATTTTTAAAAGGCATAATCTGGTACATTTTAATTTAAATAAAAAAATGTTTTTTTTTTAACCCTCCTAAGAGAGCATGGAATACAAACTCTTGACAGTGTGTAGACGATAAAAATGAAATAGAGTGTATTACACACTTAACACAGATGCAGAAAAAGGGTCCTTTAAAAGATCATAAATAACAGTTCTTAGCTTTCTAAGCTTTTTTCTTAACAGTTGTCTTTATGAAAGAACAATTAAACTTTCTTTAACGTACTCTCTCTCTCTCTTTTTTTATTTTTTAAACCTAACACCAATTATTATTAAACCTCGTACTCATCCCAAATTCCGTTAAAAACTCTTTCAAAGCCATTTTAACAAATACATCTACGTACTGAACACCAAATTGGCTAAACTTAAATAAATGAATAAACATAAATAAACTGGCTCTAGGTATTAAAAAAAAAAAAAAAAAGAAGTGATGATCAAGATCATATAGAGGTTTTTAAAGAGGGTTTTAAATGCTACACTGGAAAAGTACAGGTTCTTAACGTTTACAAAAAAAAAAAAAAAAAAGCTACACAAAACCTGTTGTGGTTCTTCGCTCGTCGGTCTGAAAGAGCTTCTACATAGAACTTTACAAAAAAAAAATCGTTTCCTCCCAACACGCTTTCAAAGAACCCCGTTTTTACAAAAGAACACTTAAAAGATCTTTGGATAAGTGTGGTACAAATTACTGCTCGTTATTTTCTGTGTAATATCCAGAACCTGTCAGCGGTCTGATCGTTGAGCTATCTTGGTGCACTCTTTAAAGGGAACGCTGAACAATTAAGGGTTCTTGTCTAATCGGGAACACACTGGGAGAAGTGAGCGTAGACTGTGGAACCGCCTGTGGTTTATTTCCTGAACTAAAACAGAAACTAATCGAGGACTTTGGAAACATGTGTTTATGGTGATTTGTCCACTTGAGTGTGTTCTTTCTTCTGTAAAGCGGCTAAGGGGAAATGGAAGACGCTGTGTTTTCTGTGCTCTGGTTTAGCGCGAACGCCGCGGCGCTGATCAGACCCGAGCTTGGCACGCAAACACAGCTTGAAAATTGGACGGAGAAGTTCCTCGGTGTTTGGCTGATAAATGCACATGTCTCCTGTGAAGCGCCACAAAGAGCCTATTGTTAGGGGGAGAGAAACTCAGAATGTGTTTCAGATGCAGGCGGAAGCCATGCCAGGGCCTGAGAGCTGCCAGGGTTCCGCTCTGTCCTACGCCCAGTGTGTGCTTTACCTCTCCACCATGTGCGTCTGGTCCAACGACAGCCCGTCTATCGCCGTGCACTCGGGGCACTTGAACTTCTTACGAGGCGTCACCTGTACAGTAAGGAGGGAGGATGAGTACTGGTCAGGAACGTACCCGAATCTGATTACTGGCTTCACGTGAACCAAAAATAATAATAACCAAACCTTTATGGCCTTCATTCCTCTTAAACACTTTCTCAGAGGTTTAAAAAGTTCATTAATTAAAATAAACAAAAACAACAACCACATGTGACACCGTACTGATAACGCTTAATAATGAGCAGCTCTGTGGCTTTAACAAAGAAGAAAAAAAAAACAAACAAGAAAAACAAGATCATAAAAAGTGATGAGAAGATGAAGACCAAAGCTAGAAAAAAGAAAGAGGAAAAAAAGAAAACACAATAAATCAAAACCAAAAACATGAAAAGAACAGAAAAAAACAAACCAAGACAAGAATAAAAATGATCAAGAATTTCAAAGCAACAATAAAGATCAATAAGAAAAAGCATGAGAAGAAGAACTAAAACATGACGCATACAATTAAGGAGAAAAAAAAAGATGCTGAAAAAGAAGAACAAGAAAAATCAATAAAAGAAACACTAAAAAAAAGAAGAGTGACGTACAGGAAGACCAAACACTGCAAAAAGGACGTAAAGAAACAATACGAAGATGAAAAAACAGAAAAAAGCAAAAACATGAACATTACAATAAAAAAACAAAACAATAAAACTATAAATAAATAAAAAAAGAATAAGAATGATGATCAAGAATTTCAAAGAAACAAACAAAAAAAAAAGAACTAGGAAAAAACATGAAGCAGACAAGAAAGAAGAAACAATAGAAGAATGAAAAAAAAAAAAAAAACCAAAAACATAAAAACAAGATGATGAACAGTGATGAGGGAAAAAAAAAGTAGTAAGAAGTAAAAGTTCAGCAAAAAAAAAAGAAATAAAAGAACTTCAAGATAATAAGAACAAAAAAAGAAAGAACTACTAAATCAACACCAAAACATGATAAAAAAAAAAGTTACATTAACAGTAGCGAGAACAAGAAAAAGAAATCACAATTAAGAATTGATGTGAAAAAGAGCAAGAGCAAGAAGCACAAACATAACAGCAAAAAAGCAAGAAGAAGAAAGACAACGAGGCGATGCTGAATAATTATTTACGAGAGGATAAGGTACAAGAAGAACAAGTACAAAGAATAATACAAACTGAATAAAAACAAATAATGATTCAGTCTAAAAACTGAATAATGGTGGAAAGAAAAACCAACAAGAAAAAAAGAAGAAAAATAGAGAAGAAGAACGAGAATTACAAGGAAAAAGAGGAAAAAGGAAGAGAACGTTGCACTGATACAATGGAATTAGTGAAGAATCAAAGACTGTGTGTGTGTGTGTGTGTGTGTGTGTGTGTGTGTGGATAATAAAATGTTTAATGACAGATTGGAGCTGAAGTTACTGTCACCAGCCTGGAGCTGATTATTTCGTCTTTCTCCAATTAAGCTTAAGAGTCAATTATGTGTCACATGACCCTTACATTGCAGTGAAATTTTTTTCTTTGGCATATCTCAGCTAGAAACATGGGGTTAGAGTGCAGGATACAGCGCCCCCTGGAGCAGACAGGGTTAAAGGTCTTGCTCAAGGGCTCAACAGGGGCAGCTTGGGGGTGCTGGGGCTCGAACCCCCGACCTTCTGATCAGCAGCCCAGAGCCTTAACCGTTAAACCGTTGACAGTTAAAGACTTTGTAGAAAGAATTAAAAGGTTAAAGCTAAAAATAATCAGCTGATCTTTAATGTAATGAGTCAGCGGTTAATTCACTCTTGTTACCTTTATTGGTGCTTTCCCAGTGATGTTGGCCACCAGGAAGTTCATGGCGATGTCCTCACAGTTCATATGAGCGTCTACCCAGTTCTTAATGTCTCCAGGCATCTTGTACGTGTAAAGATAATTAAAGTACTGCAAGACAAAAATGCATAAGGAACAAAAGTGAAATAGAAACTGACGGCTCGTGAGTCGTTATGAGATGAGAAACTTCCATATTATTAAAGAAAACCTCCTTCAATAATGAGGCGTGAAACAGGTACGGCCAAAATGTTACACAATATGTTGAATGATGGTGTGCAGCTTCAAATATACAGTATCTCAGTAAACACATTTAAAGTTGCATTTTTACAAACTATAGACAAAAAACATTTTTTATTATAATTATAAAAAAAAAAACCTTCACAATTTCCACAAATACACTATAGACACAAAAATAATTTCACTAATGTTTATGAATGCATGCTATTTACACTGATAAATATTGCACTCCAAAATTGATTTTATAATTTTTTTTTATTATCATTTATATATGTTTGAATTTGAGGAGGTAAAATATTGAAGTTCCTCTATACTCCAACAGGTGGTGCACTCTGAACTATTCACACTGGCAGGAGGCACAGCATACAGTGGAACCTCGGATTGCGAGTAACGTGGTTTACGAGTGTTCCGCAAACCGAGCAAAGATTTTTAATAAGTTTTTAATCGGAAACCGAGCAAGTATTAGTTTACGAGCGCAGAGTATAATGATCACATATGCGACTCTTATTTTGACACCGAGCGTCACTCTCTCACCTCCTTTCTTTTTTTTTCTGTTAAAACGGTGTTTCCGTTGTGTGCGTGCGTTTGTTGTGAATCTTAAAAAGCTAGGTGGGGAGAGGGAGGAGGAGTGTTACTGTGTAAAACAAGGCGAGGGAAGGGGCTAATTCTACACACACACACACACACACACACACACGGCACCTGCGCGCACCAACGGAAACACTTATCTGTCAGGATTTATTTGTACTTTTTTTTTTAAAAGGTACAGTGCAGATTAATTTGTTTAATTTTGATTTTATAGATCGCATTAATTTTTTATGTATTTATTTTTTGGGGCTGTGGAACGAATAATTTGAGTTTTCATTATTTCTTATGGGAAATGATGATTTGGTTTACGAGTGTTTTGGAACACGAGCCCACTTCCGGAACGAATTATGCTCGTAATCCAAGGCTCCACTGTATTGTGTGGTCCTGTACGAACAAATTATTTGGATTAAAAATAAATAAATAAAATCAGGACATTTATAAAATTGTGATACTAACAGAATTACAAAACAAATCAAACCAACACCAAGGTATGGTTATAATGTTGTTAAAATTTCATCCCTAGAAGGTGGGTGTGGTTCACTGGCGTCAGTAGTAGACCCTTACAACCCGTAAGTTGTGAGATCGGGTCTCCATAGATCAGATTTGTTTTTCCAGTACATTGTTCAGATTCCAGTACATTGCTTCAGCGTTTCCCCACAGGTCTGAAATATATTCTGTGACTAATGGAGTATACTTGGGTGGCTCTCCTGCCCTCAGGGTCTCCAATAAAGGCTGTAACTTGGCCTGTAGCAGTGTTTAGGTACTGTAGGTGTTATATGTTGTTATAACATCCTTAGTAATGGGAAGACGCTGGGTTTCCTGGCAGAACATCACCTAGAGCATCACACTGCCTCCTGGTAACCATCTCCCACAAACCTGGCCATCCACATGGTGTAAAAGAAAACATGATCCATCAGACCAGGCCACCTTCTTCCATTGCACCATGGTCTGGTTCTGATGCTCATGTGACCATTGTTGGAGCTTTTGCTAGAGGACATGGGTCTCGCACACCACAAACTGTGACGCATTGAGTGTCCTGAGAACTTCTCCAGCAGTTTGAGCTACAGTAGCTCTTCTATTAGATTGGATTGAACTGAACAGACCAGCTTTCGCTCCAATGAGCCTTGGTCACCCTTGACTCTGTCGCTGGTTCACCTGTTTTCCTTCCTTGGAGCACTTTTGGTAGGTCCTGACCCCTGAATATCCAGAGCACCACACAAGACTTTCTGTTTTGGAGACGCTCTGCCCACGTTGTCTAGTCTTTGAGTCATATACTTGGAGAACTGACTGTTCACTTGCTGTCTAATAGATCAAACCCACTTCCAGGTGCCAGTGCATCCGGATAATTAGGCACTTCATTTGTTATGTTACTGCTGATCGGTGTATTTAAGTGTTAGTGGCATTAAAAAAAAGTATTGGGCGTATTACTCTCCACTCTAATGCAATCACTACTGACTTCTACAGACAATGAAGAACAAAAGGCTCACCATAACTGAGTGCAGATTCGAGTAAACAGACTTGGTTACCTTGTGATAAAACGCAGCTCCGGTCAACACCATCGACACCTCGTTGGTCCACTCCGACTCGTACTTCCACTTCCCCATCTCATGGTCCCATAAATGGAGCCGACCCGGATATCCCACCAGCCTGTCTGGGAATTCCCGCCACACCTAAACACACCGCAGAGAACCACTTCAGACAAACAACTGGTTTAAATGAAAACACTGAGTTGACGCTGAATATCCACCAACTTCCGGAGATCTTGCCAACATTTTTTTTTTGGTCTATATCTTTATTGCTAACATATTCTTCACCACTATTATGCAAGAAATACAACGCTCAGAATGTGCTGATGTCTCTGTAAAACACTCATCAACAAGGTTGAGTTAATGTTAACACCATCAAGCTGATTATCTTACAGTAACGTCCTGCCTCAGCTTTACATCTGACTGCTACAAAGCACTGACACTGGAGACTCCCTTCCTTATACTTTACAGAAACATTTCAATATATTAAAATATTTACACATTGAATAATTTTTTTGAACATTTCTTTTGTTGTGCGTGTGTGTGTAATAACAGCGTGCTGTGCAGATGAGCGATATGATGATGTAATATTGATATTGATGTAATATCAATCCGTCATGATACATTTTTTCTGAGATATCAAACATCATAGGTTTTTTTTTTAACAAATGATTATTGCAAGTAGCTAATTTTTTTATAGACAATCAATATAAGTATCATTAAATACAGTTTTGTCGGTGAAACATATCATACTACATATCCCAGAAAGACTGGATATTAGGGCCAATAGAGTTTTAAAAAAAATGTATTTAAAAGAAGTTGGAAAGGGAGAGGCAGGAAATTTTCAGAGTTTAAAACTCAGAATTTTCAAGTTGTAAGGTGCAATTTTACAAGAAAACAAAAATCTAAATTTTGAAGTTTAAAACTCAGAATATTGAGGAAAAAATGCACATATACAAATCCTAGAAATTTTTAAGTTTAAAACTGAGAAAAAAGTCGAGAAGAAATGGACTAAAATACGTATTTCCTTGCTGCAAATGCGAAAGAAAAGTTTTAATAGATTTTTGTAATTTTCGTTTAAAAAAATTTTTTCTTCTCATAAATTCGCTAGTTTTTTTTTCGTGTAATCTTCTGAGTTTTAGAGCCAAAAGTTTTTTTCCTCATAAATTAGCATTTTATTTCTCACAATATTCTGTTTTGAACTAAAAAAAATCAATTTTTTTTTCTTGAAAATTCAGTTTTACACTCAAACTCCCCTCCCCTCCCATTCCAACTCATTTTTTAAAAATCCCTCATTAGCCCTAATCCTGTGATCCTATGTACCATCATATCACAAACGTCTAAGTATCGTGATATAATTATGATCGTGGGGAGGAGCTACAAAGTGAACAGAAGAAGCAAAGGAGTAAGCTAACGAGAAACGTCCTTCATCACCTCGTATCCAAACTGCAGCTCGTCGGAGGTCAGCATGATGATGTCATCATCGATGGCCAGCACCGCCTCCGTCTCGATCTCATCGAAGGGAAAGAAGCGATTGCTGAGTTTGTTTTCTTTAGTGCGCACCACTTTGAGAGGAACGGCGATTTTGGGCCAAAGAGATTCTGCCAAAGGAGAAAGAAGAAAAGAAATGTAAAACAATTTGAAGTTTTTAGTCGGTTTGAAGTGTTTCACATTTAAGTGGACAAAATGGTCACTGAAAGGTCACAAAGAGAAACGTGGAAACACAACGAGCACATATGAACCCGACCACAATGGCATTCCTCTCAGGGCGAGAAAGACAAGCCGGCGTATTTTCGGGTCGTGTAAGAGCTTGGGAGCGCTCCACGGCACGGACACGATGGATGGCACGTATCGTGTCACCTAATAAAGCTACAGAGAAGGTCGGGGCTTCAGGAAGACACGAGGAGGAGGGGACGGGGAGTGAACACGGGGGAGGGCGTAATTAAAGTCTGAGAGCACACTGATACGGATTTTACACAGGCCTCTTGTGTATTCTCTCGTCTAATAAAAGTGCAAACATCCAGGGAGGAAACTAAACGCTGGAATGGTTCACACATCATTATTCCACGTCTCCGTCCAGAATTATTTGTAAAACCACCACGATCTCAAAGACGACTCTTGGGGACTGTAATCGGCTTCGAACGTTGTTACGAGCGTTTCGGCTTCCAGAAAAGAATCGTTACTCACAAATCACCCGAGTTAATAAAGTTCAGGCAAAAAAAAAAAAAAATACAAAAAAAAAAAAAACACTATTTAAAAATGACAAGTACTGGAAACGTATGTGTCTCGAAATTGCTCGATGTAAACAAGCCACGAGGAGGGGAGAGGAAGAAGAAAGAGGAAATCGGTTCTTGTTTCAGCCTGGGCTTCAGTTTTGACCTGTAAAGAGGACCTTGTTAGCCGTAATGGGTCGCAAAGCTCCACCGCTCGGCTCCACTGACGCCTCTAATCAAAAGCAACACTCGCCCATTAGTCCACTTCAAAGTTTCCCTCGACGTAATTATATTAGTAAAATCTATGTGGAGGATATAATTAATTTCTTGTTCCCCCCTTCTTCCCCGACCTGGTAGTGTAAAGGATCCATAAACAGGCACACAACTGATTGCCTTGTTAAGACCTATTATTAGAGAGAGAGAGAGAGAGAGAGAGAGAGAACTTTATTGTTTAAATGCTGCCTTTGGTTTTTGAGTGGGAAAAACTAAATTGTAGACCGTTACTTTTAACGTTAATTACTCATGTAAAGCTGTTAAATAAAGCTTTTTGTACTGGGTCAAGGTTTTAAACTTGGAACAAACCTGGAACAAATTGAAAATCTGGATATATATACAGTATATAAAACTGTGATACAGAAATCGGATCGTAACCTAGGTATCGTGATACAGCTAGTCCTTGACTACCGAAGTTGTCGGGGGGCCTCAGTCGGCTTCACCGGTTTCAATGAATCAGTCCGGGAGCATGATGATAGAAAATGTGTCCTGCAAAGCTGTCCTGAGGGTGAATAATCCTAATTTGGAAAATCCTAAAAAAAAAAAAAAAAACTGAGTTCACAGTCCAATACAGTTTTTGGCCAGCTACTTTTTTTTTGAGCTACTATATTCATTCTGATTAATGTTTTTTGTTTTCTGCACCGTCCTGTTGAGATATTATACAATAGACATTATATAGTATGCTGAATACTTTAAAAATCAGCCACAGTGATCTTTTTTTTATTCATTTTGATGTTTGTTGTGAACATTAACCAAATTTCTTTACATGGATCTCTAATTTTTTGTACTGTAAGACCAAGCTCAGCTTTAATGAAACACTCATTTAGAATTATAATTTGAAAGAATTGAAAAAGTCCTGCAGTATAAACATTCAGAAATCTGAAGGAGCGATTATGTAATTAGTTTTCTTTATTTGACTGCCAGTAGCGGGTAAACTGTAATAAAACATAAGAGTGTATATAATGACTGATGGAACACAATGGCGTCTACAGACAGGCACAACTAAAAACACAACACACCAAGACCTCAAGCGCTGAAATATTTTCCACTGGACTTTTTTCCTACACATCTACCAGTTCAGGGGCCAAATAGTTGCTTCTCATTTACAACTTAAACACGAGCCAGAAAACCAGTTTGGCTTCGGCTCTGCGCATGGCTCGACTCTCAGAGAAATGAAATCTTATTTAATTTAGTCTGCTCTGTGTCAGGAAAATGTGTCAGACGAGTCCGTCTACCGACATCATCGCACTCGAGTGTTGTTAAGGACTGAAACGGAACAGGGCGTTTGTAGGTGGAGTACACACACATATACACACATATATATATACACACACACATACATACACACACACATACATACACACATACACACACACACACATACACATACACACACACACACACACACACAAAAAAAAAAGATAAACAAATCCACCCTCCTTTACTTGTTTATCAACCTCAGGTGTTTACTTACAATATGTATTTACTTACATTCTTACTGGTTAACCAAACTACCTGTGTGTTTTTTCTTAAATTATAACTTACTAACTTACCTACTCGGTTCACTTGTTTATATTCTTGTTTACTTGCATGTTTATCGTCCCGTCTTTCTGATTGTTGACCTAATTGTTTACTTACCTGCTTGCTTATTTACTTGTTTACATAACTGACATTTGCTGACTTACCTAATAGTTTGTTTACTAAACTTACTGTCTGCTTATTTATTGATCTCCTTACTCCCTTTCCTACCAATTTACCTGTTTACTTATTATTTACTTATCTACTTGCCAACTTTGCTTGCTTATGTAATCACTTCCTTGTTTACTTATGGACTTATTTAGCTACCCACTCATTTGTTTACTTACTTACCTACCTGCTGACTACCTATGTACAAGCTTCCTAACTTATTTACTTGCTTATACTCTAGCTTATCTACACACTTACTGAGCGACCAGCCCAAATACTTATTTACGTTATTGTTTACTTACCTACCTGTTTACCTTCCCACCTCGTCACCTACTCACTTAGACAATTAGTTACTCACTTAACTTTGTTCACGTTTTTTTTTTAACTTTCTTATTTGCCTCTCTACTTGTCTATTTAATTGATTATTGGTTTATTGACTTGTGTACATATACCTGATGACTTGAAAGTTTACATCCCTACATGCTTGCATATTTATTCACCTGCCTACTTGGTTGTTTACGTTCTTATTTACTTATCTATGTACCCGTTTACTTGATTTCTTACTCATTTACTTACCTATTTATTTACATCCTTTATTCACTCACCTATAAATATGTTGAATTATTTGTTTATTTATCACCTGACTACCCATGTTCCTGTTTATTAAACTGCCTGCTTACTTATATGCTAACCTACATACGTTCTTATCTACCCATGTACTTGTTTACTTACCTACGTTGCTACATATTTACTTGTTTCCATACTTATTTACTCACTTACCCATATGTTTATTTGCTTATTTACTCCCCTAGCAGCTTACTCTCCTAATCACTTCCTAGTGTACTTACTTGCCTACCCAAAACTGCTTGTTTACTTTCCAAATTAAAATGAATGTCGAACTGAATCGGACCTTCAGGCGGGCTCTTGTTCTGGTTGTTCCACACCACCAGCAGCTTGGCCAGACTCGGCACTTTGGAGATCTCTGTGATGACCCTGAAGAGGCTCTCGACCCGGTCGTAGGTCAGAACCACGGCGGTGAAGCCCGGAGACCGCGGAGGGATTAGCGGGAGGAAAAGCGGACTGTTCACGCTGGACCACTTCTGTGGAAAAACAAAACAAAACACAAAATACAAACACAGAGCGTATTACAATTACAGGGAATAACTTTAGTGTCGTTGAAGAACTCGATACAATATAAAATAGTTAAACAACATCAGTGTTGAATCAGTCTGGATTTTGGATTTGCACACAAGGTGTTGATTAGTTTTCTCCAGCAGTAGTACAGTTTCTATAAATTAATGTGCTCATTCTTACATGTTAGTGTTTCTATAGCAGTGGCTCTTTCACATGGACTCGTAGATAAACATCCGTGAGTAACATTTATGGAAGGAGTCTCCAGTGTCAGTGCTTTGTGAGTCAGCAGTAAAGTCGTTAGTAAAGCAGTACTAGTCTGATTGTTTATCGTTTCTATAACGCAAATCACAACTTTCTTGGCTGCTCCACAACATTAAACAAGAAGAAAAACTGTAATTGTTGGAAGATTGCTGTGATACAAGAGAAATAAACACTACAGGACGTGGTGTTGTAGAAGTAGTACAAGGGCTTGTTCAGAAAATAAAGGTTTTGACTTATAATCAATCAATAATCAAGACACTACAGTCGAGTTCCACTGAAGTCCACTGAATCTTCATGATGGTCTATTTAATGATGTCAGATTAAAAAAAAAAAAAAAAAAAAAAAACAGTATGAAACAGGACAAATTGACACAAATGTTTTACGGTTTCTTCTAATTAGAATAAATGCAAACCTTTTCCATGACTAAACGGTTTAACGCGCAGTGAGGTAACATGCATGGCAGCCCAGAAAATGGCTTTAAATGGGAAATAAAGCAAAAGGCTACGCAGAAGACTACAAACTGGCGGTGCTGCTTGGGCGATTAAAAACAGCGAGGAGCTTCGAGCCCACACAATAGAGGCTAAACTGAAGGTAACGAGCATCTGGAGGAGTGCGCTGTGACCTTTGCCTAAACCTCCTCCCTCAAAATTTGGGAAACTTTTCAAGCGCCATCAGTCCCGGAGAAATCCAGCTCGAGCGTTGAGAGCCAAGAATTTCCTCTCAGTAGTAATCAGGAGAAAATGTGTCCAAACGTTGGACCTGAAGCTGCCCGTAAAGTGGTTCTGCCATGGAAAAAGTCTCCTCAAAGCACCCGCTGATCCATCAAGGTCTAATCTGTTTAACGCCCTGTTTGTGTAAGCGCTACATTCTTCTCCGCGTACTCCGAGTGTGACGCTTCCGAAGGAGCTGAATCGAACGCTTAAAATTTTTTATTTTTTTTATGTAAACAGACAGGTAAGTAAATAAGTATTTGTGCACTTAGCTAACTATGTTTATTTATTTATTTATTTATTTAACTGTTCACACATTAACTGCTAACATCTTTATCCACTTGTTTACATACAGTATGTACTTGTTTACTTACCTGCGTGTTTGTTTACTTATACTGCTTACATATCTTTTTGTTCACTTACTGCTCTATTTACTTGTTTACAGATTTGTTTACAGATATATCTGCTCACTCATTTATTAACTTTACCGTTTACATACCGTTGTCTTTTCCTCCTCACTTGTTTGTTTACTGATTTGCTTACACGGGCGCTTGTTCACTTGCCTACTTCTTTACCATCTTACCATTTACTTTGCTTGTTTACATCTAAAATTGTTTATTTCTTTACTTGTTTATGAAAACTCTTGTTTACTTTACTACTGCTACTTTTTTTTTTTTTTTAAGTGTTTACATGCTTATCTGTTAGCGTACCTAATTATTTACAGACTTGTTTACGTACCTCTTTATCTATCTTCTTATTTATTTGTTTGTTTACATACTGCATGTATCCTTTGCTTGCTTATTTCTTTTCTTATTTGGTTAAGTATAAACAAAAATCAATTTGATGATATATCACGATTCTTTCATGTGACGTTTCATGTATCGCCACACTGAGTCCAAAATCGTTTAAAATTAAACTAACAAACGAATACATTATTTCTGTGCTTTTTCATTCGCGCAGCCAAGTTCCTCTGTAATCCTACAGGTGGCGCCCTGAACTGCTCACACACTGTCGAGCAGCACAGCACCCTGTGTGAAGTGAAGTTTATTTAGTACGATAACAGAATTTGGGGGAAAAAGTCTCGTATTAAAAAGCAATATTTATAAAATCGTGACGCCGATAGAATCTCCATACGATTTGAATCTCTACCTGTGTATCGTGATCATATCGTATCGGTTAGTCCGTGGTGATTCCCATACTAAGTTCTTAAAATTCATGTACCTACACATTTACTTGCTTATTTGTTTAGATAAGTAATTGTTTACCTATTAACTTAACTAACCCACTAATACACTTGTTTATGTAAAGAGGTACGTGAAGAAGTGAGCACTTCAAAACACACAGTATGCACTTGCTTTCTTACTTCATTTACTCCTTACATGTTCACTTACTGTATCTGCCTTCATACATGACCTGCCTTCACCTCTCCATTTGTTTGCTTATTTATCACGTTTATTTAAATAGATATTAATAGATAATCTGTCACAATTTTTTCACGCCTTGCTTGAGACGGCATTCAAGCAAGCATTATTAAATTTCCTTCTTTTATTAGTTGAATAAAGTAATGTGAGTGATCTAACAGCTTACATCAGCTCATGTGTTCATTTCCTGTTCTAGATAAAACGACTTCGTCTGCATACTATCCTGACGAGACGTCGTCACACGGATATCATTCGATCGAGGACGCGGGCGGTTTTTTTTTTTCTTTCTTTCTTTCTCTTTTTAACTGCGAGTTGAATTTTATAGCCGTGCTGTTGTGGAGTAGATGCAGCGGGGGTGCACATGAGCCCTGGCAGGACCCGGGTGAAGCTGGGGGTGCTGGGATATGGTAGGCGTCAGTGGTTGTCTGCTGCCAGTGTGAGGCTTGGCTCTTCTTCCTGGACTCGCTTTAAAAACAGCCCGTTAAACTCCCGAGGATGCACGGACTGGAGCGGAGATCGAGTGACGCTGTAAAGTAAATATTGCAAAGTGCTCGCTTGGAAGCTCTCTGATGCGGTCATGTAGAGCGCCGCGCTTTACTGGCCCTTCGGGACGAGGGGGAGGACGAGGAAGAAGGAGAAGAGTCTTTCAGAAGAGCTGCAGCCAGTTGGGCATCGTTTAAATGCCACGGCCAACCTGAGCATTGTTTCTGACCATGTCCATCCCTTCATGACCACCATGTACACATCCTCTGATGGCTACTTCCAGCAGGATAATGCACCATGTCACAAAGCTCGAATCATTTCAGATTGGTTTCTTGAACATGACGATGAGTTCACTGTACTAAAATGGCCCCCGCAGTCACCAGATCTCGACCCAATAGAGCATCTTTGGGATGTGGTGGAACGGGAGCGTCGTGCCCTGGATGTGCATCCCACAAATCTCCATCAACTGCAAGATGCAAGATCCTATCAATATGGGCCAACATATCCTAAAGAATGCTTTCAGCACCTTGTTGAATCAATGCCACGTAGAATTAAGGCAGTTCTGAAGGTGAAAGCGGGTCAAACACCGTATAAATATAATAATCCTTTATAATAATAATCCCAATAATCCTTTAGGTGAGTATATATGAAAAAGAAAAAAAATGCAGTGAATACTTCACCTTATGTGAAGTTGCATTAGTTTTATCTTTGACCAGGAGTTTTTTGTTTTTCTGAAATGTAAGCATTCGCAGTAAACTGAAAGCATCATCACGCTAAACAGACACCTCTAGCCTTGATAATAAATTGAGCTGTACTTTTCTGTGGGTTTTCTCCGTGTCCTCGCGGTGTGTATTCCCTCATTCTGTTTACAATCGATGCAGTCCTTCATCTATTCATGATTAATACACATTATATTTCAGTACAAATGAAAAAAAAAAAAAAAAAAAAACTCTTTAAATTTCCAGATATGTTTCTCTTCTTCTCCACCACGAGAGAAGACAAAGGACAAAAACAAGCCCTGATTAATATTGATGTACATCAAGTCCTGGTACCGAATTTGTTTCACAAATATGAATCTTCTGGAAATATTTAAAAGTCTCACAACAATAGTTCGGGACTGAAATTCCGACAAACACAGTTTCGCACCTCTGGTCTCCATATTGACTCCTTTTATATTGAACTTCCAGCTTCCTAACACACAGTATGACCGCAGATCAATCCCTGCTGTCCATCATCACCCAGTTAAGGATGGGTTCCCTGTTGAGTCTGGTTCCTCTCAATGTTTCCTCTTTTTGCTATATCAGGGAGTTTTCCCCTCAGCACGTCGTCTCTCGGCTGTTTTCCACTGTATTGGACTGTGAAATCTCTTTTTGTTGAGATTATTCACCATCAGGACAGCTTTACAGGACAGACATTTCCTATCATCGCGCTCCCGGACTGATTCATTGAAAGCGGTGACGCCGACTCATTTCTCACACACGTACAATATACCGGACATTTTATACATTCACTGAAAATATTGTATATAATTGTAAATATTGGTATCTGGTGCACTGCAGTGTCTATGTTTTATTTTGTACAATACTGTGATTGAACCGGAAGTAGAACCGCGGTCTGTATCTGTAGGAAATTCGTGACTTAAACGTTCGTAAGTCGGGGACTACCTGTAATAAGCAAAACTGAATAGAAAGATTTACGTTTAAATTTAAGTTCACGACTTACACATGTGAGCAGATGAGGGTTAAGGGCTTCGATCAAAGGCTCTACAGTCACACCCGGTGTAGCCAGAGAGGTAGTCGTACATATTAACCACCGAACTAAACCCTGCCCTAAACATCTCCTGTGTATTTATCTATCAGAATGATTCTCTACTCGGGCATCGTGTTAGAGATCAGGATATCTGACTACATAACATTTAAAGTGAAAGCAAAAAAAAAAGTACGTTTCCCGAAGTTATACGAAAATTCCGTATAACACGATGTCAGAGAAATTTTTTACTCTGCTTACATCACAGCAATTTTCCTGTGATTTACTACCTACAATTAATGATGGTAACTTTTTTCGAACACCCGAAGCGCTGACACTGGAGATTCCTTCCATAAACGTGAAATAAAATGTTAGACCAGCGATTACCAGCGCAGACTGACTATAAAACCATATACTAAAGTATCACAGCAGATGCGTATAGTACATTATTACCGACCTGCTGCGCGCTACTGTCACTGCCGCTGTTCTAGAGAATTCCACAGGCTTCGGTAGCACTGAGGTGTAAAGGTAGCGCGATCTCTGTAATAACGTGTGTACGTGTAAAAGAGCTTGTAGCATGATTAATAAAACGTTCAAAGAACCTCACAGAGACGCTACGCTCGATATATTTTTCCATGCAGACTAGCGTGAGGCTCCGCCTCCTGCAGGTGCTCACAGATTTAAAGAGAGAAATAGACGGGGCTGTTACCCAACTCGGCGCGGCCACCACGGTCTGCCAACGCAGACGCGGGCGTCTTTCGCTCGACCGTCATACTAATAAAAACAAACCGTATTAGCCGATGGGAATTTCTTTGAAGTGTGTGACGCTGACACGCGAGCCGAGGGGGAAATAATTAAAAGTACACAAAGTAGCGCTGTTACATATAAGCGGTAAAGCTGTGCGCGAGTGTTCCGTCTGGAACCGAGGTCTAATTGAGCCGGCTCCGGTGTGGTTTGGTGTTCGTCTAAAAAGCCCGAGAGACGAGAAAATAAACAAGAGGAAAGCAGATCTATAAAAGAGAGAGAGAGAGAGAGAGAGAGAGAGAGAGAGAGAGAGACGCTTTGTGAGGAAATCTGTGTGGCGTTCACCTGCTATTTGGAACGTGTCAGGAAGAA
The DNA here is from genome assembly GCA_013621035.1 of Clarias magur. Taxonomy (NCBI): domain Eukaryota; kingdom Metazoa; phylum Chordata; class Actinopteri; order Siluriformes; family Clariidae; genus Clarias; species Clarias magur. Next base: position 1,593,265 of record QNUK01000115.1, on the reverse strand, counting down.
TAAATAAAGTGTTTTTCATTAAAAAAAAAAAAAAAAAGAAAAAAAAAAAAAGAAAAAAGTCGATCTGCTCAATCTGGATCGTAACCAAACCGACGGAAAAAGAACTTTTCAATCAATCGTGATAGCTTCTTCTTTTCATCCCTTGAGAAAAGAAATTCTTGGCCATTATCGTTTCTAATATGAAACTGTACGAGCAGGCTGTAATTATCGCAAACCTTCCGAGCGCTTGTTACGGCTTTACGCGAGGGAGGGGCGGCGCGAGCGGCTCCGAGTGACGGTGAGGGATCGCAGGCCGTTTCATGTGGGCCGTGGAAGCTTTGGTCGGATCCCGCAGCTGGAATCATGCGAGTGCTGCTTTGGGATTAGGCGAAAATGGGAGCCAGATGAAAGCGCGGACGTCTTGAGCGCTCACAAAGAGCTCGGCACATGAAACGTTCACCTCCACGCCGCCGTTGACGTCCGCGCTCGGACCGGAGACGCGAGTCTTAAGAACTTTTAAGAAGTGAGAGTGTTATCTGTATGTACACGCAAAGAAACACAACATTTATGTCTCACGCTGCGAAGGGGCCGAGCACGATCGTTTAACTGACTGAGAGTTGTTTAAGACTTTCACACTTTTTAAAATATATTTTTTTTATATCAAACTTTGAATAAAAACTGACCAATCTGACCAATCACGTCACAAAGTTAGAGGGTTAAGAGAGTGACTCTTCTGTAACCAAAGCACAGACCATGCCTATTTTTAGAAAGTGTCTACCTCTGGGATCTCATAAATGTAACGTGGGACGTCCAATCATGTAAATGTAAAACGTGCACATGATAGGACGTCCCACGTTACACTGACGCTGTTTGGAAGACCCTCGTCCAGTGACTTGTCTTCATCTCGTTATAAATCCAATCAGTTGAGGCTTGTTCAAAGACCGAACAGTGGAGGCTTGGGGATGACGGGGTTTGAACCCATGACCTTCTGCTTAGTAGTCGAACGCCTCCAGAGTTCCCGAGAAAAGCTCAGATAGTCGTTTAGTTCATGTCAGCTTGTACTTGCGTAAACTTCATAGTTTACAGTGTGCAGGTCAAAAACATGATGTATTTTTGTTAAATTATTATAATGAAAACAAGGACAAAACTTTTTTATAACTTTTTTTCATTATAAAGCTTCGAGTGAAAAAGCTGATGAGGAAAAAAGCCCCGTCTGTAGCGCTAACAGCTGTCCGGAGCTGGCACGTCTGATGACAAGGTGTTAAAATGAATTATTTTTCAAGTGAAGGCCGTGTAATCAGTATTCCCGCTAGGGTAAATAAAAGTAAAAGCGCCCGCCTCTTTGTATCCGAGTGCTGCATGTTGAATGTTTTGTGCTTCTTTGCAAACGATGGTTATAGAAAGAGAACGGTTGAAAAGTGAGAAATTTTTATTCTAGAACACCTGATAAGTTTTCAAAATGCAAATGAAGTGTTATGTCAAATCCACTGGGGTAAATTTGTAGGGGGGGGGGGGGGGGTTAAAACCGGGGGTTAAAACAACTGGTTAAACCTTTGAAAGAGCTAATGAAATGATTCCAGGAAGAAACAACACAAAACACAAAAAGGAAACGCGCTGTGCGTGGAACGGACTCGTCCTGCTCGTGTCTGAGTCCTTTCAGAGCTGCAACACAAAAGGCGGACTTGACAGCATCTCCAGAAACACCCGAGGAGTTCGAGAAATGTGTTTTCAATTACGTCCCGGTGGATACCGAACGACAGAGGAAAAAAAAAAAAAAGAAAAAAGAAAAAAGCGCTTGATTTATTTCGTGCTCAGTTGCAATAGCGCAGTGAGTTTAGATTGAGAAAGTATTTCATCCTTCTTTTAAAGCTGGAATGTTTAAAGGACAGAAACACGGCGCAATTAACCTCTCCATGGGTCCGGGGCTCCGTCAGTGAGACCGGAGTAAGGATGACCGATAACCGTAGCCCGAGACGCGAGTCAAGTGCGGCGTCTAATGAGCTCACAAAAAAAAAAAAAAACCCTCACCAATGGAGTGGATGCAACTTGAAACGGAACAAGTCCTTCCTAATTCACCGTGACCAATGAGCACAGAGACACTGGGTCACATGACCGCTCACTTAATTGAAGCGAAAGCGAAATAGGAACAAACGATGCTGTTAAATTCTGATTGGGCAATTTAGTGCGGTTGTAAGAGGAATAAAACACTTCAGGATGTGATGATGTAGGAATATCAAGGTTTAAGTTCAAGGTTGTAACAGTAAGTCGACTTCGCTGTGGATTATTTTCCTGAAACAGCTGTCCCCTACATGCGACTTATTTAAATTATTTTCTTTTAAAACTGGTACTCTCGCATCACACAGATCACACAAGTACAACTAAAGTTTTATGTGAAATAGTGAATTTTTGTGCTCAGGATTTCAGCATTTGAAGTGAACCGTCTGGCTTGGAAAAAAAAATTTTAAAAAGAGAAAAATTTCATATATAAGCCAGACAGTGTATAGTAAATAAGAAAATAAATAGTTTTTACAAACCTTTCACCTTGTCTTTCAATCGTTGGTTGACAAATAACTTTTTAATTAATTTTACACATTTAAAACATTATTAAACATTTGTTTATACATTTTTTCCCCATTTCTGTTCAAAATTAATAGAAAAAAAAAAATCACTTCTATAATTAATTAGCATTAGGAGTGACATCGGGACTTACCACTAGGAAAATTATTATATACATAATTCTTCATAAAATTAGTCAAGCAAGAATCCTAACCAGAAATAATAAAGACTCTGCATTATTTGAACTTTATGTATCGTGTGATCCTCACGCAGCTCGCGGTTGATAAACAGCACGCTTGATCGTCACAGTAATGAATAAACAAACGTGTCCTCGATACAAAACAAACAATGGGAAAGTGTGTCCAGATTGTCACAGGTGACTGGACCTCTCAAAGACATCATAGGCCCCCCAGACCCCCGCCCCGCCCCGCCCCACACCCTGCTTTAGCAAGGGAGATTTTTCACCGTGTAACTGGAGACATCAAGCTAACTAGCGAACACCAGCGTATCAGATTGGACGAAGTCTTTCTGTCAACAAACTGTCAGGTCTATTTATTTTTACGAAAAAAAAAAAAACATACACACGGCCTGTCCAAAGTATTACTGCTGTAGGGTGTACGGGTCAGGAACTCCACAGACATTTAGTTGAAGGATTAAACCATGTCTTTTTCTTTTCTCTTTGTTTGTTCCTTTTTTTTATTTACATTTTAATATATATTTTTTAATAACATTTAATGACTTTTTATATATAAAATAAATAAATAAATAAATAAATAATATATAGGCTCTTCTATTTCATTTATATTTTTATTTTATTAATTAAATTTTTATTTAAATCTGTATTTTTTTCCCCAGATATTCTTTGTTATTGTTCCTTATATTTTAATGTTTTTTATCAGTTGTATTTTCTATTTATTTATTCTTTTTTTTGGGTGGGGGGGGGTTGAATAAATGTTTTGACCAATTTCATTTCAATATTGTTATTTTATAAATTTTGTATATTTAAATTCTTTCTTCTAACAATTTAAACTTTTATGATTCCCCTGCTTAAATTTTTAGAAATATATATTATTTTAATATTTTTTCCCCTTTAAATAAAATTTTTTAGGTTTGAATTGTTTTCTTTTCTTCTTTATTTAAATTATTCTGCCGACCCATGTCATTCATAGATATTTCATTATAAATCACTATTATTATTATTACTACTAATATCATAGTTGATCAGAACTGATATCGTATCTTTGACGTAGTTAAAGAAAGACAGAGTCTCTTGTCCACAGACACGTGTTGATGATGAGTGTAAAGCGCATGAGCGTTGTGTATGTACTCACCACGACCGGCGGGTTGTTCCACTGCTCGTACGTGCGCGCTGCGTAGGGGTAAATGCGGTCGTTGATGATCTGCAGCGTGGTCAATCCGACGGCCTTCATGGAGCTGAAGTACGCGTCCCAGAACCAGCGAGCCTGAACACAGACACAGAACATAACGTTTAATGAACAATGAGGTATAGATACAGATGGCGGGCTGAGGGGTGTGACGATAGCGATGAGCGCTGTGCAATATTAACCTTCTGTTCATGTGTGTTTACATCAAAAAAACTTCCCATGTCAAGTTTTGAGCACGATGAACTGCTACATATGATGCTCCCTCCCTAACACACACACACATGCACACACACACACACACACACACACACACACTCCCAGAATCCTCCTTATGCCTTTCTGACCTTCCACAACACTTTCAAAGGCACCTCAGCATCATTAAAGCCCAGTTACGCGACTGCGGGGGAACATCCTGGACGGTTACGAGCTCTTCAGCACATCAGTCTTTTCCCCTGGAGCGGCTCGAGCTCGCTTCCGCGGCTCCAAAACCCCGAGCTCGAGGTCAAAGGTCAAGCCACGCTACTCCTCATCGAAATTCAGCGCTATAAGAGCGGTGATGTACGTCACTGAACATCCTGTAAATTACTGCACCGCTTTATTAATGGTAGTAAATCATAGTGTTAGAAAGGTTCGCAGTAAAGTGGGAGTAAGTTTATTTTTTACTTTTGATGATGACGTTTATGGATTTTAATAAAATCACATAACTCTGGCTGCAATTTTTTTTCTTTTTTCTTTTAAGGTTTTCTTTGTACAGGTTTCAAGTTATGAGTTAAAGATATTGTTTTAGGATTAGCTATTTCTTTCATTTTTATTATTGCGTCAACAGCGATGATTATGACAAACAGTTTTATTAAGTCCTTCCGTGGAAGGAGTCTCCAGTTTCAGAGCTATGCAACAGTTTTTACAGTTGGGTATAATGTTTTGGACAAATTCCGACCGGACAGGCTTACGCTTTTGCTGCTTCTTTATAAGACAAGGCGATTTAAGAAAATATATTATTAAAAGAGAAGTGAGGGAACGACTGTTTACGGAGAACAGGAACAGACAACTTTTAGATGCAACTATAAATAAAATGACATGTTGATATTTTATAATCGTTGGTAAATTACTTTCATCTAAATGGAATAAAAGACTGTTAAAGTGCAGCCCTGGGAAAACAAATCCATCTTGGATGATCTGACTTGTTTTTTGGGTATTTCGGTTCGATTCAGCAGAGCTACTGTCCCACTTGTTTCTAGCAGTTCCATTTAAAATGATTATAAATATACAGTATTATTATTATTTCCTACACGTTTCTAAAAGTCATAGCTGGTACAAAGCAAAATCTTTTAACTACAGTCCAGTAGGTGGTCCTGGAAAATGTGAGTTTGTTTGTGAAAAATGTACCCAGTTTGTATTTCTGCAAAAGCTGTGGTATATTTTTAAGAACTTTGTCAGTTTTACACCAGCTAATTTTTGTAAATTTACCTAAATCATTTTTTATAAACTTAAAACTAGTTAAAAACCATAGTGTGAAGCGATTCTGAGTTGAAAACTGACTCGACGATTCAGTGAATCGAATCGTCCAGGGAAGATTTATTTGCGTAATCCATTAATTGACACAGCTCTGTGTGTGTCATGTTTGCCTGTTGAACACAGATGTTCTGGTTATATAAAAACCATTTTGGTTGTATTGTATAGTTGCATAGTTAAGTAGTCAATTTATTCTTTTTGTGAATATACCAGGAATTAACCACATATGTTACAGTTTAGTTAAGTTACTGTTTAGTCATTAAATTAATGTATATGGGCACTAATTTCATACTGCTGTTACTTATTTTGTTATTTGCTATTTTCAGAACCACACACTCATACAAAGTACATAACCTGCAACAACTTATAAACTGTTTGCCCATGTCTACTTGAACTGTCCATTAAACATTCATAACTCAGCTATTGGTCTGGTTCCTGTGTCCTGGCCGACACCCAAGAGTGATTACCGCACAAATGCGACCCAGCTCTAGAAATAAAATACAGTCCTTCTAAGTCTCACCTACAAATTCAGAGGTTTATTCTGTATATAACATGCACGTACAGACGAGGTCAGAAGTTCGCATACACCTAAGCTCAATACATTTACAATCAGTTCCACAATGATGGCTTTTTTATGGGCGTTTTGGAGCAGTTGCTTCTTCCTTTCAGGTCATGTTGTCCACATCGGTCTTGTTTTATTGTGTATTTAGTATTTTTGTACCTGTTGCCTCCAATGTCTTCACGAAACGTCGGAACGGAGCGTCGGACGCTCACTCACGGCGGCTCGCGGTACCCAACACCGCTTCTCACCGCGATTCAAACTGCATAGGTGAGATAGGGGTATAACAGCAGGAATATCAGAGGGGGCGGGTTATCGGGGGCGGGGCTTGTAGGACGACTTCCACACACACACACACTAACAGAATGACTGCTGTCTGGCTCACGGATTACATCAATTGTCTGAATAACGGATTACATTTTTGAAAATATAACTGAATAACGGAGTACTTAAATGGCGGACCGAACGCGTTAATCCAAGTACACTGGTCGGGGACTTCCTGTACTAAATAATAATCATGAAATTCAGATGAAAAATGTTATAAAACTTTTGGAACTCCTCAAACAAGGAGAAGGAATGCTTTTGTTCATCACACGTCTCTCTTTCCTGCTTACTTTCAGCTACACGAAACGCCTTCCTGGCTCGTTCACAGCTCCAGTCGTACAGTTTCACCAAATCAATCAATAAATTTATAAAGATGTTAAATCCTGGCTTAAAGAAAGAGATTTAAGAGAAAGAGAAAATATTTCGGTAGCTCAAGTTTGTACAGTTTCCTTATTTCCCTTCGTGACAAAAACAAGTCCCTCGCTGTGAAAACTATAAAACTGTACACTGAATTCTTGTGAGACTCGGAAAGAGAGAGCGAGAGAGAGAGCGCGAGAGAGAGAGAGAGAGAGAAACGATCTCATCCCTCTGTCAGCGAGCTGTATTCGCTCTGTCGGCGGCTTCCCTCCCATCCTCGAGCACATTTTCGCTTTTATTGACTGGCGTGCTTGTTGTCATATGGTCTACAGAGAGCGCTGCATTAGTACAAGCTCTCTCTATCGCGCTCTCTCTCTCTCTCGTCCTCCCCTCCGCGTCCCGTCCGTCCCATCCTCGGCCCCTTACGGTTCTCGAGCCTTAAACGCCAAAAAGAAATACGACGACAGAAAAACAGTTTTCTTTTTATGGCGAAGGGAAGAGGACTCGAAAAGACTTGGCCATCCCGAGGGAGGGGGTCGGGGCGAGGGAAGCGTGGACGCCCATAAATCAGGGCCGTGATGAAAGTTTCTTTTCCAACCGGGAAAAAAGAAGAAGGACATGAAAACAAAATAAAACAACATAAAAAAAAAATTAAAAAAAACACACCCTGTGAGCTCTGAGCTCAGAGAAATGCCTTCTCACACTCCAACGGCGGGAGGAATTTTTATACGGTGCAGTCGCACGAGAAGGGAGATAACGCGCGGCTCGTGTGTGAGAGTTACAACACCCGAAGAAAAGAAAAAATAAATGAGATGGGAAAATGTGAATTTTTAGTGTCTGAGGTAACAGGATTAAAAAAATAACTCAACAACAATAACACCCAATAACATTTATAAGAAAAACATTCAATATATTATTTGTAACAGTGTAGTAGTAGTACACAACAATAATAATTCTTCATTATTTTTGTGCTCCTTTGGAATTCTTTTTGAACAATTACATCACTGTGACGCAAACACGCAGGGCCTGACATGAATAAGGCTCCTCTCTCGTTTCTAACATTGACACAAACTCTTCGGGTTTCTCCACACTGAGCCTCTCATCTGTGCTTTAATCTAATCTAAAACAATTCTAACACTCCGAGGGGGGTCGCCGTCTCAGCCTCTGCCGAGAAACCGATGTTAACCGAAAAGCAGCTGTTTAACACGTAACTAACAAATTGTGTGACCGAAAAAAAAAGAGAGAGAAATCACCAGCTCCTCCTTAAAAAAAAGAAAAAGGTTTTCCTGCCTAACATACATCACTACTGTGTATAGAGGATCAAGTTTTTTTTTTGTTTTTTGTTTTTGTTGGACAGATACAAAAACTTTATTAATCCTAAAGAGGAATGATTAAATAAGTGGGTGTGAAATATAAATAAAAGGATACATAAATACTGAAAAGAACAGAAAAACACTAGGATGGACGTGAGCTACTGCAACAGGCTGCCACTAGTGCGGCGCCATCTTCTTGCTCTGGATGAATTTTCAGGGAGCCGCAGAGTACAGACGAGAATCATAAAATAAAATAGAGGAGTAGACTGATTTTTTTTTTCTTTAAGGTTCTTTATTTCTAAGGGATCTATGAAACATGCAACCTGTGATAGAGAGACCGTCCCTTGTTTCTCTCTCTCTCTCTCTCACACACACACACACACACACACACACACACACACACACACACACACAGTGGAATAATATAACACATGATTCAGGGGAATGATGCGCCCTCTGTTGGCACTGAATCAGCAGTGAACCTTAAATGTAGCCTAACCATCTATATGTTTAATTCTTGTTAAAGCTCTTTGTTGTTCTGCTCTTTCTCTCTCTCTCTTTTTACAGCTGTACCTGTAACTGTATATATTTTGTACAGCTATAATACAGCTATATTAATTTAAAAAAAAAGTGATTTCATAATTTCATAATGATTTTAATGTAAAATAATAATAATAATAATAATAATAATAATAATAATAATAATATTTTCTTTTGTCTGTATATGAACTCTACTGATCATTAATTTTTACTTTTGTGAAGGAATTTAAAACTAAATTTCACACCCAGGATTTAAAACTTTTCTTCAAAGCTATGGCTGGTTTACTCTTTTAGTTAAAAATAAGTAAATAAAATATATTGTTTAACACAGCACTCATCCATTTTTTTAATTTTATTTTTGTATTAAATTTCAAGCCTTGCTAGGTGATTCTACAAAACACAAAATTAATGAGATTTTATTTTTTACTGATCACAAATTAAATATTGTGTACTTTATGAAAATTAAAAAATATATACAATTAAGAATTCTTAATAAATTACATTTAAATTTAGATTTCTATCTCTTTTAAATAAAACATAAATGACACTTCATAACTTTCCAGCAACTTTTTTAATAAATTGCAAGTTTGCTTGTTTTTTTTAATTTTATTTTTACTAATGAATATCAAAAATCATGATACATTGCTGATTAATCTGAGTTAAGGGGGGAAAATCCTCTCTGCATATTAATCTTTATAATTAACGATCGATAAAGTATTTTTTTTTTTTGTTTGCTGTTGGTTAATTTACACTCATTTTTCTCACAATACCGATCGACTCCCTGCGGACAGCGGTGTAGTGAAACAACAACTTCATTTTAACGCTACTTAAAGAAAGGGCACTAAAGCGCCGCTGTACATCTCGTACATCTCTAACTAGGCGGGTATAGCAGCAGTGCATTCTGGGAGTTTAATTTCAGCTCTTGCTTTACATCCAGCAGCTGCTAACTTCTTACAGGAATAACAAAAGAACAGCATTAATCACACGAGGATAACTTTAAATTTGTAACAAATTTAACGCGTCTCAGGATGGAGTTTCCGCTCGTAAGTGTGAAGACGGAGACAGGAAGTGTGTTTGAAGTTTGTACGTGATTTCATCACACGGATAAAAATCCACTAGAGCTTATTAAAGCAGGCGAGTTACACTGATTCATGTCTGCACAGATCAGCGGTCAAACAGGATAAACGTAGCTGAAGCAATTTAAGAACTTAAAAAAAAAAAAAAAAAGTTTTCTAGATACACCATTAGAGCGAGAGGGGGAAAAAAAAAAAAAAAGAAAGAAAAGAAAAGAAAAAACAGCAGCCTGATATTATTTTTGGCCGCGGCTTGTCTGAGACGATTATTTCCCCGACGCTTCATTGAGGGAGACACGTTATAAAGAAGCACAGATGGGGACGTGAGTGGAGCAGAACAGAGGTCATAACTTCTCGCTGTATTCGACTTCACGTGACGGCTCGGGGGTTCAGTCAGAGCCGGTCCCGGGGAATCAGAGCGCAGCGGCACAGCTACGAGCTCAGAGACACCCGATTTGTCTCGGAGGTTAATTACCGGTTTATTCCACATGCTGAAGTACTGAAATCATTAAAATGCTCAGGAACTCGATCGTCTAGGACCAAACTCTGCTTCTCAGCCATTAAAGGAGGAATCAGCCATTTTAATCTCACATGCTTTTTGTGTTATTTGACAGATAAATCTGTTCGCTGTCTGTTCTGCGTGTGTGTGTGTGTTTTTTCATATTTCCACGCGACACTACTGCGGCCAATCAGCAACATGCATGAGGGTTCGATGCCGTTTTATAGTTGCGCGTCGTCGATAAATGTGAGGGGCGGAGCTTCTGGAAGACCAATAAATGGAGAGGGTGTGTGTGTGTGTGTGTGTGTGTATGTGTGTTTGAATGCTGAGTTCAAATGTCTCCAGTATTGCCGATCGTTCCTTTAAAGTCAGCGACTACACTCTGTATGTGTCATGCTGTTCGAGTGAAATAATCAGCCGTGATGCTACAGTACTTGTTTCCATTAACAACACTTCTAAAATCGCTCGATTTATGTTCCTTATTTTTTGTTTTTTAAATTACTAAACGTTAGTTCTGACTCAACTACCCAGTCTCTATGCTTTCTGGGAAAATGCAAAGAAGCCTGAACTCCCTGAAGTTCCTTTAGACGGCAGAAAGCTTAAGACTACAGACGCACCGCCGACACTGGAGACTCCATATACACATTTTTAATTTACTGTTTGTTTGTTTTTATTAGCGTATCGTATCTCTTCACTGTAACGAGTCCACGTAAGCGAGCTGCTACTATAGAAACAAAAAAAAATTTTTTTTTTCAGAAACCTGTGCTTCCTGCTCATTCAAGCTGTTTTTTTTTTATGTTCTAGCTGTGGCCGTGGCTTTGTTCGCATGAAATTTAATTACACACTCATAAGCGCATAAAAAAAAAAAAAAAAAAAAATCAATGTACAGAGCCGTCTGTTGAATTTTGAAATGAATTAAAGTTTTTTTTCAGTGATGGATTATAAAATTGTAAAGTTGGCAAGTCTGTACATTGATAATATTTGTTAAAAAATCATCTGGGTTAGATGAGCAATAGAATTTTTTATTTAAATGGAAAACTCCCTTATATCACAAAAAGAATCGACCTCTGGAAAAAAAACAAAAAACACTCAAAATTCAACAGATGGCGCTGTACATTTTGAATACGCGCTTATGAGTCGATCGACTTAATAAACACAATCTCATGTCTTCAAGGTAACACGTAAAAACTTTAGTTAACTCCAAAATTTAACAGACATTTTTTTTTAAAGCATGCTTATGAGTGTGCAATTAAATTCCACCTGAAAGTGAAAGTCGCGGGCACACCTAATACAAAATGTATTTTTTGATTAACTCGGATTTATTACAGTGTGTGACTATTTCAAACAAATTAAAATCTGTTGTCTGTTATAGCAATATTTACTAAATTTATACGAACAAATTCATCAAATAAGACTCGCTCCCCTTAGTGCCCCTCACCTGTCTCTGCATCTCCTCCACCTGTCTGTGAGGAATACTTTTCAAAATCGTATACATCTCCGGCAGCTTCTCCTCAGGAATCACGACTGAAGCTCTGAAAACATTTAAAGAAATAAACAGGTGTTTAGAAACGATGCAGTTCAGCTCAGAGATTATACATCCTATTTATAACAAAATAAACAATGCTGTTTTATGGTCTTTTTTCTTCTGCTCCACCATCAGCCATGTTGAATCATCAGGAGACTTAAATTTAAGAAGAAGAATTAAATCAAGAAGATGGTGTAACGATTAATAACCTCACTTTATCTCTTATACCGAGTTTAACTGAAGAGTGTACGAGTGAAAACGGAAAGGTTAAAGCGCAGAACGTTCCTCTGTGACGGATTCGTACCTTTTCCAGTCCAGCACCTCAGAGAAGGGCAGGATGTACGAGTCGGCCATGATGACGGGAACGCAACCCGCCTGCAGGACGTCGCTGAGGGCGGCCTGGCCGAGTCGAGCGCCGCGCAACACCACGCAGAACGAGGACTCCTGCGGCACGACAAAGAACAAACAGCGGCTCAGAGTTAAATTCAGTTCTGATTCTGTCGCTGATATGAGCGACACACCGGCAGTCTGAGGCGCAAAAACTAATGAAAAGGAGCAAACACTGTGTGAGCGCGTGTCTGTTAATGGACATCTGTTACATGTTGTATAATACTGTAGGTAAAATACACATTTTCATACACTTTGTTCACATTTCATACAAATTTCAATCATTTTCTTTTGATTGTGTAAAGCCACTTTGCGACAATTACAATTGTTAAAAAGCGCTACAGTGTAGAAATAAAATCTCATTCAAAATGTTAGTCCTAAAATCTGTTCCGTTTTAAACAGCCAAGAATTTTTTTTTCATTTTCTATTTTTAAAAAGTTATAATAATAATAATAATAATAATAATAAAAAGCACCACACAATGTTAACTTATTAACTCATTTAAACCGGCGAACTCATTTAATGTTATTAAATCCATATTTTAGAAATGTTGAAGTTAATAATATCACATTCAGAGGATATGAATCACCACGGACCTCCCGATACGATTTTATGATTCCCTCAGTACCGATTTTATTTGTATTGCGATTCTTTAAGTATCACGATTTTATAAATATCGCTCTTCTATATTAATTTCCCCCCCCAAGATTTTGCTGCAAATCTAAACAAAAATTTTGGAGTCAGTGTGAGGATACGTGACTCTCCACACAAAACAAACAAACAAACAAAAAAAATCACGATACTTCACAAAATAATTAAAAAAAAACTTATTTCACAAAATGAAACAAAGGGAATTTGTCATATTATATAAACTGCGCTAATTTAAACAGAAATTCTGTTATGGTTTAAACATTATAACGAGTCTACATTTGTTGTTATTAATGTAAAATAAAAATAAAAAACTTTGAAAATAAGCTAAAACTGTACACGAGGAAGAAAAACACCAATGAACGGATTAAATTTGTGAAAAGATGATGTTCAGGGTTGACGCACACTGAATAGGCAAGTAAACTTTAAAATAAGAAGAACGTGAACTGATTTACGCTGAAGGCGAGTTACCTGTAGGATCTGGGGGTAGTCGTAGGTCTGGCCCTTGGAGCAGCGTTTCCGGGCCGAAGCCACGCCCTGAGACAGGTTGGTGCACTTGTCCAGCAGGAGGATGGACTCTCCGTTCTCCTCCTTCAGCCTCTCCAGTTCTGCGCGGTACTCCCGGTGGACGGCCGTCTGAGACGACAGGACGAAGTATCGCCTCGGGCTGGAACACAAAGCCGAGATGCTCGCATTGACGCGCTGCGATTTTGATCTTCTTGTTGCTGCGTAGCTTAAGAACAGGACTCACCCGGGCTGTCTCTCGGGGAGCTCGACTTCAGCTGACAGGGGGCTGTACACGGGGATGCTGACGTCGTAGCCCTGCCGGTACGTCCATGTCGAGAAACCGCCTCCGGCGAGTAAAGCTCTGTGCAACGAACAAACTCCATTCATTCATTTATTTACTTATTCATATTGTACAGCCTGACATTCCTTGCTTTGTATTCTCACCAAACATAAGTATAAGACCAGATGCAGCCCTAAATGCGCATGCTATTTATGATGCATGTGTTATTTTGCACACACTTTTGAATTTTAATTTTTTCATTACAATTTTAAAAGATTTTAGCGATTCAGAAAAGCTATCATGTTATGTTATCACTCAAATCAGAGACGCGTACACATCATAGAATGTTATGGTTTCCATAGCAACAGATCATTCTAATAATACATAGAGTAATAATTAATGATAAACACATTTTTTAAAATGTCGGCTGCTATGGTGGTGTTTCTTTTTTCTATTAAGGAGATGTTTCGTTAAAATTCATGGAAGGAGTCTCCACTGCGATTGTTTTTGTCTTATTAATGTTATGAGAGAGAGAGAGAGAGAGAGAGAGAGAGAGAGGGGGATTGGGGCTGTTTAAAAATATAAAAATATTAAATTTTATATAATTTATTTTATTCACATTTTTTTTAAATTATATTTATACATTATAATATTTGAACTGTAAGTGATTGTTGTAGGTAAAAGTTTACAAGTTGAATTTAGAAATTCCAAAAACATTTTTTTACACTTATTACATTATTTTTTTTAATTACAGGAACTGAAGGTTGAAGAACAACATCAAAGATGAATGAGAAGCATCACACCACCTCGCTCAATAAAAAACACAATTTCTTTTACTCTGTAAGCACAGATCAACTCTCTCACTACCAAATAAAAATAATCTCATCTTTAACCATCGATCTCTCTCTCTAAATGAAATAAAGTCATGTTTCTCTCTCTATCCCTCAATACCAGAAACTGTTTTCTCTATCTCTTGCTCTCCATGAACAAATTGCGACCTCCATCTCTCTCTCTCTCCTCTATTAAAGGAAAAAAAATCCACCTTGCTCGGCCTATGAATGAAGCAATGTCATATCTCTATATCTCTCTCAACATGAAAGCCCACTCCCCCCTCTCTTTTTCTCCATTCAGCTCTCTGAAAAAATAAAGTGTATGATCCATCACTCTAGTGAACACTTAATATCACTTTAATAAATAAAAATATCCAACTGACTCTGCTCCATCACGCTCGTACGTCCTTGTGCTTTTACACCAAGGGTGCGTTTCTTCTCACAACAAAACAATCCGTTTGTGCTTAGAAGCTCCACCGTTTAAAGATCAGGAGGCTGATAAAAAAAAGTGAGGAGCTGCAAAATGAGGACAGTGAGCAACGCACACACAAAGTCTTTTTATCTAAACCCCCCTCCTGCCACACACACACACAATGGCAGCTGGTTCTGTTGAGGTTACACACCAAATGGAGCACAGCTGGATGAACCCAGGAAATTCCCCACAGCTCCAGATAAGCACTCGCCATTTCAGGGCTTTCGAGTACATAAAACGCACCGTTTCCACTCCGAGCACGAGGAAGAGGCCGAGACCCGAGCGCTACGGAGCAGTAAATACCAGGAGATTACACTCAGCTGTCTGACCCCCACCACCAAACTTCTTTCATACACTCCTTTAAAATAAACCATCGAAGCCGTCCTGTTGTTTCACATCCGAGCTGTAACTCCACCATAAAGTGAAACATCAGATGCACAAATTGTTAAAGCGGACGTTAAAAATACTAAATGGGATTAAGTTTTATTTAAATGAAGCTTCTATGAGAAACAGACTTCTCTGTGACGGTGCGCTCAGGATGTGAAGGAGGTTTATCGAGTTTTGTCGCTGGGTCGGAGAGCACGCGGGGTGTTTAAGCACAGATAAGAGACGCACGCTCGGCGAGACACATTAATGCCTGAATCACTCTAAATCAGATCGCGCGAAAAAGATCAAGTGTAAGGCGGTGCTGCCCTCTAGTGGTACGGGTTTACATTTTCTATGTAAAATCTAAATCATAATATAGAAATAACAACAAACAGAAAAAATATGAATTAATGAAAAATTAACAAGAAAAATAGAGAAATAAACAGAAATATGAATTAATGTACAAGATAAATGATTTAAAAAGCATTAAAAATATTTTTTAAAAAGCAAATAGAAATTGATTCATACTTATATTTAAAAGAAAACAATTAACTGACTTATTATTAAAACCTATATAAGAATTAATTTATTAATAAAATTACTTAATTGATCTATTAATTAAATACTAAATAAATAACATGAAATAGAAAAAAAGAAATGGATGAAAAAAGTTGTAAAATAAGTGAATGGAAATAGATAACCAGTATATATATCAGTTAGAGTACTGTAACACCCTAGGCTAAATAAAGTAGCATAAACAGTAAAAAATTAAATTAAATAAAAATCAATAAACAAACAACTATATTAATAAGAGTTATTTAAGATTACGTTTATTTTCAGAATCTGAAGAGCCTGTATATCTGATATTTCTGTCCTGTTTAAAATTTTTTCATGAGAGTTGTTAGCGTTAGATAAACATGCGACACAAAGGTAACTGTTTACACTCACACATTTAAAGGGGTAAAAGTGTAAATATTAATCTATAAGTACGGTAAAAAGAAAAAAAAAAAAAAGGATGGGTTTTAGAGAGTCACCTGTCTCTGGGAACGTCCAGAGCCGTGTTGTAGTCCGGAGGTCCTCCAGGTAACATGTTGAACAATAAGTGATTCATCCCCTTATCCCATCTGTAAACACACACACATATTAAATCATTAAATTAAATTGCTGCTCATGCTGTGAAACACTCTCTAATAAAAGACACTATCTGCCGTCTTCTGCATACTGTACATGAGCTCAGACATCTATTATTATTATTATTATCCAGTGTCATAGGGACTAACAGTGTATACTCTATAACACTCTATAACCCCGAAGGTCAAAATCGCTCTGGCATCAGTGTGAAACAGCAGCGTACTGGGGAGACAGTGATGTCCGAGCGCATCACTGTGTTTATGTAGTTTATGTAAATGTGCACGTTGAGCAAAAGCACCTCAGCACTCATCTTAACCGCCGTTGTTGTTTTGAAAGCAATGCTACGCGTGGTATTTCTGAGGCATGTGTTATACAGCACGTCACACTAGACGCTGATGCTGTTGTGAGAACTTCCCGCCTTCTCCGACAGCACACGCTGACGCGCTTTAACGCCAAATTCGGCAGGCTGTGTGTGAATTACGTGAAGAGTGAAGGTGTCATGATGAAGGGGTCTTATTAACAGATTTACAGCGTGGTTTGTGTGTGAAATGGGCTACTGAGAGACACAGGGAGACCGTCACAGAGAGAGACAGAGAGATGTTGGACTGAGAGGTGTGGACCTGGGCAGCATGGCGAGAGCCTGTGCGGTCTCCCGGATGCGCAGTGAGTTCTGGTTCAGCACGTCGATGGAGGGAATAAAGAGACAGGCGCGGGTGACGTCGTCGGTGTAGAAGTCGCTGTCAGAGATGGCGCTCAGCAGCTCGTTATATTCATGGGACAGACCGGTACTGCTGATGGGCACGCCCACCTCGTCCACAAACCTCTGCAGAGGGTAGATATACACCTGCGCGCGCGCGCGCGCGCACGCACACACACACACACACACACACACACACACACACACACACATACACAAATGTGTTCTAAATATTTTTTATACAAATGAATGTTAACAGTTTAATTTCATTTTAATTTCATATAAACATTTAATGAAATATTTTCTAAACGTACAGTATATTTTATTTATATTTTGTTTATTTATGTACGATTGTTATTTATTTCCTTACTTATGTACTTATTTATTTATGTTGATAAATAATGCAGTTTAACTCATTACATTTTGGTTATATTCATATGTGATTTAATTTAATCAAGTCACCAAAAACAAATCCTTATTTAGAACTTTTTTTATTAAAATTTTAAATGTTGAAATAATGTTTAAAAAAATTTTTTTTAAGTGTTGGAATAAATTAACAATGTTAATTTCAAACACTGTTTTGCTTTAATTGCTGTAAATGTATTCATTTAAACTTTTTTCTTTCTATTAGCTTTAAGAGTTTAAAGGTCACTTTCATATTTATTTTGCATATACATTATAATTTAAAAATTGATTTCATTTTAACTTATTGAACTCTTAACGCTTAACGTATCTTAATTCAGTTGGAATTAAACTGGGATGAGGGATCACTCCAGAACTGACCTTGATGCGGTTTTTGGGATTGTAGCCGCAGCGGTAGACGTCGAAGCAGGTGTGCATGCGGCAGCTCAGGTCTCCTCTCTCGGGGATGGGGCTGGACGCGAGCAGTTTGACTAGCGGGGCGTCGTGGACGCTGCGGCGGTCCAGGGTCCACTCCGCCGAGGATTCGATGGAATGTGGCCAGAACTGGAACATCCCGGTGGCGATGAGGCCGAGCAGCACCACTGAGAACAGCGTGATGTAGTAGATCCGGTGTTTGGTCTTCATGCGGGGGATGAGAGCCGGACCGCGAGAGCTGTACTTCACCGACGCACACATCCTGAGTATAAAACACTGGAATGAGCACACTGTCTCTCTATATTCCCTACTCAATATTCCCTTTTCCCTAATTATTTCTCTTTATTCCATATTCCCTATTCTGCCTGAGCAGTTGAGGGTTAAGTGCCCTTGCTCAAGGGTCCAACAGTGGCAACTTGATGGTTGTGGGGTTTGAATCGGGACTCTTCCGAACTGAAGTCCAATGAGTTAACCACTGAGCTACCCCTTTCCCTTTTCCCTAATCACTTCGCTGAATTTCCTACTGCCTTTTCATATTCCATACTTCCTTTCTCACTTCTCTGTGTTCCATACTGGCTTCTTCCCATTCCCTATTCAGCATTCCCTTTCCCCTAAATACTTCTCTGTATTTGCTACTCCCTTCTTTATCTATACTCAGTATTCCCTACTCACGGCTCTGTATTTCCTACTCCCCTTTTCACTTTCCGTAGTCTGTATATCTTTACTCACTTCTCTTTATTCCATACTGCCTTCTTCCTTTTCCCTACTCAGTATTCCCCTTTCCCTACTCACTTCTTTGCATGCCTACTCCCTTCATCATGTTCCCTACTCACTTCTCTATATTTTCTCTGTTCCATTCTTTATATTCCATATTGCCTACCCCCCCCCCCCATCTCTACATTCCTTTCTCCCTATTCCCTAATCACTTCCCTGTATTCCCCTATCCCTATGCCATATTCCCTACACCATATTTCCTCTTCCCTTCTCCATATCCACTACACCACATTTCCTAATTCTTTTCAGTATTCCCTACACCCTTCTCCCTGACCCATCCTTCCCTTCTCCTGATGTTTAATCCGTTATCAGGCTTGTGTTGTAGCTAGCTAGCATGCTAACTACAGTTTACAATTTAAACAAAACAAATGTCTTTATTATTAAGGTGACACTACTGGTTTAATCGGTAACAAGTTCGCAGTTAGTTTACCTCCTGAATATAGACTAATACTAGGATTAAGAACTAAGGTTATCGTATTGTACGTGTTATAAACTAGTTGGCTAGTTAAATAAAAACAGGCTTAGCCTAGCCTACCTTTGCTTCTTCCCGTCACAGCGGCTTTAACAGCGTCCGAGAAAAATTAATTCATAATGTTTTTGACAAAGTGAAACAAAAACTGCCTAGTTTATATGTTTATCAGGCCCGTGGTGAATATTCCGTGGAAAAGGTAAGAACTTGAAGGAGAGGAAATGGGAAATAAATCAGTTTTCTCCGGGCGTATCGCCTCCTGCTGTACAGGCATCAGGTTAACAGTAGACACTGTATTAGCATCTGATGCTAGCTATACGTCAGCGCGTCCGCCATATTGGAAAGGAAATGCTTTGCTAACTCTTTGGAGCGATGCTTTACTAGCCTGATAACATTAGCTGAAAATTTTGATTATGTTTATCACGAATTACACTTGGTTACACACCGCATACCTTTATTGCTTGATGTAAATATAAATAAATGATTTGTAGATATTTGCTGAGGTAAATTCTTGTGATCAGGGCCTAAATAGGCAAAATGTACAACAGCACAGAAACAATCCAACATTTACGATTCAAGTCTAAATTCTGACTGAAATATGAAATTAAATATCAGAGTAGAAATCCCAAGATACAGAAATCCATTTTTTTTTTGTCACAGAACAGAAATTAACATGAAGAAGACATGCAGAATACAGAAAAAAAAAAAAACAAAACAAGCTAGAGTATACAAACTTTAGGATCAATTTAATGTTCTCTGTGGTAAATAAAAATAAAGGAAAATACACCATTCCGTGCTGTTTTAATAAATAATAATAATAAAGTTGAATATTTGTGATTAACAGTGTTTTGATTATTCTTCAAAAAACATTATATCTCTGAAAGGTTTATCCTTTTTATGCCATATCAAAATTACAACAAAAATGCTGGAATGTCCTGTACCTTAGTTTAAATGAACATAACAGATACATTATATTGTTGTAATTTTGACACACACACACACACACACACACACACACAGTATAATGTTTAATATTTAATTGTGGCGTTTTAAAGGCCAAGTTCAAGAAAATGTCTTTTCACAGTGATCATACATCAGTGTGGGAGTGAGACTTTTTTTTTTCCCATGAAATAAATATGATTCACAATAACATAAAGATCTTATAAAACGTGAAAATAATTAAACAATAATTGATTACAATTAATAATATGAAATAAATACAGTATCAGTCACCCCAAACTATGTCATTGGTATTACTGCTAAACAAAAAGAGTTTTATTTTGAAATACATTTGATAATTTGAAATTGTTCCTGTGTCAGAGGTCACTAGATGATGTCCAGAACACTGGACAAATGCAAAAACGGTCAGATGTCGCTCTTCATTTGTTTAGAAATGTTATCATTTATTTAGCAATTTTATGTGAAGCTTTTAAGTCCATCATTTGGTGTTACTCATTTTATAATCAGTCTGATTATAAATTGATTACATCAATTAATTCACTGATTTTGAAATAATTGAAAACCAT
The DNA here is from genome assembly GCA_013621035.1 of Clarias magur. Lineage (NCBI taxonomy): Eukaryota > Metazoa > Chordata > Actinopteri > Siluriformes > Clariidae > Clarias > Clarias magur. Next base: position 1,572,719 of record QNUK01000115.1, on the reverse strand, counting down.
GTGTTCTTACACATGAAAGCCGTTTTTGTAAATAGTTATGACTTTTCTCTAAATTGTCATTTTTGTTACCGTCAATGGTTTTAAAATGTTTTTTTTTATGAATTCATAAAGTTTAAAAGTATACGAACTTCAGCCTCAATTCAAAATTATCTGTGGTAAACAAAAAATGAAACACTTTATGCCATGCTGTTTTAGTAAAATAATAAAGAAAATGTATAATTCTGGTTATAACACCACCAATTTGATTATTTTTGAAAAGCATTAGGTTTCTGGAGTTTTATTAATTTTATCATAGCATAGTAATTCACACAACACTAACAAATTAAAGTGTAATAAAAAGTGTAAATTCTTCAGTCCTGAAGGTGTCTTTTGTAATTGTTAAAAAGATATTAGCACATTAATATACCCATGTGATGTGTAGCGGGCCCACTTGTTTTTTGCTTCTGGAAAATGAATCACTTTCTGACCAATAAGAATCCAGAATTCAACAATGTTTGGTGTTAATGTTTATTATGAAGAAAACAGGCCAAACAAACTTTTTCATTGTCCCTGTTTTAATACCAATCAGTGTCACATGTAACAGGTTTCATGAATATAAAGTACAAATGCATACAACACATTACTAAAATCACAGAAAATATACACAATTGCAATACACAACACTTTACAATATAGAAGATGTAGAATCACTGTGTAGATCACACACATGCGCGCGCGCACACACACACACACACACACACACACACACACACAGACAGAAACGTGCTCACACACAAACACATTGCGGAAAGAGTTTTAGTGTGACTTGATGCAGTGATGAAAAAGGTAAAAACGAGAATTTAATTCCGTACAAACACGAACTGTCCTCTATAAATATCCATTCAGACGTCAGTGCAAGTTCTTCCTCTATCCGTGTTAAAGAGCTGCAGCACGACTCGATGGCACCACTGGAGTCAAATCTTCTGCTCTATTTTCTCCTTTGTTATCACAAAACCAGGGAAGTTCCAGCTGTACAATTTGGTCACTGTGGGCACCTCGGGAAAACAGACAGACGACGTTTATATACAAGAGTGTCTTCTTTTCAAGCCATTTGTCTTTTGCAAGGTCCTTCTGCAGAACACTGGTGGATTACTGGATCCCTCGGAACAAACACATGGCAAACACCATGGCGAAGAGCTGAGGAGAACAAAAAGACACAAAGTTAAAACATTGGTTTGCTTTTGTTCTCCCGTCTTAAATACACTTTTCTAGCTAAGACAGGAAATAATTAGGATGCTCAGGATTTATGAAGCAGGTTCTAAGAAGTTTAAGCCATGCTTTTAACATGCATTTGCGTTCTTTAGTGCTTGCAAAGTTTTCTTGTTGTTTTAAATCGAAATGGTAGTTGTGCCTAAAAAAAGTCCATTAGCTCCAAAGTCCAGTCTTTATTTTGCACCCTAGCAATTTAATTGTGTAAAACTGAGTCTCACTAACAAGTGGCTTTTTATGGACACACAGGTGTTTAGTCCCAATCCTGCGGGTTCTCATCACATTGTGTGTGACAAAATTCATTTTCACACATGGATTGGCCAGCGCAGAGTTCAGACCATGACCCCATTGAGAACCTTTGGCATGTGCTGCAGAAGGCTTTATACAGGGGTTGACTCTCCAATCATCAATACAAGATCTTGGAAAGAAATGAATGCGACTCTGGATGTTGTGACATTGCATAAACATATCGAAACGATGACACAACTGTAATCAAAGCAAAAAGCAATCCAATGAAATATTACAATGTGCGACCTACTTTGGCTCTAAACTAAATAAATATACACAATCACAATAACAATAACACGGTATTATCTCTGCTTCATGCTAGCATTGTTCTCATTAGCAAATCAAGCTAGCAGTACTACCTACTGTATGTACTGTACATTCCCCAGAAGCACTGACAATCTTTGCTACTGTACTTCCTGGCAATGCCTCTGTACGCTTGACTCTGTGACGTCACATGTCTTAATCTTCCATAAATTTTCTTAAAATTTTTGTGAAGCTGCTTTGAGACAATGACCACTGTTAAAAGCTCTATAGAAATAAAATTGAATTGAATTGAATTGAATGAATGATGGGTTGGACTGGCTCGCTTATCAGGCTTGGTCCGGGGCGGGTATGAAAAAAGTGCATCACTTGTGCATCACAGAGCACCTAAGACACCTCATGATTTGCTACGAATAGACGAGACTCATCCAGAATTCCTTTATCTTATTTACCAAGATTTCTCTCTACTATTTGACTTGCGTTACATATTTTCACTCATTGTCTGTCTAAAGGCAAGTCACAGTTGTTCTGCGGAAAGTAAAAAAACTGAAATCCTCTGTTGCAAAATGTTATAAAATGCAACTTAATGTACAGAGAGAAAGAGAGAGAGAACAATGAATTATGAATAACTTTGAAAAGTCAGAAAATGTTCCCATTTTCTCCACCAGGTGGCAGTGAGACGCAATAAACCGTTTGATCAGCGCGTGTTTAGATTAGCGGCAGCAGCTGCACAATGTAAAACATCATTCAGGAAAGAGACCAGAACGGTGATCTTACTTCTATGGTCAGGACGACGATAGCGAGCGCTCCGGCCATGTAGATGTACGCCTCGAAGTAATCCACCACGGCAGAGTAACAGCCCTGTTTAAACAAAAAGGATGTGTTTCAGTATAACGCGGGATCTTTGGCAGGACTTCTCACGATGACCTCATTCACAAATCTAATAACACAAGGGCACAATATCCACCGTGCCCTGCCGTTATAGGAAAATAACGAACGATTGCATGGTGTGAGGAAGCGGAGTAACTGTTACCATAGTAACGCTGATTATTTTCCTATAACAGCACGCTGAAGCGTTTTATTCCTTTTATACCATGACAACGTTGCCACATACAATGACAGGCCTACTTTTAAAAAATCTGACCAATCAGAATGCAGAATTCAACAGCACTGTGATACGAGCAATGCAAAGTTTTCATTGAAAAAAAGTGCAAAAAGTCATTGAGACATGAACAGATTTTGGGGCGGGGCTGCAGTGTGTAAGGTCGCTAAGTAAAATCTAATTGACAAATCATGTCTAATATGCAAATTATGACATTATTATAATGTTAACGTGGCACTGAGATGGCGTACCAACATCGCAAAAATATAAGGAATGAGCAAAATGATTGCTATACTAGCGATATATTTCAACAGATTTGTCTAATGTTCACTAAATAAGTGAGAAAATATCAAACTAAGCTGCAGTAGCTCTGTTTGCGATGATACACTAGCAAGGGAGGCAGGAGGATATCTTCAGAATTCATTTGCATACTTATCCATATTGATCTTTTACTTGAGGTTGTTTTCCTACCTGGAACCCATTACGTCACTTTTGAACAGAAGGCAGGACGCTAACCTTGATGCGGAAGGGCATGTTGCCCCTGAGACACTCGTCCACGTTCATCATCATCTGCTCGTTGTTCAGGCAGCACACCTCGGGGACGGCTCTCTCGGGGTTCAGGTGCCTGAAGAGGCTCTGCTGATCGAAATCGTCGGCGCTGTTCACGCCGCAGCATTCAAACTGCACCATCAGACGCAAACACACGCGCGTTAACACCACCGCGACACGAGCGCAAAGAACATAACCATGTACGTATAGCGGGGCGATTTTTCTGCGTACCGTATTCATGATGGTGTTCCAGGTGGCGGTAAAGACGTCCGTGTTGTTGCTGCCTTGATAATGGGCTTTTAGCTCCTTGGTGAAATAATCTCTGGTGAGCTATTGATGCAGGAAAACAATTAGCGACCAGATTAAAAAATAATAAATAATCTGCTGATGAACGGGAGAGGTACGGATACTCACATGCTCGCGGAATATGAAGGCCAAGATGGCCGCAGCGAGCTCTGCCAGGAAGATGATAAGGATGAGCAGGAAGAACTGCGCAAAAACACGAGCAGGAAAGAAGAGAGATTCAATTATCTTGTGATGTAATTTATGAATCGCCAGACTGCCTACATAATAATCCAAAAAAATTTTTGTGCATTTTTATATACAGTACTGTGCGGAATTCTTAAACACGAGCAACTAAATGCTATAGCGTTTTCTACCAAAATCTATATGTAAAGAACATTGATGGGCTACTACTGTAAGTTTTCCTGAGCAACCTGCAGGACCACACGCGAGGACTTTGACTGTCGCTTCTGCTTCTCTTTTTGCATGAAAAACTTCCATTTTGTTTTTCTGTCTAAAAGGTGTCCGTTTATATAATGTGCTGCGGTTTTTTTTCTTTTTCTTTCTTTTTTTCGGCAAACTAATGTTTGAAAATCAAAAATGTTTTTGTACGGACTCGATTTGTATTCATAATCATAAAATAAAACAATGAGAACAACAGAGTTTGCCTAAAGCCTTTGCACAGTACTTTATATACGTTTGCATCCGAGTTGGTCAAATGTTGCCATTCCTCTATAATCCTACAGGTGGCGCACGCGAAACCATTCACACACTCGCAGGCAGCACAGCGTCCTGTATGGCAGGAGCGAATTATTTGTAATGCTTCTTTAGAAATGCAATGAAATCTAGGAATCTACGGAATTGCAATACAAATCGAATCAGCGCCTGGTTATCGTGATAATATCGTATCGGGGGTCCCTGGTGATTTCCAACTGTGGTTACTGTCATCTTCACGTATTATTACTAAATACAAAAGTGACTTTTGATATTGTTAAGTCAAAAATGTTCTCCAAATCCATTTCAATCAATTCCAACTGATTCCGAATGAACCATTTATTCATATGTATCCTAATGCATACGAGTTAGGCGACGAGTTAGTTTCTCTTACTGCTGCCTACGTTTATAAACGTCAGTAACAGTCCCGTCATATCTCTCAGCAACAGTAGTCCTGATCATGGAGATGTCCTAACAGTCACTAGACAGGAAACAGACTCACAAACAGCAGGAGACACTTGTTCTCCCGTATGGCTCCACAGCAGCCCAGGAAGCCGAGCAGGAAGAGCATGGAGCCCATGGCCAGGATCACATAGACGCCGGTGAAGAGCAGAGGATTGGCTGCCACGATCTCCCTGAAGCCTGTAGGATCCACCAGCACCCAGATTCCCACTCCGAGTAAGAACGCTCCACCCAGCTGTTGGAGAAGAGAAGCGGTGACGTTATCGGGAATAAAGCACAAACTAATGACAAGGTGGAGTCTCACTCGCGCTCACAAGTGGCGTTCGGGTCAAAGCGGGACTTTTGATTGAGTTCTGAGAGTTAAAACTCCCTTGATGTATCTTTATAATCCCCTGATACACTAATGCACTTATCCCAGCGTTTCACTAGAGCTTGGACACCAGCAAGGGAGAAAGTTCTCTCAGTACACCGGAGCCATGATCGACTGCCCGCTTCACGCCGGCCAGGATCAGGTGTTCCACTCGCTGACCGTTCACGGTAACGACTGCAGTGTGCTCTGCAACACCTCGTCATTCACAGATTTCTGCACCAATCAAATGTTTTATTGAGGGTCTCATCACTGTACTGTGCTTGGAGTGTCCTGTCCATGGCAATCGCTTTCACGTCTTCATTCAGCAGTCCTGGCTTCATTAAGTCCCGGTTTTAATTGAACGGCCCTTATATATTTTAATTAAAGTAACAAAATTAAGTAACAACAAAGAATTAATTTTATTAACAAAGAACAATTAATATGAAAGAATCAGCTTTTCAGGTTAGTTCCTGCTCTCATGTTATAGCAGCTGTAAACAGTCATTCTCTCTCTCTCTCTCTCTCTCTCTCTCTCTCCGAAAAAAAACTTGCTTTCATTACTGAGAAACTGCAGTGACGCATGATGTCCTCTATCCTGATGATGTGGGAAAACTTACAAAACGAAACGTTACAGCTTTACTTCTGACTGTTACAAAGTGCTGACACTGACATACGTGTTACATAATAAAAGTCTCCTTACAGGTGGTGGAAAGGTAAAGCAAACAAAACATTAATTAAAACATTTCCGACTAATCAGAATCCAGAATCTGGCTTTCGATTAGCGATGTGTAGCGATGTGCTGAGTTTATGAACGTAAAGCCTGTGTTAGTGAGGACGTGAGGAAAAACATCAGGCTAGCTCGGGTTAAACGTATTTGCTAGTTCAGTAGCTAGCTAGTTTTATTTTATTTTATGTAAGCTAGATAATTACTAAATAGTGTGAGATTCTGAAAAAGAACATTGCATTTAAATATTGCGAGCTGCTTCTTAACGGAGCAAGAACAGTTTAGTAGGCAGTTTTTTCATCCCTGTTTTTTTTTTCTTTCTTCTTCTTCTGTTTGCTCGTTTTCTGTCGTTAGGATCATTTGCGTAGCATCAATAATCCGCTGTACAGAACTTACGACTTTTTCTTCCCCCCCCCCCTTTCTTACTGTTAAAGTAGCAAAAGGGAAGTTCACAAGAGTGCTAACAAGGAGAAACGCCCTGAGCGGAGGAAGTGCGCTGTGGCTCGTGGGCCAAAACTCAGATTGTCTGGCAGCAGATGAATGTGCTTCCTCGTGATATAGCTTTAAAGTTTATTGTAGGTGGCAGCACGGATTGTTCCGGGCTTTTTTTTTTTCTTTTTTGAACCACATATGGTTTTAAGAAAGCAAGCCCAAGCCAAGAAACCAGCCGTTAACTTCACTTAAGAAAACAGGAGGCGATAAACGCGCTCAAACGCGCTCCTCGATCATCAAATCCCGCGGATTCCTCGTGCAAGCAAGCAGGAGACGTTCAGATCAACAGTCTAGACTTCATTAAAGATGTATTAAAAGTAAAATAAAAAAAATAAATAAAAAAAGATGAGGGACTTACAAATATGAAGAAGTTAAAGATGAACATGAGGTACTTGATGCAGCTGAGGCAGTCGCCCTCCATGGCCGTGCTTCTCGCAGAGGCGTCTCCTTGCCCCTGTGGACACAAAACCAGGCGGTCATCAGTGTACAGGACGCGATCGGTCACTCGGGAGGAAAGGACAGCATGGCTTTCTCTACAGCCTGAGTGAAAAGCAGCAGCTTTGTGCTCTTAACTTAATTAAAACCAAATGACCTCATTCTTTACGACTTCCTCGTTTAAAACAGAACCGCACGAGAGCAGACGTCGCAGCGTTCATGGGGAAAAAACAAAAAAGAAAAGGGAATCTATCAGCTGGCTAAACGAGTCGCTGACAGCTCCGGGGATTGCGGCTGGAACGAAAAAATGCAAAGTGCATTCTCCTAATCAGATTTCTCGTCTGGTGTAATCAGAAAGACATGAAGAGAGCTGACAGGCTGGAGCGTGACGGGTTTGTCCGTGCACGCTTGGGAAGGAGAGGAGGGCAAAATGAGGATGAGGATGAGTGAGAGAAGAAAAGAGAGGGGGGCGAGGCAGGAAACAAAACATAGCACCATCAGGACGGGTGGAGCAGCACATTTGGTCTCGTTCGCACCAGGCGCGGGACTCCGGGGGGGGGGGGACAAATAAACATGTCCTTCCACCTCCTCAGACCACATGGTGCACGTGACGGCCTGGCCATGTGATCCTGCCGATCATCCTAATGAAGCCGGGCGCTTAACGAGTATGCGGCGTTACAGAGAGCATTTCCAAAGCCTGCTTACAGTGCGTGTCTCAGTCCTGGACATGAATCTAGAAAGAAGTTTTACGTTCTGTGAGATTTTCTGTTTTTACTGTAAAAGGTCAGTGGTAACTTTGATGTTAAATATTGCATAATATGAGCATATTATTATTATTATTTTGGTCATAGAAGCTACAGAAAGAAAAAAAAAAAAGATTATTTTGAGAACATGGATATTAAAACACTATTCGTAACACTGGCTAACTTGCTTACATTTACAGTATTTGGCAAACGCCATTTGATGGAGCGACTTACGTAATGTTATATTATTATCCATCCGAGCAGTTGAGGGTCGAGGGCCGTGCTCAAGGGCGAACAGGGCAACTTGGTCGAGTGGGGTTTGAACCTGAGACCTTCTGATCAGTAGACCCAACACCTTAAGCACTGAGCAGCACCGCTTCTAACGCTGACGCGACACTATTAGCGCTCGTGTCTGCTGTAGTTCCTGTGCCGTGATTACAGTTGCATTAATGTTCGAAGTTCAGGACAGAAGTAGAGAATCAGTAGTTACTGTATTCAGGTCTGTAAGTGTAAAAGAATATTTCAGATAGATATGCATAACGTAGACTAAGAAGCATAGCCTGCGCGCTAAATTATATATAATATAATCTTAATAAGCTCATACATAGCGCGCATTTTCTGCTTTAACTTAAGAACTTAGCTTCAGATGCGGTCTGGCTTTTATACAGCATACACAATCGTATATATACTGGGTGTGTGTATATAGCGCAAGCTAAGCTCATAAGTTAAAGCAGAAAAGCGCTCGGCATTTCACAGTAAGTAACAGCATGTTGCGCCGCAACAAAGCATCGGCGTATTACGTTCCCTGCACCGCCCCATTAACATTAATAAAGTAAAAGGTGCGCGGTGCGTCTGAGAATAGACGCTCCTGTCTGACGATGCACTCTGGGTAATGACGGGGCATTAGGGGAGATTTAGGTTAATGGCGATGCTGTTCATTAGCGCGCAGGCTCTCAGTTCTGCTTCCAGCTCGCAGGTTTAATTCTCTCACGCGGTCAAAGAGAGAACGGCAGGATTTACTGCTCTGCCTCCGAGACGCGCGTGCAGCTGGAGAGAGATCCGTAGCGAAGTAACCCCGAACGCAGCTGGACGGAGATAGCTGCGAATAATTCCAGCTCTTTATATATGAAACGGTTCTGGGGTAATTCAATAATCCTCCCTGGTGACTTTTTTTTTTTTCCTAAAGTCATTAACGGTACAATAACAGCAGAGAGAGAGAAGGGGGGGGGGGGGGGGGGGGGGGGGGGAGAGGGGGAGGGGGAGGAGGCTCTGTCAGGCCTGGCTGGGTTTGAGTCGGGTTAATCCAGCAGGTGTGTGTGTGTGTGTGTCATCATTTTCAAAAGGATCGAGTTCGCCTGATTCACTAGTCAGGTTTACCCAGGTGTCTCTTCACAGCCCGTCGGAATTAAACACTCCATGTGGTGCTGTTATAGCACAATAACCAACCACACTCCATGGCATGATGAAGCACATCACAGAGATCCTTCGTTTCCAAGAACAGCTCCACAGGACGTGTTTTATTCCTCTTTTATCGATTTCAATTAATGATCTGCTAGAACAGCATTACGTTTTTTTCTGTTTGCGTTCAACATGCGACACTGACGGATCGCTCACGTTACAGCAGCTTATAATGTTCGCCGCCAGACGCTCGCCCTCTAAACAGCCTCCTTTTGTGCCCCTGTACTAAACTTAACAATGTCACGTTACGGAAAAGGGCGTCTGAGCGGTTACTATAGAAACGATGACGCACTAGAGCGAGCGCTTTGATGTATATTAACTGTCACGGCTGCCGTTCTAGTAAATCAGTCAGTTCAGAAATCAACACGGACGTAGAGAATCGAACACAAGGTACAGTGATATGTAGAAAAAACATCATCAGGTCCAAAAGCAGCGCGTTCCCGGCGACAGAGGAAACTCCTGAACCTGAACACGCCCGGACGCTGCTTTGGAAGTCGGCGAGAAATCAGGAGCAGCGAGCGAAGGAACCCGGAGAAGGAGAGAGTCGAGGATTAGAAACCGATCACACTCAGCTTCTTTCCAAATAAATCAAGCTGTCAGGGCGGCCCGGGGGAAGAGCAGCGTGCTGGAGTGATTTCCCATAGCCCTCGCAAAAACAGCCGATTCAGGCAGCCTTCATCTATCAAGAAGCAGCCGTGTACTCACACACACACACACACACACACACACGCTCACTCTCACACACACACACACACACACACACACACACACACACACACACACGCTCACTCTCAACACACACACACACACACACACACACACACACACACACACGCTCACTCTCACACACACACACACACACACACACACACACACACACACACACACACACACACACACACACACAGCGCTCAGCTTTGACACATTCGGTTCATTATAAACTCTCATTTCAGATGTTTGGAAGCAATCGAGGCTTTTACGAGCCATCTGTGTTTGTGATGCGAGAGTGACTGGATGGCTTCGTGCGAAATATTTCACTTAGGCAACATCTGTCAGGCTTCGTTCCAGCCGCCAGAACCTCCGTCAGACTCCGCCCCCTACCTGAGCGCCAAGGAAAGAAAGCGATCTGGTTTTAAGATAAAGCTAGGGCGGTTTTTATGACTCTATCTGGGTGATGTATTCGTGTCTGACGGTACACAGAATCTGACGGTATTCAGTATCCCCAAAGAAACCCACGTCTTCAGCCTCTTTCATTTCAGAAAAACAGAAAGCTGTATAAATGTCATTACTGATGCAGTATATTCACCAATCAAGCTACAGCCTTCGACAAAAAGACGAGCTTTCTGCTTCGAAGTGAGCGAGAAGGAAGAACTAAATTCACACATCCTTCCTCCTGTTCAATCCGCTCCTCCACACCCTCGAAGCGGCACCTGAGCCTTATCCTCAGGCTCGCAACAGAACCAGCCGCCGCACTCCATTGTACGAGCCCCGGTCGCCATGGCAACCTGGTTTGTGATGCTAAAACTCTGCGGAGCAAAAGATGGACCTAGAGGTTCCCTAGCATGAGCGTTTTTGGTTCATTTCGAACGGTTTCATGACGTTGTATTTTGGTCAACAATGTCTGAACTTAAGGTTTTTCAAGGTTGCTAGAACGTTAGGCGAATGTTCTCTGAGCCTATGGTCTCCGGTTACCATAATGCTCAAAAAAAATAAATGATGGATTTCAAATGACGTAAATGTTACTAGGATGTTAGAGGAACGTTCTTTATAACCGGACAGGTTACCACAAGGTTTGTGAGATGTTTCGAATAACTTCGACCGTCCTACAGAGTTCGGAGAGACATTTTAAATGATTTAAACATTACTAGATTGTTAGAGGAACGTTCTCCGAAACATCACAGGTTGCCAGAAGATTCCCAAGACATCTCGAATGATTTAAACATTACTAGAAAGTTCGAGGAATGTTCTTTGAAAGCTCACCACAAGGTGTCTGCCAGGTTTTAAACAATGTAAACGTTGCCTGATCATTAGGAGGAAGTCCTCTGAAACATCACGAGTTACCAGAAGATTCCCAGGAGATTTCAAATGATTTAAACTAGAATACTTGAATATTAGACCAACGTTCTCGAAAGCATGACAGTTAATGAGTTTCTGGGAGACTTTTATAGACAGATTATTTGAACATTGCTATAATGTTAGCGGAACGTTCTCTGAAACTCCACAGGTTGTCACAAGGATTTCAAGATGTCTTCAATACTTAGGAGAACAAAGTCTGAAACATCACCGGTTCCCATAAGATTCCCAAAAGATCTGGCCTCCGAGTGGCGCAGTGGTAAAGCGCTCGCGCTATCATCCGGGGGTTGCTAGCTCGTAACCTCTCGCAGCCGGAGGCCTAGAGAGAGCTGATTGGCCGAGCTCTCTCAGAGGGGAGGGATGAGAGGTACTTAGTGCTCCCACATTAATCACGGCTCTACAGCCAATCGGGGCGTCTGCGAGCTCGCGCGAGCGGATTGTGTTACGCCGCCCCCAACGGTATGAGCGAGCAGTTCGAAAAGATGCGGTCGGCTGGTGTCACGCGGTTCGGAGGATACATGTGATACTCAGCCGGGAGGGCCGAAGACTGGTAGTAGTAGCGTAATGTGGAGCCCCCTAGTGACGGGGAGGAATTGGACACGGCTAAATTAGGGAGAAAATCGGGGATAAATCCAAAAAAAAAAACAAAAAAAAAGATTGCAAATGATGTAATGTTGCTCGAATGTTACTAGAGAAACGTAGCGAGAACATACTCTGAAACATTAACGGGTTCTGAATTGGATCTGAAACATCACAGCTCAGCGTAGGTTTCTGAAGTTTCCAAAGTTACTAGAACAAGAGAAGAACATAATCTGAAACATTAACACGAGGTTTCCTGTAGCAGGTAAAGCTAGAACATTAGAGGAATCTTCTAACGTTGAGATGTCAAAGGTTACAATAAAGCTGCATTTATTGTAAGAGACAGAAAGCTGTCCAAATCCGCCTGGCCCCGTGTGAAACAGTAACAACAGTAATAACTGGTCGTGCCAGCCTTGGCACCAACGACTGCAATCAATTGGCCTTTGAGATAACTGGCACTGAGTCTTTCACGTTGCTGTGTATAAATTGAATCATCATTTAAAAACTGCATTTCTTGATTAACTTGGATTATCTTTGTGTAACATTAAAATGTGTTTGATGATCTCAATCGTTTAAGAGTGGAAAAAAACAAAAAACAAAAAACAAGAAAGGGCAAATACTTTTTCACGGCACTGTATCCCCTTAAACATAATTTACATCATTAAACGTTAGACCAGGAGTGTGTGGGTGTGTCAGGTCACATGATGCATGATCGCTGATCTGAGGATACCCTCGTAGTCGTGTACATTCCAGGTTTAATCAAAAAGCTAATTAAAAAGTACAAGCGCGGTCGTTAAACTCCAATTACGTTCCTTGTAGTAAATAATTCAGCTGCTGTAGTTACATTAGAGCTGCACAAATGCTATCTGAGCATTAGCAATAAAACTATAGCGACCAAGAGAGTGTGTATTAAAGTCTTAAGAGTCATTTTACATTTTCTTTTCCTTTTTTTTTGTGTGTTTTTTTTTTCAGTAACTGTTATAAATTATTCAGTTAAACATTTACATCTCCGAGGTCTCGTCTGCAGCGTTCGCTTTAGATTTTCCCCCAAAAAGCCGTGACTATTGAATCTAACGAGCTCGCAGTGTTTGTGCTCGTCCTGCTGCACACACATGAGCGCAGAGCGTGAAAAACAAAAGCGCGGTAACAGTGTGAGACGGCTGCTCTCGCCGTGTTCCCAGGCCTCGTTATTCCTGAAAGGGAAAACGAGGCTGTTTGTCTTGGACGGAGCTGCTTTTGGAGTCTGAGTGCTCTGGCTTATCTACTATAACTGAGTGACGGATGCTGGAGCGCATGCTTCCCCTCTCGCGAGGATAAAAGTCATATACTGAAGACAGACAAAGCTAAGTGAGACAAGAAAGAACAGGTTCAGTACCTTAGCAGGCCAGAGAGAGACCGGGGGAGGGGGGGTCATGCGAGAGGGGGAGAGGGAGGGGGAGGGGGGGGGGGCGTGGGTTCCCCCACATTCCTGAATTTGATCCCGAACCTGTGCGATCTCGAGATCATAGAAAATCATCACTGTGGCGCGTCACGGCGCGGGAGAGATCCTAGGCATCCGAACATTTTTGCTCAAACTTTTGAAATGTCATCATGTGTAGACTTCATTGTGTTTTTATTATTTTTTTTTTAAACAAAAAAAACAAAAAAACACTCTTTTCTTAATCAGACCTTCTATAGTCGCAGGACCAGGTGGCTGTTAGCAGGTGAGACATCAGAGCCGCTCATGACAACCCATGGCAAAGTGTAGAGAAGTGCAGTGGGCTCTTTGTAGCAGCTTTGTAGGAGGTAAATCATGACAGTTCTTAGACAGTACATCTTACCACTTAACATTTCATGGCTAATGTGTCGTCAATACAGGGGTTATTTTAAGGCATGTGATGTCTGAGTGGAAAAGAAACCCAAACAGATATAACTGCATAGAGATATTTGTAAAAAAAAAAAAAAAAAATCACACTATGAAGCTTTCGACACTTCTCCTTCTGCTACAGTACTTCAGCTTTAAAGCAGCCAAGAAGTTCTTCGTCTGCTGTACTGTGCTGTAGGTGTTCAGACCTAAAAGACGTGACTGCTTTTGATAAGTTACATTCGTAGGAGTCGAGTTTGAGGAAAACAAAAGCGTGTAGCGTAGGTGGAAAAATGGTTGGCACTGTGGCCTCACACCTCCAGGGTTGAGGGATCGATTCCCACCTCGGGTCAGTGTGTGTGGACCGTGCATGTTTTTCCACGTGCTCGGTAGGGTTCTTAATCGCGCGAGTGTGTGCTGGTGTGTGTCCTGGCACCCTGTATCCTGACTTGCGCCTGAAGTTTGTAGGCGTAGTTCCTAGAGAGGCCAGGCATGTATATATATATATATATATATACTGTATATATGAACCCTTGCCAACAGTGTTTGAGGATCTGTCCAATGATCAAATCAGATATTTTGATTGATTTAAGTTCGGAATGTTTTCAGATTCCTGGTCCAATAAGCTCCATTTTATATATCAAGTTTATTACTGTATCATGTGCGGATCCTGAGATAATGGCCAGCGTGAGTTGGTTTATGAGGACGGCCTCGGAAAACTCAACTGAAATCCTGTTTTTAGAAGATTTAAATGAGGACTCTGTGATGTAGGAAGACAGAGGGAACCCTCAGCCTCACTGTGACACCAGGACCTCCCTAAAAATAGCAGAAAAGTGGTTTTATAAAGGATAAAAATCCATGTATTTCTTTGACAGATGGAGTAACCAGCTTGGATTGTGTTCATGAAAGTGCTCTAAAACATTGTTTAGGCTTAAAACTTTCTCAATTCTTTTGAATGATCAGGGAGATATCAGAAGGTATTTATCAGCCAATTTTTGCTTAAATAGAAAAAAAAAAATCAATTTGCCGTACTTCATGGGCCAAAGCATGAAACTAACCTGTTCGACTTAATACATGACCTGAGATTCCATGATGTAGAGCGTGTGTCTAAACAGCAGGATGTGCTGGATCAAGTGTTATTTTACACGCAGCTCAATACTCTGGCAGTGTGGAAGGCATGTTGTTCATTTAAATTAAATCCCGTGATTAATGTGTTAATTACAGCTAGGATGTTTTTTTTTCCTAACCATTACTCAAATCATCATCATCATCATCATCACTGTATTAGGAATATATTTGATTTAGTATTTGATTTTTGCTTTTATTTTACATTAAATTACAAAAATGAAAAAAAAAAAAAACCTCTTGATGTCACTCAGTCTGGAATTTCTATCCCTCTAATTTTATTTTTTTATTTTTTTCAAGTTTAAAGGCATGTACTTCTGCTTAAATAAGAAGGTCTAGGCGGTATCGCAGAGGAACTCCGCCAACCTTGTATAGGCTTAAAGTGCATTCTGGTGATTTTTTATTTCTAAAATACAGTATGTACCCTAAAGGTGTGTGAGATAATCAGTTTTGCAATTTAACCAAAGTATTTTGGTAAACTTTTTGTGAAATTGACTAATATTAACAAATTCTTTAAAAACACACTGCAGCTTTAGCAGGAAATACAAACCGCTTCCATCCATTCCTACATATACTCCCGTTTATTCGCTTCTTCTTCTTGTGGATTTGTGGGCGGTAGGTGCAATACTGCCAACTACTGGACTGGAGCATGGAGCAGGAAAAAAAGATTATCACTTTGTATGAGAAGTGACATTTTAACAATTGACAAAAAAACCTACACATCATTTTAAAGTTAATAAAAATTTTTGTAGTTTTTCAGAAATATAGCTCCATGAGGAAATAAACGTGGAGTGGAATAAACATTAGTGCTACTGAATCATCTACAGTCTACATGTGATGTGCGTAACCCGGTCCTGAATACTAGAAACTTTCCCAGTGTAAATCCTCCTGTAACCTTTAGACCAAAGCCCTCCTTTGGATGATGTCCTTTTGCAGAAACCCCCAAGCGTGGGCAATATTTTGATTTTGGTATTTACTGCATTGAGCGACACACGTGTCAGGGCCACGAGCAGACAAACCGCACAACAGTCCGCGGCTCGTGATGAAAGCAGGTGTCCGAGTCCGAATCAGACCCCAGCTGGCGAGTGACGCTGTGTCGGGGAGGAAACGGACGCCAAGACTTTCGCACACGGCGCTCTGTACTCGCACCAGCTGCCGTCCAGAATAATAATAACATGGAAAAACATCACCAAGGAGAAAAAACGTGGCTGATATAAAGCTCTTCCTGGAGTCCAGGTGAGCGAATTCCGAGAGATAAAAAACAGACGGAAGTGAGTTTCCAGAAAACTCCACATTACTCAAATCCCGCAAACACATCCAGAGATGTTTGTTCTGCATCTTATTTCTGACAGCAGTGTAAAAGCAACATGCCTTTTTCATGAGAATGCGTCACCATTTCGATGATGAGGTAGAAACAGGACATTCAGTTCGCCATGGAAACTGGCTTTTCGCTCTTTTCTAAGATTCAAAACGGACTTGACGGCTCCGGAGCGGAAAATACAGCGCTCGCTCCGCGCCAGTCAGATCGGCTCTCGTTCAGTAAGTGACAGGATTAGAATAAGAGCCAGAAATTTGCACGCAGCCGGGATCCGATGAATCAGAAATTCGAGAACTGAAAAATTCCTAGCGAACACAATCGACCCTCACAGTTCACCAGGTTTGAGGTTAATATCATTTGCACGACTGATAACGAGAGCTTAAAGGAGAACGCTGTTGCTCTGATGATCTCAACATCCGGAGAATCCGTTCGACAGAATCCGGACCAAGCGCCACCTCCTGGACGTGACTCTGGTCTAGTGGCCTCGAGATTAACGTCTGACACGTTTCAATTATTCTGTCAATGTGGTTTAACAAGCATCAGGTCGAGCACTATTGAAGAAACAGAGTTAGAATAATGACTCATTTATTTAACAAGGCTGAAAGAGCAAGACGACAGAAATAATCAATAGTGAGTGTCGGCTAAATCAGCATGCGTCCGTGCATGCACGAACACACACAAACACACACCACACACATTTATACTGTATATAAAACTGTAGATTTATATACAGAGGAACCTCGGATTGCGAGTAACGCGGTTTGCGAGTGTTCCGCAAGACGGCCAAAGATTTGTAATAAATTTTGACTTGAAAAACGAGCATGTCTTGGTTTACGTATCACGTAACACGCATGCGCTTCTTGTTTTGACACCGAGTGGCACGTGATCACAAGTGAGCACAAGTGGAATTGTGGGTAATACTCTCCCCTGCTGGGTCTTAGAACTCAGCTGTCGCGATTCTTTTCAAAGGTAAAGTGCTGTGATTCCGTTAGTCTGCGCTCACGCGAGTGTCATTAGAGGGATTTATTTTTTCCCCCCGTTAAAACAGTATTTTCGTTGTGTGTGTGTTTGCTGTGAAATCACAACGTGTTTAATGCTTTGTGAAAATTAATATCGGTTTCATTCTCAAAACTTTTGGCCCCCGGCTGTACTGAATAACATTACAGATGAATAGTGACTTCGAGAAGAATTAGTCATGAAGCTGGAAGAAAGTAACAGAGAACGTCGGCCCTTCTAGCGTGTATGAACGGAGGTCCGGCTGATTATTAGGGACGGGAATCACCAGCAATCACCTGATACGATATTATCACAATATCTACAGTAGATGCCATTCTATACATACTGTGTCATGAAGAGTTTAGAGTGCACCACCTGCAGGATTATAGAGGAGCTGCAACATTTTACCACCTCAAATGCACACGCACCAAAAAAAAAATTTGTTAGAAAAAAAATTATTTCTGTTGTCAGTGTGGTGATACATGAATGACCAGACAAAAAAATTTTCTGCCATCTCTACTGATTTTATTTGTATCTAGCGGAAGTACCTGTGTCGTTAACGAGAAAAGGGTTTGTAGAAAGAGTTAAAGTGTATTATTCACAGAGCGAGTTCTGACCAACGTACAGACAAAACCTTTTCCTTTCTTTATAAGACATTTAAAAAGAGCTTTAAGAGGTTTGAAGCGCTACATTTGACCTCAAAATATTTTCACATATGATGGCATTTTTATACATTACTCACAAAACAAAGCAAAAATATTATTGTATGAATATAAGGTCGCACATGTATAAATACACCACTGGAACAACTAAATCTCTTCTAAACACGTTGAGTGAATTTTAATGAACTGATTTGCATACTTGCACACGATACACAAATCTGCTTTCAATAACATAACGTCTGCCGCATCTCTCTGAATTACAGTACACACACACACACACACACACACACACACACACACACACCCAAGGGTCAGGCTCCAACCTGTACATTATATACCGTACTGTATATCAATGGAATGATCGTCGTGTGGAACTAATGATTCGGTGAGTTGAAAATGAATCATCAGGTGATTCAGGAATGAGTCAAGTTGCAAATGAATCTGAATCGATACAGAAAAAAAAAGCTCTCCATACCATATGTACCTGTAAATGTCTCTCCCTGTGAGTAGCCGTGACGTTTCTCAGAAGCTCTCTTCCCACCTCGTCTGTGTATCTGTGAGAGAGATCAGAGGAGATGCTGCTCAGTGGCCAGTTTATTAGGTTCACCAAAGGACAGGTCGATGAGGATATTAATATTAATGATATCGGCTCAGCAGTGATGAGGGTCAGTTGCTATAGGAGACAAATACTGTATATGAAACTGTAGATTTGTATATATCCATGGACTCTTAATATATAATCTTTATTTCTATATTATATACAGAACATTATATTGTATACAGTGGAACCTTGGATTAGGGGCATAATTCGTTCCGGAAGCGGGCTCGTATTCCAAAAACACTCATAAACCAAATAGAATATTTCCATAAGAAATAATGAAAACTCAAATTATTCGTTCTACAGCCCAAAAATATATAAAGTATATAATTAAACAAAAAGAAATATATAAAGTAAAAATAAAACAAATTAACCTGCACTTAACATTTAAAAAAAGTACAAATAAATCCAGACAGTTAAGTGTTTCCGTTTGTGCATTTGTATGTGTGTGTGTGTGTGTGTGTGTGTGTGGAATTAGCCCCCCGCCTCGTCTTAAACAGTAAAACTCCTCCTCCCTCCCCCCACCTGGCTTTTTAAGTTTCACAACTAACATACACAATGCAAACACTGTTTTACGGGGGAAAAAAAAGAAATCTCTCTAATGATACTCGCGTGAGCAGACTAACGGAATCGCTGCTGTAAAGTAAAAAATAAAAAATAACAAATGAACCAGCACCTTACCTTTGAAAAGAATCGCGACAGAGCTGAGTTTTCTGTGTAAATTACGCGCGCGCGCACACACACGAGTACACATGAGTAAAGTGTGTGTGTGTGTGTGTGTGTGGGGGGGGGGGGGGGGCACAGTTTCAAATTACGCGCGCACACACAGAAGGGAGAGGGAGATGTTGATTATACCAGTAAGAGATGAGCACTAAGACGCAGCAGGGGAGACGATTACCCATAATTCCCGCAGCGCAAGAGAGAGAGAAGTCAAAATAAGAGTCGCATGCGTGATATATGATACTCGATACTAATACTTGCTCGGTTTCCGGTTAAAAATGTATTAAAAATCTTTGCTCGGTTTGCGGAACACTCGTAAACCACGTTACTCGCAATCCGAGGTTCCACTGTATTATAATTTTTTGTGTATGTAGTATATAGTCAGCCAAAAAATGTATACACATGAAAAGAAAAATAGTACTATATATTATATTCACATAGTATTATTAATATCATCAAATCAATATATAACATATAGGAATACATTTAGTATTAATATTTCTTGCATTGACTGACTTTATATGTATATTTATATGATATATACTTATTTACCTTATGCACAATGCCAATATTTGCACTGATGTATATACAGTAATATTTGCACTTCTAGTAGACACTTAAATGCACTGACAATAAAGTTATATCTATCAGGGGAGGGGCCAATACTTTGTACTGAGCAACAGATGGACTTTTATGATGAGTGTAGATACAAATTGGTTAACATCCATTATTGATTGTTTTCTCAAACAGTAGGAACACATCTTGAAGTGATTTAATTCTCTTCTATCAGAGCAATTCACCAAAACGTTGCAATTTCGTATTGATTAAAGAATTAAAGAATTTTTTTTTTTTTTATCGTTACACTTAGGTTTATCCTAGTGTTACAAAAACTATGAACAGTCAAGAAACCACAAAAAAAAAAACGCATCAAACTCTTCTGTCCTGAAGATTTGGGTCACTTTTGAGTGTTCCAGCGCTCTGACACTGGAGACTCCTTCCATTCATGTTACATCAACATCTCTTACTTCATGGAACTTATCAATCACACACCATTACAGGCTGTTTATTTTTAGCGGCTTATCCACTATAGTGTCCGTGTCCTTCTAAACGAGCTGGTCCAGGACTCCAGAGCAGCGTGGAATGAAGCACAACGTCCGTATGAACGCAGGTCGATAAACATTCCGGCTTTCCTCTCTCGTCTTACCGAAAACCTCACCGATCTCTCCGTCTGCATAATTGTCTGAAAGCAGGACTCGAGGAAAGGTCACGATGCTCTCCCTTCACGTTGCTGACATCACGTAACCTTTACAGAGCACGTGAAGAGATGTCATAGAAGTCTTAAACCCATTAACACCGGACAGGAAATTAATTACACCGCACTGGAATCCTCGATCTACACACCGTCACGTTGTTCCTCCCTCGAGTGCGCCGATGATTCAGGCTGAAAACGGGTTTCATTTGAATCCAAGCCACCTGAGCACTATGTATGTGGCTCGGGGTTCGTTACAAGGTACATCAGCGAAGCCTGGACAGTTTCCATGGCAACAAACAGCATGGGGAGAATGAAGGACCAATCACAAAATATATATATATAAGAAAGAGAGGCAAATAAACAGTGAAGAGAGCATAGCAGAGCGGATCGAAGAGCTGGACAATGAAGCGCTCGGCGGAGGCGGACTGAAGCGCGGAGGAAGAACGCGGGCCGCTGAGCCGCTGAGCATGAAATGAGAATCGATGCTCTTTTTAATAACCGCTGAGACTCTACACACTCTAGAGGGGATATCAAAGGCAGCATGTTTTCATTAAAGGTGCAACTTACTGTATGTGTCACATGAACGCACACACACACACACACGCACGCACACACACACGCACACACACGCACACACACACACACAGGTACATAATTATTCAAATAATTCCAGGGAGATTTGTACATGACATGTATCAGTCGCATTTCATAAACCTATAGTTCTTTTCTTTAAACCACACACACACACACACACACACACACACACATTTCTATGCATAGGAAACAATTCATCAATATTTGGTTGCGGTTGAGAAAAACTGATTATAAAAAGCTTCCATTCAACTTACTGTCAGTTATATCATCACTGATATAAGAGATGAGATGAGAGAGAGAGAGAGATTTCATACATAAAAGCCTAATCTAATCGAATCGAATCTAATCTAATGATTGATTGATACACACTCGGCTCATGAAGTTTTGTCGAGAGGAACGCAGGTTTTCTTAGAGAAGCTTAACTGCATGGAAATAAATGATTCGTGAATCAACACAAGGAGCAGAATTTCAACTGCGCTAATATAAAGTTGAGAAAGAATAAATAATGGTAAATACACATTACAAAATCGGTGTGTTTAAAGTAGAATTTAGTACATTTATAAACATAATTTGGTTCACTAAGACCGACGTCATGTAAACATTAAAAGATATATAAAAGCTACATGAGGACGGAATCTGTTATATTTTTTTGAGCGTGTCCAATTCCACGTCACTCCAAGTAACCATACTAGGCAACTCAGGGGGGCGTAACCTTATGCAAATGAGTAGGGGTGGGGCTAATGCTGTCCTGTGCACGTGCATGATACGATTCGGCGCATAAGCCATAAGTGTAGATTGCCTGCAACACATTGCAGCTTTTTGCGATTTGATAATTGCAGGAGTTCCCATCACGATGTTGATTTTTATGCGATTAATAATGCACTGTACTGGGAGCATGTTTGGATAAAGTATACTGGTTAACCGTACCTCCCAGTAAGGAATTTGAATGAAACACTCCGTAACTCCTGTCTGGGTTCGGCTCAGTGAACCTGCGGGCGTTTCACGTGAGTCTCAGCTGAGCTTTGAATGCACGTCTGCGCAGGACGAGGGCTGTGGAATTCGGCCCTGATTACTTACACCGTGTTCACGTTTCCGGGTGACAAAACTTCACGCTCGGTGTGCGGAGCCGGAAAACGCACGACAACAAAGACCTGCTGTATCGCAATGCACTCACTGTACGTACACGGAGCTCGGTTTAGATTTCAGACGGACTTGATGAAACCCAAACCGTCCCTTTAAAGGAGTTCCTGGGAGGCCAGCGTTTCAGGCGTGACACAGACGGTCCGATCATGGAAATGGAAATGAAATGGCTTTAACGCCGCTGTAACCTACAGGAACTAATCCGTGTCTAAGGGGTGAACGTACAGATCTTTACTGCATAGTGTGTTCAAGCTCGGAACGATTTTGTTTGGCAAACCTTTTGCTCTAATCACTAACGTTAAGCTGTAATGTCTGGGCAAAAAACTTAATGTGCTGTTGAATTAAAAAAAAAGGGGGAGGAGACTTTTAACCGAAATGGACACAAACGTATAGATTTAATAGTCTTTATTAAAATATTAAAGAAATTCCACATCGTTTAAGCTGTTTACATGTTGACGTCTATGAACAGGAACACTGACGTCATCTCAGAAATAATGGTCAAGACAAAAGGATTCATTTACTTAACAGTATTTTGACATGATCCTTGTGTGTGTGTGTGTGTGTGTGTGTGTGTGTGTATGTGTGTGTGCGCGTGGGTGTGTTTACATTTAACATATTTGGTCAAATATTTCTGTAAAATCTCAGTCACTGGTAAAGTTTCCTATTTTGCTCTAAAATTGAAATGTAGTTTTTAAAACATGACATTATTCCTTATCTATAATAACATTTAAAATAATGTTTGTTTGTTTTCTTAGATTAATGAACACAAGTTGTTTTTTCTTTTCTTTTTTTTCTTTTTTTTTTTAGAATGATGTTAAAAATGCCTCGGGATATCCTGAGTCCGAGAAATAAACATAGTGGAAAATAATCTTTTCTTTTTTCAGGAAGCCTTATTGAACTTTGCCCTCCGGCTTCAGCTCCAGCTGCTGACTTACGGAGTGACAGACACGTCCTGCAGGCGGAAAAAACCCACGCCGGGGGTCGACACGCCATCACACACACACACTCTCAGCAAACTCGGCCCCGTTTCCCTAAACGCCCTCAACAGACGGGTCGGTTACACGCAATCCCTGCTAATGTACAGTACGAGTTCGAGATTTCCCAACTCGACACTGTATAATGATGAGAACAGCAAGGACGGTCATGTGACCTCCCCAATATGACAGTGAGCAGTGTGTGTCCGCATACTGTATTTATAGTTATACTGCATATACACTGTATATGTAATTTATATATTTTATATGAAATATATCACGTTTTAAAATCAACATTCAACACACTACAGGCAACATGTGAACACCAGTTCGCCTCATCTGTAGCCAACATCTGTCTGGATTGTTGGAGGAAACTGGGGAACTCGGAGGAAACCCACCAAGCACAGGGAGAACGTGCACGCAAGATATGTACATGTTAATGGTGAACGCTTTTATCATGCGCTTTTTATCAACACAGCAATGCTAAGCCGTATACGCTCAGTCATTATATACGGGATTTATTAGCATTCATTTTAAATTTAAAAAGATATGAATCATCAATGTTTCCATGTTACCGTGTCCATTACAATATTAGCGGATTAGTCCGGATCGCTTAGCGATCTAAGAAGGCCTTTTTAAAATGTTTTGACAGAAACGAACACGCAACGAGCGCGGCGTGTTTAGCATTAGTGTCCGCGGGCGGCTCAGCTGGATGTCGCTGGATGTGATTTCTTTCCCACGGATGATTCAGTAGACAGAAGGGCTCTCAGTCATCGACGTGGGTCAGCGCGCGTCTTCCGTATACAAACTCCCACACAGCCAGCCGGCTCGTCCAGACCTCAGAGCGGAGCGCAGCGTCAATCAGAGACACGACGGTGCTAGTGGCGTCCATTACGACAAATACCTTTAGCAATACTCAGCATGTTTAGAAAGTTACACCCACGGCTACGAGTTAACCTGGTACACTAAACCGCTGAGCGAGGCGTAATCACAAGCTAAATGCTAGCACCGAATCAGGGACTTTTATAGGAAAATGCGGGCGGAGTTAGACGCATCAGAGACCAGCGACTGGTCAAAACCGACGATCCCTGAGCGCCCACGATAATGAGATTTGTGAATTGTGTATAAAAGTATTTACACAACTGTTCGTGATGAAGTTTTGCTCGAAAGTTTTTGTCAAAGAATCAGAACAATTTCCATTCCTTTCGCCACTGTACGCTCGTTCTTACGCCATCTGATCCTTTTGCCTTTTATGGAGTTTTGTGGGCGTCACTAAATGCAAATGAGCTGCGCCGTCACGTACCGACGTGAATCGAAGGCTCTCTTTCGATTCGATTAGATCTATACCGCTTTATCATGTATACAGGGAGACGGGGGGTCTGGAGCCTATGCCAGGTGAGCGGGGTACACCCTAGATGGGGCGCCAATCCTTCACATACATACACACACACACACACACACACACACACACTCATAGCCGTTGTGATGTACGATTTAATTCATTAGCATTAAATTATAGGTGCCCAATTTTTCTCTAGCAGATTTGTCTCCTAAAAGTTTGTAAGCATTTAAAACTAACACAAGCGTTTAATCTTAATCTACAGCTGTAGTCTACCAGGAGAAAGAGGAAGCGCCACCTTGTGGTGTTATGTTGTAGCACTGTGTTGCCAGATTTCTAAACCTCTGACTGTTAGAGTATATGGACAGCATTACTCACTCACTCACTCATCATCATTACCGCTTAATCCTGTATTCAGGGTCACGGGGGGGCGGAGCCTATGCCAGGAGACTTAGGGCACATGGCAGGGTACACCCTGGACAGGGTGCCAATCCAGACACACACACACACACACATACACTCACTCATTCACACACTACGGCCAATTTGGAAACGCCAATTGGCCTAACCTACACGTCTTTGGACTGTGGGAGGAAACCGGAGCGCCCGGAGGAAACCCACCAAGCAGACGACGCTAAATGACACTGGTGACGCAGTAACAGTTTACACTGAACATTCCAGTTTCCTTAAATCCAAAATGTCCCTTTATGCCTGACAGACGGCAGTTCTAGCTCGGTTCAGGAACATGCGAGAAAAGGAGCAATTTAATTTACTACCTTACTTGGATTTACAGCAGGATTTAAATATTGGCACCCTTCAGACCCGCTAAGAAGCTAAGCTTCAACGTCACTCGTGTTATATACTCTGTGCGCGCATGTTTTTTTCCTGCACACCTGAACCTATTCTGAAATAACGGAGGCAATCGCCATGACTCGTTTCCAAACCACACACACTCCTCTCCTACCTTCACAAGCGAGGTCCATTGGTGATTCCATGTAAATCCCAAACCTTCATCCCTTGTTTTTAGATCCTATGGCGAAAATGCTCTGCAAATCACATGCAAAGTTGTCGTTCTTAAGGTGACAATTCGCACGGCCGGGCGTTGGTATGCGAGGTACCGCAGCATTGGCAGCTGAAAGTCCAGACTGAATCGTTTGTCTGGTTCTGACCCCTCTCTGTCCTGAGTAACTGTCTGTTTTACGCTATTACCACAACTGTAGACGCGTCTACTCTCCAAAAGCACAAAAGTGTAACACACAATCTGTTCGCGTTTTCTTCCTGAAGCAGGTCAACCTGATCTTCTGTTATGCGTCTTGTCTGTAAAAGAGGCCTCTTGTTCAGTCGCGCGGCGATTCAGACCAGCCGGCTCCATTCAGCTGTTTTTCAGAGAGCATGTGCAACGAGACAAGAGCGGAGACAACACGAGGAGAAAGCAGCGTTAATCTGAGCTTGTAATGCAGATTATTCAGAACTGGACATGAACCCAAAAAAAGAAGAAGAAGAGACATCTGCCTACTCCTCCTAGGAACAGAAGAAGGTTTCTCCTTAACATCTAAACTGATTTATTAACAGAACAGAACTATAGAATACAATTTATTCTCACTTGTAAACAAACACATCAACCTTGTAATGATTCAGATTTGGGTCGATCTTTGTTGGACTCAAAAATATCCAACTGCAAGCCTTGAAGGTGGTTTCACAATCCAGGATCGCTGCTGCTGAGTGAGTAAGATTCCAAACAATAAGCCCTAAAACTGCATTATTACAAACAATAAGCTCATGAATGATGTCATGCGAAGGGGGAGGAAATAATGTTGAAATGGGATTTATGTTGTGTTCATTAGTCACAAAAAATATAACAGCAAAGACACGTAACGATAAAGTGGAGACACGAGTCTGCAAATGTTTCAAAACATTTTCCAAAACTCTCTTTAAATCCTGTTGGTAGATATAATAATAATAATAATAATAATAATAATAATAATAAGAGATGTTAATCATTAATTGATTAATTGTTGTTGGGAATTGAACCGATTAAAATGCTTTTATTATTATGTTTTGCATAATATTTCTCCGTAGCTCACATAGTCAATAACTTGTGATGCGCGGCGAGGGCGGGGCACGCGCGGGTCCGGCCATGCGCGCGAGGGTATTGTTTATTATAAATGATGATGGGTTAAAAGAAAACTGCGTGAAATGTTCAACCCTAATAATAATGTTAATAATAAAAATGTAAAACCGTTTCAGATTTTTTTCTTGCTCATTATGAATATTCCCGCTATGTCCATTTGTGCACGTTACCGCCGTCCCAGAAGGGTGACGTTCAGAATGAGCAGAACACGATGATGAAGCGTTAATCATTTACTGATACTACATTTTTCATCTTTTTAAGCAGAAACACAAAATGAGTGTGTGATTACTCACACACAATCCTCCATTAAGCAAAACAGACACTATTATAGAGACTATTATAAGGACTATTTTCTTTTCAAAAATTGACAAAAAATGCTGTCATAGTTAATTCTCTGAGGCATAAAAGAAATAAAATCCCTTCCTGTTATGAGAGGTAGCGGTAATAATAACTTCACTTCGTCACACCGCCCCATCGTTGATTACTTTACTCCAACAGAATAACATGGACATTTATTTTCCTGGTTATAATGAGAAGTGAGAGAGTAATAAAAGATACCTAACTTTACTATGTTATTTCTATACGTGTCTGTGACCGTGTGATAAGTGAAGACCTTTTGTGTTTGCCGTGAGATTTCCCTCTGGAGCTTTAAACACTGACTTCCTGTCTGGACTGGACTTCTCTTTTAATTCTAATCCTGCAGTTTAAACCACCGTCACAACATGTGTGTGTAAATTATATGGGTTTGAACTTCAGTGTCTACCAGCATGCTCTACTAACAGCACCAGTCTCCTCTTACAGACTCCACACACACACACACACACACACACACACACACACACACACGCACACACACTTGTGCTTTGTTAGCATTTCTAACCACAAAATGCCTAAATGACAAGACAAATGTATTCAGAATGTAGAAAATAGGAGCTCCTGGATCTGCTGCTGGTTATGCTGGTATTTATTCATGTGAGGCTTGACAAAAAAAAAAAAAAAATGCAGAGGCAAATGAAAATCCTGAGATGGATGAGAGTATGAGAGAATGTCATCGCTAGACCATTTCTGGGAGAGAAAGAAACTGGAGCTGGTCGTTTTAAGAAAAACTGTAAAGGGAGGGCGTGGCTGAGCGCCGGTGTGTGAAGCGTGGAGCAGCCAGGAGAGCTGAGTGGCAGAGGAGCTGAACCTGTGGGGAATTCAGCTAATGATGGCTCTGTGCTGCAGCGAGCGCCAGAAGAGATAAAGAGGAGAGAGTGCCAGGAGAGACAGCGAGAGAGAGCGAGAGAGAGAGAGTATGTGTGTGTACTGTCTTAATAAAAAGCAGAAAGAATGAAAAAACAAGTGGAAGAAAAAATAAAAAGCTTGTGTCGACTACCCCGCCTGCGTCCAGTTTCTCACTCCTGTTCACTTGTTACAGAAATATTTTGGTTCTTCGGGTTTTACACTGAATATCATCCAACAGTTAGTTCATGACCAGGCGTTCCACGAGTGCTGATAATAGACTGTAACAACACTGGGGCATTTAACTACATCATTTCACAGGGTTAATGACACTAACTGTGTGTCTCAGCGTGGATGAGAGTCGGTCTGTACGGTCCGCAGCAATGTGGGTGTGGTCAGAGCCGCTGTCTGACCACACCCACAATCACACCCAGTCATAGAACCTTTAGCAAGATCACACATCTGATCACGTTATGTCGTCTTAAACAACACGCCGTCGCTGCAGTGATCACTTCTTTTTTTTTGGATTTTTTTTTTGGATTTTTCCCCGATTTTCTCCCTAATTTAGTCGTGTCCAATTCCTCCCCGTCACTAGGGGGCGCTCCCACATTAAGGCTACTACTACCACTCAGCCGGGAGGGCCGAAGACTATCATGTGTTTCCTCCGAACCACGTGACGCCAGCCGACCGCATCTTTTCGAACTGCTCGCTCGCGCACCGTTGGGGGCGGCGTAACACACTCGGAGGGCGGCGCTATCCGCTCCCTCCGCTGCGCGAGCTCACAGACGCCCCTGACTGGCTGTAGAGCCGTGATTAATGTCGGAGCACTATGTACCTCTCATCCCGCCCCTCTGAGAGAGCTCGGCCAATCAGCTCTCTCTGGACCTCCGGCTGCGAGAGGTTACAGCATCACCCGGGCTTCGAACTCGCGATCTCCGGATGATAGGGCGAGCGCTTTTTACCACTGCGCCACTCGGAGGCCGTGCAGTGATCACTTCTAAGTCGTTCTGAATCGCCTCTGAACCGTCTGCGTTGTTATGTTCACGGCTAACGCTTAGCTACAAAGTTAACTAGCGTCTAACACGAGGCTGAATCCCTAATCCCTCTCTAAGCCCTGATCGTGGGCGCTACTTGGCGTGTGGAACAAGAAATTGTACACCCTACATAGTGCACCAGCTTTACATTGGGATTCGACCCGGAACCCAGAAGAGAGCTGATATTCTAAAGTGTAATACGGTGAAATATGCAGTAAACCTGCATATGAGTTTCTCAGGACTGAACACCACCTCCATGGTTTATTCTCCTCCCCTTTTGGTCGACAGAGTTTAACACTAACTTGACTCCTGTTAATTAGACTAACTGTACTAACAGTCAGTTATTCAGCACAGCCGCAGGCACTCCCTGCACTCCCTCTGGTGTGATACTGCTTAAACAGAACAAGTTCCGTGCAGACCCGGGTTTGGAAGCTCCGAACATTTACTTCTCCGATTATCCAAATCTTTCATACTAGAACCCATCTGAAGGTGAATCTTTAGCTGTTTTTAAATTCTATAAGGGTTAAGAGTTCTTGGCTTCCCAAAAGAATGGGTCTGCACGGAAACCCTCAACATCTCTGAAGGCTTCAGACAGATGATCGAGTAAAGAAGCCAAGAAACCTTACAAAACCAGTAAACACCTAAAGAATCCTGGAAGACCCCTTTTTTATTCGGCTAGGGCCGCGCAAACTTTAAAATGTAGTCATGGTACTTAAAAGTTCTTGGGTTACAAAAATGTTTCTACTAATCTACCAACCTTCTAGACGTTCCACGTACAGTAGTAAGTATAGTAGTAGTCTCCATAGAACACGTATTTTTGTGAGGGCCGTGTGAGGACGAGCTCGGTTTGAACAAAAAGGAACAGAAGCAAACATGGAACAGAAAATTAGTTTACACACTTGGGAAATGAAGAACACTCTGTGTGTGTGTGTGTGTGTGTGTGTGTGTGTGTGTGTGTGTGTGTGTGTGTGTGTGTGGTTTCGCCAGTCAGCTGCATTTCCCACAGCATCAGGACGTAACTTACTCACCTCCTTCTATAACATCTATACGCTGTCATCCATTAACGCCTCGTATAAATCACTTCATTAGCTTCACGCAGTGGGACAAACAGAACCGCAACAATCAATAACTATTACATTCATGCTGACCCACAATCTATATTTACTGTACGCTCAGCCAGCATTTTTTTCTCTCTTTGCTGTGTTGAAAAAGGAGCTATGGAGAGAAAAGGCGAGAATTACAGGAGCTGACCGTCAACCATATTTCATCTGCCCTCGTCTACTATACAGTAACTACTTATATACATGTATATTCCCGAGTGTGTGTCTCTTAAGAGTGTGTGTGTGTGTGTGTGTGTGTGTGTGTGCGTGCGTGTGTGCCCCAAAATTCTTTCACTCCAACGCAGCCTCCATTCTTCATGGATAGAAAGGCGCGCAGGAAACAAACACCTTGAAAGATGTATATCTGACTTCGTCAAATCCCGGCCAAATCACATGCATGCTGATTC
Organism: Clarias magur; assembly: GCA_013621035.1. Taxonomy (NCBI): domain Eukaryota; kingdom Metazoa; phylum Chordata; class Actinopteri; order Siluriformes; family Clariidae; genus Clarias; species Clarias magur. Next base: position 1,542,507 of record QNUK01000115.1, on the reverse strand, counting down.
ACACGGGACTGACGCTATCACAGGACCTTAATGTTGGTGTTAAAAACACCATTTTATTGTACTTTTTACTCCTTACGGCAAATTGGACACAAGCGTCTTTTAGAATCTTTCAACGTTTAATTTTAGCCAAAACAATGGCAGGGAATTACCTCAAAAAACGTGTACTGAGAAGCCAATCTCATTGTCATGTGACCAGTGAAGAGAAACTACCTCCTGGGTAAAACAGGGGCTGCTATGAGTGAAGTAAACGGGTTCAGTGGAGTTTAGGACAATGTTTAATCCGAGAAAAACATACATTACACATGGTTACACACTGTTACTGCCACTGCAGTTTCCCCGGCAGTCATGGACTACAGGTATGTGTTGCTTATGTCCATGACATGTTCTGTGAAACAAAACAACACTTATTTCTACAACACTAATTTGATCTCACTTCAGAAAACCAATCAATGCAAACTTTGCTATACTTTATATTAAAACTCAAACAACTTCATATCAATACTCACTCACTCATCATCTATACCGCTTAATCCTGTATTCAGGGTCACGGGGGGCGGAGCCTATGCCAGGAGACTTAGGGCACATGGCAGGGTACAATCCAGACACACACACTCACTCATTCACACACTACGGCCAATTTGGGAACGCCAATTAACCTAACCTACATGTCTTTGGACTGTGGGAGGAAACCGGAGTACCCGGAGGAAACCCACCAAGCACCAAGAACATGCAAACTCCATGCACACAGAGACGGGAATCAAGCCTGGCCAGGGATCGAACCCGGACCCTGGCGGTGCAAGGCGACAGTGCTAACCACTACACCACCGTGCCGCCCATATCAATACTAAGTTTGATAATTAAATAACCACAAACACAACTGCAGGCTGATTTTTTTTTGCTATTTATTTATGTATTTATTATTGGGACAAAATTGTGTGAGGTGGAGTTATAGCATTTTGCATAATCATTAAAAATTCATACTGTAATAACGCTTTTGACATAATATTCTACAATGTTTATCATGCATGACTCAAAGAAAACATGCCTATAATACTCTTTAGCAGTTTAATACAGTGGAACCTCGGATTGCGAGTAACTCGGTTTACGAGTGTTCCGCAAGACGAGCAAAGATTTTTAATACATTTTGACTTGAAAAACGAGCATGTCTTGGTTTACGAGTGCCGAGTTTTTTGACACCGACACACACACACACCAACACACATACACACTCTCTCGCCTTTACACCCCCCCTCCCCGGCTTCACACAGACACACACACTCTGCTCTATGCAGAAACTCTGTTCTGTCGCGATTCTTTTCAAAGGTAAGGTGGTGGTTCATTTTTTTTTTGTTTTTTACTTTACAGCAGTGATTCCGTTAGTCTCCACTCACACGAGTGTCATTAGAGAGATTTCTTTTTTTACCGTTAAAACAGGGTTTTCGTTGTGTGTGTACACGGCGCCTGCGCGCACAAATGAAAACACTTATCTGTTGGGATTTGTTTTAACTTTTTTTAAAGGTAAAGTGCAGGTTAATTTGTTTTATTTTTATTTTATATATTGTATTAATTATTTTTCTGTATTTTTGGGGGGGCTGTGGAACACATTATTTGAGTTTTCATTATTTCTTATGGGAAGATTTGATTTGGTTTATGAGTGTTTTGGAATACGAGCCCGCTTCCAATATGAATTATGCTCGTAATCCAAGGTTCCACTGTATTAACACGCTTTATTTGGAAATAAAAACCTTGCCTAAAAAAAAACGTAAAAAATTTTTTTTTTATTTATCATTTCAAAATACAACAGTATTTGACTTATGTAAGCTTAAAATAAACCATGTTTAGTGTTACTGCTAATTCTATGCTTACAAAAAAAGAACCAAAGATACATGAGACTGCTGCCTTAGATTTAAAGCTGACACAATTAAATAATATTTTTAAAAATTCTGGTTTAAAGTTTCATTTCTAAATGACAGGAGCATCATAAAATCAGTGTGCTGTCCATCTTCTGACCAGCATGAAGTACACTTTTCATTAGGACATGCTCACTGCTCCGTAGGACACGGTGACCAAAATACTTTCACAATCTCTCTCTCCGTATGTCTCTCTCTCTCTCTCTGTCTGTCTCTCTGTCTGTTTCTCTGTCTGTCTCTCTCACTCATACTGTATAGAAACCATGCAGACCTCCTATGTGGAGTGCTAAAGGTTGCCAGATTGAAAAAAAAACACATCAAAGGTTAGAGGAGACAAAAATGAGCCGATTAGAAATTTCATGAAAGTCTTTTTCGGATCAGTTCAGGCGCTCTGAGACGAAGCAGAAGTGTGCCATTTTCACAGCTGGACTCACAGCAGCAGAGAAGGATCTGTATGAGTCTTGTGGTGAGTTCATCTGTCTCTCAGTGTGGGCCTGAGGCTGACTCCGCTACACGTTTCTACCTCATCCGTGCTCCTCTCCCATCGCAGACAGAGACCGGGATTCGATTTCTCGGTATGTTCCAGTTAATGATGATGGCTCATTGGTCATAGATCAATAAACCGAACTGCAAATGACCCACATTCCAACATGCATGATGCCTTCGAGCTGCTTTTAACAGACAGATCGAAATTTGGAACAGAACAAACCAAGACAGCGCTCTCCACTTTTGTGTTTTCCATCACGCCAGTGGGATCTTCTGACCTCCAGACACATGCATTCACTTACTTTCAGATGAATTATGCTGCCTCGTATTATTAGTTTCTTTATTTAAGCGTAGTTGTGGTTCAGCGGTTGCCATAGCGACATAAGAAAAGTTTATTTGATTGTAAAAAGCGCACCAGAAGTGCAACACGAGGATGTGAGGCACCTTTTACGACCTTGCAGTAAAGAGTCTCTTCAGCTGAGGCTTGTATCTGTGTTTGAAAAAAAAAATCTCTTACTAATACTGCTGTTTGAAACCAGACCAAGGTGGGTAGAAATTAGCAGGATTAGCTATCTGCTAACAGCTAGCATCAATCACTCACTAATCATTTATACCACTTTATCCTGTAGACAGGGTCGCGGGGGGCAGGGAGCCTATCGCAGGAGACTTAGGGCAAGAGGGCACACTCACACACACACACACACACACACACACACACACTAGGGGCAATTTGAAAATGCCAGTTACCCTAATCAGCATGTCTTTGGACTGTGGGAGGAAACTGGAGTACCCAGAGGAAACTCAGCAGGCATGAGGAGAACATGAAAACTCCATTCACACACAGGCAGGAATCAAACCTGGATAATCACTAAACCGCCGTGCCACCCAGCTGGCATCAGTAGCTCTTTTTTCGGTACAACTTTACCCTAGTGATTATCCTAGCTCAATTATTTCAGCATGCTGTTAATTCGATTCAATAAAACCAAATCAGCAGTTAATCCTGCGGCGCCACATCCCATTATTCCTGTCCTGATTAGCCTAGCTAGCATGCTAAAGCAGATAACCGTTTCAAAACCAAAAAAACGTCTGAGGTCATTTTTACTAATTTGAGTCGAAAACACAGAAGGAAAGAGTTCCCTGAAAACTTTTTTACATGTTTTTGCTGAATAAATTCTAAAATAAAGTGAAGTGACTTTGTCATGCACACTCATAACACGACCGGCACTAGGACCCGGAAGTAATACGGTCGGGTTTCAGGAAGCATAAAAGGAAACAAGATGACGCATCACATCGCTCAGTCATTGAGTTATGCCCGTGCTATCGCCGTCGCCTCGCTCGTCCAAACGTGAGTACTCACTTTCTTGGGTTATCGCTTCTGATTGGGTGTGTGTATTTAGAACGCGGGTTTATTTGTGTAAACCCTTGCTCTCGCTTCGGGAGAGTTCTAAGAATAACTTGCGTGGTTATCCTGCCTACTCGCGCTACTTCCGCGTTTGGGTTTACCATCCACGCTACAGGGCTAACAGCTAAGTCTTCTGCTTCATCTCCGGTTAGTCCGTGACAGAATGACTGAGCCTCCGGCAGTAAACCCAGCGGAGTTTGCTCACCTCTGCGATGTGGTTGACCAGCATGCTAAGCTGATCGATCAGCTCCGTGGTGAGGTCGCATCGCTCCGCACGGAGCTCCAGGGCGTCGCGGCCTTGCGCCGCGAGGTGGCGGAGCTGCGACAGGAGAATGCGGTCCTCCGCGGGGCGGCCGCTCAGCCGGCTGTGGCCACGCCCCTCGCAGCGGCTGCTGCGCCGCCAACTCCCTCTCCACCTTCTGATGTTTTCTTATCTTTACCGGATAAATGGAATGGCACGGATGGGAAGTGCAGTGTTTTTCTAACTGCGTTGGATCTTGTGTTTGAGTTTAATTCCACCAGATACTCCACAGACCGATTGCGCATTGCTCTTCTCGTCTCGTTGCTATCCGGGCAGGCAGCTGAGTGGGCCACGGCGGTTCTTCGTTCGGATTCAGATGTCGCCTACTCCTACCCCGAGTTCACCCGCCAGCTCAAACTCACCTTTGAACATCCAGCTGCTGAGGTGGAGACCGACTCCAAGTTGTACCATCTAAAGCAGGGAGGGTCGTCCGTGAGCCGTTACACCGCGGAGTTTCGTACTCTCGCCCTACAGACCGACTGGGGAGACTCCGCACTCCGGACGGCCTACTACGAGGGACTGGCTGCACGGATAAAAGACGAGCTCGCCGGACGAGAGCTTCCAGCTACCTTGGAGGGTTAAATTCAACTCGCCCTCCGGATCGACCAACGGCTGCTCGTTCGCCCCAAGCCAGCTCCTCGTACCCTGCCACCCACCATGACTGCACTACCACACACCACGCCCTTCCTCTCCCGCTCACCAGTTCCAGAAGTTCACGCCCCATTCACTGCAGCACCCACCAGGACCGTCGGTACTCCACCTCCCGCCGTGGTTGACACAGGAGTCGGGGAACCCATGCAATTAGGGCGCGCCTCCTTGACCGCTGCAGAACGGGAACGCCGATTCAGAGAGGGGCTCTGCGCGTATTGTGGATCTTCTGCACATCATCGGGCCATCTGTCCTCTGCGGCCGGGAAACGCGCAGCCCCGGTGAGAAATGGGAGGAACTCACCGGGTCCCATGTCCCTCTCCACCACCATGACCAATGATTCCCGTCTCACGGTTAAAGTATATCTCCAGTTTGGCCACAAACGGGTCGGAAGTACCGCGTTCGTCGACTCCGGGGCAGCAGGTAACTTCATTGACTCTTCCTATGCCAAAAAATTGGGGATAAAGATTGAGGCGTTATCCCAGCCTGTAACCATTACATCAGTCGATGGTCGGCCTCTCTCCTCCAGCCCCATATCCTTTCAAACCCAACCTATCACCCTCATCATTAACCAACATCAAGAACAGATCCAGTTTCACACCACCACTATCTCCTCACCACCTATCATCCTCGGACACCCTTGGCTGCTGCAGCACGACCCGCTCATATCCTGGACCCAAAGCCGGATCCTCCAATGGGGGCCGACCTGCACTGAGCTTTGCCTACGGGCCGAGGCTGGGACGTGCTCTAGGGAGTCCGAGGCCCCCGATGTCGACACAGATAAAATCCCGCTAGACTACCGGGACCTGGCTGAAGTCTTTGTAAGAGACGTGCGACCCATCTACCACCTCATCGCTCATACGACCTGGCGATCGATCTTCAGCCAGGTGCGACACCACCCCGCGGCCATCTCTATTCATTGTCCAACACCGAGACGCAGGCGATGGAGGAGTATGTTTCCAGTGGACTTCGCCATGGTACCATCCGGCCCTCCTCCTCCCCTGCCGCTGCGGGGTTCTTTTTCGTGAAGAAACGCGATGGTAGTCTACGTCCCTGTGTCGATTATCGGGGGCTCAACAATATTACCATAAAGAACCGACATCCATTGCCTCTTACCAACTCTGCCCTGGACGCCCTCTCTGGTGCCACCATCTTCACTAAGTTGGACCTCCGGAGCGCCTACAACTTGGTGCGCATCAGAGAGGGCGATGAGTGGAAGACGGCCTTCATCACCCCCACAGGACATTACGAAAGTCTGGTCATCCCGTTTGGTCTCTGCAACGCACCTGCCGCTTTCCAACAGTTCATAAATGACGTTCTCAGAGACATGTTAGGCCGTTGGGTGTTCGTCTACCTGGACGACATCCTCATCTACTCCCGAACACTCAACGAGCACATCCAGCATGTCAGAGCGGTTCTAAAGAGATTGCTCGCCCACCAGCTGTACTGTAAGTTGGAGAAGTGCGCTTTCCACGAGCGCTCCACCACGTTCCTGGGTTTTGTCATCTCGCCCCAGGGTGTGGCCATGGACCCGCAGAAATTGGAAGTTGTGAGTCATTGGCCCCTACCCAAGACTCTTAAACAGCTCCAGAGATTTCTCGGGTTTGCCAATTTTTATCGCCGCTTTATCCGGGACTACAGTACCGTTGCAGCGCCACTAACCGCTCTGACCCGCCCATCATCTCACCCTTTCAATCTCACCCCAACTGCTGTCTCCGCCTTCCATGAGCTCTGTCGCCGCTTCACCACTGCTCCCATCCTCCTTCACCCGGATGCTGATAAACCATTCGTTGTGGAGGTGGACGCTTCGGATGTGGGCGCCGGGGCTGTTCTCTCCCAGCGAGGTCCAGACCAAAAACTGCATCCCTGCAGTTTTTTCTCCAAGAAATTTGACGCCACTCAGCAGCGATACGGAGTAGGGGACCGCGAGCTGCTGGCCATAAAGTGGGCCTTGGAGGAATGGCGACACTGGCTCCAGGGCGCCAGAGAGCCGTTCATCGTCTGGACCGACCACCAAAACCTCATTACAATCCGCACGTTAAAACAGCTGAACCCCAGACAGGCGCGATGGGCACTATTCTTCGAAAATTACAATTTCCACCTGTCATACCGCCCGGGGTCCAAGAACACCAAAGCCGACGCCCTCTCCCGACAACACGAGGAAGACGTCCCCCGGGCGGACCCCGCGCCTGTACTACCAGCCACCAAGATCCTCGCACCGCTCAGGTGGGACCTGGAGACGAGGGTTCGCCAGGCACAAGCTACGGAGACCGCACCAGCAGGTGTGCCGCCTGGCCGACTCTACGTCCCCAACGCCATCAGGGCCGAAGTGCTTCAGTGGGGACACTCCTCCCCCCTTTCAGGACACCCCGGGAGACGGCGGACCCTACTGTTTGTACAACGTGCTTTCTGGTGGCCCAGTATGAAGAAGGACGTAGATGAGTTCGTCCAGGCGTGCCCAGTGTGTGCCAGGTCCAAGGACAGCAACAGACCATCACCCGGGGAACTTCAACCACTCCCGGTTCCCCGCCGACCCTGGACACACATTGCCGTTGACTTCATCACGGGCCTGCCGGTTTCGGAAGGAAAGGACACCATCCTCACCATCGTCGACCGGTTCTCCAAAGCTGTTCACCTGGTGGCCCTCTCCGGACTCCCGTCAGCTAAAAGGACCGCTGAGCTGATATTAGAGCACGTAGTCCGCCTGCATGGGTTCCCAAAGGACATCGTCTCGGACAGGGGGCCCCAGTTCACGTCCCGGTTCTGGAAGGCCTTCTGCCGTCTGATCAATTCCACCTGCAGTCTGTCCTCCGGTTACCACCCACAGACTAACGGTCAGACGGAGCGAACCAACCAACAACTGGAGCGCTACCTGAGATGCTTTATTGCTGATCGCCAGTGCTCCTGGGCCCGCTACCTCATTTGGGCTGAGCTGTCACACAACCTCCACCTATCTTCTGCCACCAACCTAAGCCCATTTGAGGTATGCTACGGCTTCCAACCTCCGATGTTCGATCATCAGGAACCGGAGGTGGAAGTGCCGTCGGCCCAACAGTTGGTTCGCCGGTGTCGACGGCTTTGGAGACAAGCAAACCACGCCATTCAAAAGGCCAATCGCCGCTACACCCTGCAACATCGCCGTCGACACCCACCGGGACGAATGTACCAAGTAGGTGATAAGGTATGGCTCTCAACAAAAAACCTACACCTGCAGACTGAGTCAAGGAAACTATCACCCAGATTCATCGGACCATACCGCATCAACCTCCGGATTAACCCTGTCCCTACCGGCTCCAGCTGCCTGCGGCGCTCCGGATCCATCCGGTATTCCACACCTCCCAGCTCAAACCCTTCACCACCTCACCTATGGTTCCACCCACCCACCCTGCTCCTCCTCCCCGTATGATTGAGGGTGGTCCCGCCTACACCGTTCGCCGGATCCTTGACTCACGTCCTCGGGGCAGAGGGCTCCAGTACCTGGTGGATTGGGAAGGTTACGGTCCCGAGGAGAGATCTTGGATTCCGGCTCGGTTCGTCTTAGACCCCGAACTCATCCGGGACTACCGTCGTCGGGTATCCTCCACCCCAGGACCGTCGAGAGTCGGTCCTGGACGGGGGGGTACTGTCATGCACACTCATAACACGACCGGCACTAGGACCCGGAAGTAATACGGTCGGGTTTCAGGAAGCATAAAAGGAAACAAGATGACGCATCACATCGCTCAGTCATTGAGTTATGCCCGTGCTATCGCCGTCGCCTCGCTCGTCCAAACGTGAGTACTCACTTTCTTGGGTTATCGCTTCTGATTGGGTGTGTGTATTTAGAACGCGGGTTTATTTGTGTAAACCCTTGCTCTCGCTTCGGGAGAGTTCTAAGAATAACTTGCGTGGTTATCCTGCCTACTCGCGCTACTTCCGCGTTTGGGTTTACCATCCACGCTACAGGGCTAACAGCTAAGTCTTCTGCTTCATCTCCGGTTAGTCCGTGACAGACTTCATGTACAGTAGAACATGTAGGACGACTTAGGAAACGTCCACAAGAGCTTTAAATGACCGCCTCACACCAGCAGAACAAACTGACCCCGCCCATCAGCTACTCCATCAGAAGCTCCAAATTCATGGATGCACATTGCCAAGCCAACAGCGCTAACAGCTTGTCTAGCTAACCCTCATTAATATAAAACATCATCATCATCATCATCATCATCATGCATGAAGCCTCCCTGTTACCCGGAAACAAAATAGTATTGTGCGGGCAGGTCTGCACCATTTTCTTTGTTTATCATTTACAGAAGCAGGGTTGTGCATGAACTCCAGACGAACACGCAGAACAGAAGAGAACGGACAGGGAGTGAACCGTAAGAAGATTTACACTTACAAATATAAAAACATACAGCGTATTGTAAACCACATTGTCCCATAGGAAATAATGTAAATGCAGATAATCCGTTCCAGCCACCCAAAAATACAGTAGATCGCCAATATTACCAATTTCCAACACTATAATCATATTATTTGCGTATAAAAACAATCAAAGCATTTAGGAAAGACATTTTAAACTTGTAGGATATTAAATAAATAGACATTAAACTTACACTTAATGTCATGCACACTCGTAACACGACCGGCACTAGGACCCGGAAGTAATACGGTCGGGTTTCAGGAAGCATAAAAGGAAACAAGATGGCGCTTCACATTGCTCAGTCATTGAGTTTTGCCCATGCTATTGCCGACGCTTCGCTCGTCTAAACGTGAGTACTCACTTTCTTGGGTTTCGCTTTCGATTGGGTGTGTGGATTTACAACGCGGGTTTATTTGTGTAAACTCTTGCTCTCGCTTCGGGAGAGTTCTAATAATACACAGCGTGGTTATCCTGCCTGCTCGCGCTACGTCCGCGTCTGGGTTTACCATCCACGCTACAGGGCTAACTGCTAGTCTTCTGGTTCATCTCCGGTTAGTTCGTGACACTTAATCTTAATTTATGATGCCTCTCGGCACCGGCTGCTTTTAAAGCCAAACTGAAAGCGGCTCCCTTTTCTTCTTGCTACCGTCCTTGATAACATTCTTGGGACCTGCGGTGCTACGTCTTCACTAAATCTTACAGAAAATGAAAAAAAATAAAATAAAATAAAACACTAAAAATATGTAAACTCGCTTCGCTTGGCTTCGTACTGACGCGGTGGAAAAATGTAACAATGCAACAGGGAATTACATTCTGAATTAGAAGAACGCCGCTTGCTTTTCAGTGCAGTACGTTTTGCATGTTAGTTAAAAAATGGGTATAATTTGCTTAATTGTGTGTCACATCCGATACTTTTGAAAACCCACAACAGGCCACGCCCTCACAGCTGTTACATCTCGTTATTACATCTACGGTCCCTCTATCATTAACCAGAACGGCGACTAGGGGAAATATGTGCTTATGAGTAAACTAAAGAAATATATAAGCAGAGAGAAAGATTTCCTACAAATGACGAAACGCATATGCAAATGTTCAGTCTAAATGCTTTGCGAGGCTCCATTACTATCGAGCAGAGCATCAAGCCTATTATCCATAAGCGATTATAGCCTCCCAAAGTACAAAAACCCATCTGCCAGCTATAAAATATTTAGTACGTCTAAAAGAGTATCAAAGACATTTCACAGCTGATCCGGATCAGGGCTTTGCACAACTCATGATGAAATGCAGAGCAATCGCGATCACGTTAAAAAGGTCAGACGGCAAAACAGTGCAGAGCTTCCTGGATCGGCTGCAATCCGCGACGGGAGACAGACCCTCGAGAGACCTCCAGGCCTTTCTGGGCCGCTGCCACGACGGCGAAAAATGCCGAACAACCCGGCGAGCTTCACTTTTAAAACACTGCATCATTGTGGCGTCTCCTTCCCAAAGCCTGATGTTTTTCGTGGGTTTTCATGTAAACAACTGGGAGAAGAAACACAAAGACCCTCCTCGTGAATACTTTTAAATCTAAACACGGTGTCACGGAGCGAAGAAGAGCAGAGAATGGAAGATGAGGAAGGAAGGAAACCCCGGATTGGGCATTTTGCGCCACATGAAAGCTGTGCGCAATTTATTATAATATGCGATGCATCTATAGATACAGACGTAATAGAGCAAGCAAAGGAAAATCTCTTTAATCTGACGGTTTGGAAAAAGTTCGCGCTGCGCACATTTCTTCGACTGTAATTCATCTGGGATGCAAGCATCGCAAACAAAACAAGCACTGTCATAATGATTTCTAATTAATCTCTTGTGAGATAATGAGGTTATATTTCACGCGCCGCAGCGCAAGAACGCGACAATCTATCTAATCACATCGACAGCATGCGTGAGAAAAAAAACAAACAAACACATACTACAATCTTTTTGGCATAGTAGTTCATTTTCTAAAAATCTTATTTTTAACTCGAGTGGTTTGGCGGTAAGGTGCTCGTCAGCTATCGTCTGGAGTTCAAATTCCCAGGAGATAACTGCAGCCGTTCGTACCCGCGAGCCTGTAGAGAGAAACTTTGCCTTGGTCAAAAACACCACCTTTTGCAGCAATTGCTGGGTGGCAGACCCTAGTTTCAAGATATTCAAGATAATCTGATGAGATTTCACCCCATACTTCCTGGAGCATCTCCCACAAGAAGGATTGGCTTGATGATGAAGAGTCTTCCTCCGTACCATACGGTGCCACAACACCCGCTCAATAGGGTTCGGATCCGGAGACCGAGCTGGCCGCTCCATTACAGTCAGAGCTTTAATTGTTCGTGAAACTGATCGAATTTTTGCGAATTGCATGAAAATGTGTTTTTCATTGAAAAACAAGGTAATCTGCAGGTGATCTCAAACTTTTAAGCGGTAGTGTACATCATGGCGACACCAGACTCTGAGCTCATGCAAGCGGAAGGAATCGGACAGCGGTGTACGATGCTCCCTAATGGTGTGTGAGCAACGGTTCGAAAAGATTCACGTCTGCCGGAGGAAGCCAACATTCCTGATTAGTAGCCGTCACTGATGTCGGAGAGTCGTGACACCAAAGGTGGGAACTGGACACGATTAAATTAAGCAGAAAATTCCGGGAAAATAAATATAAATAAATACATAGTTACAAGTTCAGTGCAGGAATCAGACTGAATTAACACACTGAACTACAGAACTATTATAGATGTAAGCGCATAAAGTTATCATGTGTATCAAATACATTTCCATAACTGTTAAGATTCACACAACTAGTAAACATGAGACAGGAGCTCAGACGAGAAAACAAAGTCTTAGACGTCGTCATCACGTGTTTTAACGTTCCAACTGAAATTCAGATTAGATTCAGCATTTTCTTTCTGTTTCACTCCTTTTCCAAACACACCTTTTCAGTGTCTGTAGCTTCAAACAAACCTCCTCTGATCACCCCTGTGAGGAAGAGCATTTTCTTATCCAATCAGAACACAGCGACTGGAGACATTTACAGCATTTAGCAGACACCCAGAGAGACTTACATTTTATCCCGTTATACATACGAGCAGTTGATGGTTTGCTCAAGGGCTCAACAGTAGCAACATGGGCTTTGAACATGGAACCTTCTGAACATTAGCCCAATGCCTTGACCACTGAGCTAGCCCTGCCCCTTCCCTGTCAATCAAGCACTTCCCTCCTGCATTTCTCGGGGAAAATAAAGAGTGCGAGAGCATTAATTCATGAGGACGTCCTCAACATTAAAGTAAGGAATGCTAGGCTAGCAGTTATCAGTGAACCACTAACTGCTAATCACTTATTGCTAACGTAGCCCTTCTTAAAAGCTAAAGATGTCTAGGATAGGCTTTCTGTCGCTCTAGAGAAGAACAGAGATGAGCAGAACTGAGCTCGGCACTGACACAAGAAAGGGTCCCTCGGTGAATGAGGTCACAAATGGGGGGGGGGGGAATCTGGTTAGCCTGTTTAAGCCCGAGGTAATGCAAAAAAGCAGGGCATGTTTTCTTTTTCCCTTTAATGGAAAAAAATGCACGAGAAAGCTTCACAATAACAAACAGATCAGGATTAACACGAAACAGGTGAACACAATCAGCCAACAAACGACACTGACAGGATCGGGAGCTTTTTTTTTTTTTTTTTTTTTAGCCCTTGATTTATCTCTTCTTTCGTTTTATTCGTTTATTTTTACAAATTATGTGAAGGCAGATTTTTAAATGTTCTCATTCAATCAAGTGACATTTTAATGAATAGTGCAGAAGTCTGTGCACCTCCCTGACACTCTTGCGCTAGCGTAAGAGCTTAGCATTAAATACTGACGCGTTTCTCGAGTCATCGAACGCCGCTAAAAACAAACCAGCACCGCGTCTTAAATCTCATGCTAATCTAGACTCTTCCTGGGTACTAAAAATAACCTTAGTTTTCTCCTATTACACTTTTTAGTTTACCTCTCATGCAGTCTTTAAACCTACAGAATATTCGTTTTTAGCGGAGCGGGCGTCCGAAACTTTAACATTAGCAAATAATTATGAATGAAAGGTTTAGATTGTGCGGAAAGTTTTCAATTTTACAATACGGCTCGTAATAACCGTCACAACGGCACCAGAAAGTCTTAAAAGACAGAGAGCATGTAAGTGTGCGCGACATAAACTAGAGCTAAATCGCTACAATTGCTAGCAATCAACTGTTACAGCGGCCTTAAATTTGGATTAACAATTTTACATTTTAACCTCCTGAGAGTTGAACATCCTCCTGTCTTCCATCTAAATGTCTATATATCTTATATCAGGCCAGTTAAGTATTATTCTTTTACCTAACCGGTATATTCTTTTGCTAAATTTCTCACGTTTGGAGACACTGAGTAAGATCATAACTATCAGAAACTAATGAACACAAACAGTGTAGAGAAATTATAATGGATCCAACAAGTTGACTCAGGGTCACGGGTTCAAATATCCAGTGTTGGTCCAAGCTCGGGCTCCAATATAAATTTTGGATTGATAAAAACTAACCGTTACCTCAGACTGAGGGGAAAAAAATGGTAAAAATGTTGAGTGCAGAGTGCCTGAAAAAGGGCTAATTTCAGATCATGCAGATTAATTACACATCCGGTATGTTTGATTTTGCTTCACTTAAGCTGAGAATCTTGAAAAACAAAAAAAGAGGACGAGGTCTTGTCTTTCTTTTCAATATTATATTTCTGTTTCTTTTCTTTTTTTGGGGGGTATTTTCGTCCGTCCACATGCCGTTCGGCACATCAGCCAATGGATAGGATGCTCCTGGAGATCCTGTATAGCCGTCATTTCTGGGGCCGTTACTTTAGGGGTCGGGTTGCCAGCTTGACGCCTGCTTGTCATTCACAAACTACAGGCAATTTGGGAACGCCAATTAGCCTAATGGACCACATGGAGCACATGCACACCAAGGCGGGACTCGAACCAGGACCCTGGAGGTGCAAGGCGACGGTGCTAATCACTAAGACATCATGCCGCCTAACCTGTTTCATACGATAGTTTAGCTGGAGCTAGCAACCAAGCACAAATGAACATCCTAATAGTATCTGAAATAATATTCGCGCAAAATCAGATAGATAGTTAGAGGGCCAGTCAAAAGTATGGACACACCATATAATGAAATGTTTTTTCTGTACTGTGATTTATTTTTTTTGACTCTAGAGCAATACTGGAGATTTCAAACTACGATATAATACAGAGGCTTTTGGTTCTGTAATGAAGAACAACAACAGCAGACCTTATTTTTAGGTCCGCTGTTCTGGATCAGTTCTCACAAGAACAGTATTGTGTTGAGTGTGAGTGTAAAACCCATGAAACTCCATGATGAAACTGTCTCTCATGAAGACCTTCACAGTAAGGTAAGACCAAAACTAACCTCCGCTGCAGAGGAGAAGTTCATTTAGAGTCACCAGCCTCAGAAATCACCAAGTAACCTCAACCAGCACCTCAGATTAGATCCGTTATGAAGCTTGACCGAGCAGAAGCAGCAGATATACATCTCAATATCCATAAATTTTCTTTTCATTTCTGTGAAGCTGCTTTGAGACAATGACCATTGTTAAAAGCGCTATAGAAATAAAATTGAATTGAATTGAATTGAATTGAATTGAACGGAACATCAACTGTTCAAGGAGATTATTTTTGTGTTTTGGAGAAACGCCTTCAGTGTTGTTTTACAGTGTAGAAAAAAAAGAATCAGTAAAGAACACGGAGCTAGAAGGGGTGTACAAATTATTGATTGGTAGTGTATATAGAGAAATAGACAAAGGGGAAACTGCAATGAATATTAATCAACCCTTACCACTTAAAACAATGATCTAGCGGCTAGCTAGCTTCACTGAACCCGCTACCGGTCTGAGCGCCACCTTGAGGAGCAAATTTGAAAAATGTAACTCTAAAAGACGTAACTGAAGACTTAAAGTGGCCATGTGCCTTAAATATATATATAAAAAAAAAACTCATCTAATTTTTTCCCCCCATGTTGATTAATGGTAGAAAACGTTATTTTACTAATGTCATACATACAGTATACACACACACACACACACACAAACACACACAGGTTTGTATTTGTTTAAAGAGGTTTTTCTTGTTTTTCACAAAATATCAAGAAGTGACACGAAACTATTCTCTCTGAAGTGCTGACTGAGTTGATATCCGAATGACAAAAGAAATTAGAGACAGATACAGATATAAGCAGAAGATTAAAAGAGAATTTGTCTTCCTTAGACTTCTACGGTAATGAACTTCCTGTTGATTCGTGAGAAAACGGGAGCCAAAGGGTTTGCACACACCAGATGAAAAGGGGCGAGACAGATGGGACTGCAGCTTGTCCCCAGACATTTCACAAGTTCCCCGCCCCAGACCTCGGCTACACGCAGGAGCCGAAACGAGACGTGCGATTGTTACGCGCGCCGTTCACGTCGTCTTTTTCTCTCTCCTAATTAGCCGACACACAGCGTGTTCCGTCTCCCCGACTCGAGCGTGAAAGCAGCCGAGAGCAAAGGCACCTGCGGGCTTTATGTCTGCCGTCTCCCCCATGCCGAGTTCTCACAAAGCCGCACGCACGCCTCGGACCGGCTCCCTCGCAGCCCAGCTCTGCATTTATAACACTGAAGACAGGCTACAACCGAGACCCTATTCATCCCGGCCGAGGAGAGACCATTAGCGGCCGCGCGCAGGTGGACTTCGGGACAATGGAGCTCGCTAATAAAGCGCCGGTTCTGAGGCTCGGAGGCAGACGGAGAAGCTTTTGTGTCCGAGATCAAAACATATAACGCTGTCTTTTTTAATGCAGTCACTGAAAAGCAGATGCAGAGATGCAGAAGTGTGTGTGTGTGTGTGTGTGTGTGTGTGTGTGTGTGTGTGTGTGGCCCTAACTAACCAGAGCAAGGAAACAAATAAAACATACAAATAAAAAGCTAAAAATGTAATCTCCTGATTGTTTATTGTGAATAGTGATGATGAATAATGAATAATAAAAATACTGAAAAACATTTACATGCATTTTACATTCTGTAATCAGGTCCGTTTTTTTTTTTTCTTCGTCCTTGTTAAACGAATAATATAAAACCGTGCAAATACTCAACAGAAGATTAAAATGTGTCGGGAATCTAAAGTTCCTCCCTTCAGATTGATATTCATCTTTCTTTAATTAGTTTATGAGCTCTGTTCTCCTTTAATGAGGATTGGTACGTCCCGTTTTTCGTTCTTGTGGTACTTGGTACGCTCCACTGCCAGAGCAAGAGAGAGGAAAAATCTCCTGATATAACAGCGAATATAAATACATACATACATAAATAAATGAATGAATGAATAAGAAATAGAGCTAGTGCTTTGCATTTTTAGAATTTATTAGCACTTGGGTCTAGTTTCGTGAGCGTTACGGCACATTCTTCCTGGAAGTCAATAATATTTGTAATATCTTTTCGTGATTTCCTTATAACCAAAAAAATACAGTTTACACTCACGAGGGTGAGTCAGAAAAGATCCGCACTCCGGTTATAGTGAAACTACTGTTGGTCGCCTTCTCTTGGCGGCGCTTCCTGCTCGAGGCTCCCCAGTCACGGCCGCGCAGGTGGGATTATCTACTTAACGAGCTCCGATCTGCTGCAGATCTTTCCACTTTTAAAGTTAAATTAAAGGCCTAGCTGCTGAATAAATCATTTAAAGTTGAAAGTGTTGAACGTGCGCGAGCTAAAACGAACGCCTGCACAAAAGAAAAGCGGCGTGCTTTTTGGTAATATCCGTGATTTTTTTTTTTTTCCCCCTCCGAAACAACTGACAGAAAAGCATCAACAGGAGAGTTTAGACATCTGCAAACCAAAATCTTGAGCGATACTCTAAGGAAGGTGAAAGTTTCCTAAAGAGAATCGTTACCGGTGACGAGGCACGCATTCATCACTACAAGCCTGAGAGTAAAACGCAGAGTCTGAGAACGGAAACATCCTCGATCGCCGGCCGAGGAAAAAGTTCACAAGTCGAGCATCAGCTGGAAAATTCATCAACGCTTACAGTTTTCTGGGATTCTCAAGGGCCGGAAGTATTGGAACATTATCAGGACAAAGGTTCGACAATGAACAGCGCTCGTTACAGCGAGACGCTTATTGAAGGGCTGAAGCTTAAACTTCGGATTAAGAAGTCAACGCGGAGTGTTAAAGCGCCCTCGCTATACTTCTGACCTTTCACCTGTTCGGTCCCCTGAAAGCGGCCCTACGAGGACGAGGAGCCACTTCTGATGAAGAAGTGGAGACAGCGGTGCATTCGTGGCTCGCAGCTCAGCATAAAACAGTTTTAATGAGGGAAGACACAAGCTTGTGGACAGACGGACAAAGTGTATTGGAAAGCAAGGAGATTACGTCGAAAAAGGATATATTCGTCTTTCTTTTATGAAAAAAAAAATAATAATTCATTCCAATAAATTCTACAGCCAACTCCATGTACATATATATTTATATACAGTATAAAACAATTAAATAAAATATCAAACAGGTTTGATTTCTTTTCTGTAACGCTCCACTACTGCGCTGTGCTACAGTATAAGTGTATCGCGATACGTCTCGTGTTTCTAAGAAATGTCTTTCAGACATGTCTTTCAGAAATGTCTTTCAGAAATGTCTTTCAAATGTGACATTTCTGTCGTATCGGCGTCACAGTATCAGCAGCAGATAAACCGCCTGGCAGCCGCTAACAGTCACCGGGTCTGACCTCACCACATCTGCTTCGTAATAATCCGTTTAAGGTGTGTAATTATGTGCTCATGAGCTCTGGTTGGTTCAGGTGTGTATTCTGTACGAAGGCTGATGGTGTCTGGAGGCGACAAAAATGATCTTGTGTTATTGGCATGTCGAAGCTTTTTCACCTCTCGGAGTCGGTACGGTTGATCTGTTTAATCACAGAGGAGAGAGAGATGAGCTACGGCGTCTCCTCACACACACACACACACACACACACACACACACACACACACACACTAGTTAGTAATCCTGCTAACTCTAAGTCGCCCCGTCACCTGCCAATCAGCTCTCGGCTTTGTCCTTTTAAGCAGCTCCTCCTCCTGTCGCAGCTGAAGCCTGAGGATGAACAACAGTAGAAACCGAGACAGAGAATTACTCCGCCGTGAGCGGGATTTTCCTGGCTTTCTGTTTTGATGAGCAGATTGTTGGCAGCAGGTTTCAAGAACGTAAGAGACCATAAAATGTTTCCCCCAAAAAAAAGAAAAAAGAAGAAAAGAAAAAGGAAGCCACCCAAGTTTCAGGGCCTTGGGTGTGTTTGGATGTGTTACGTGCTCATTAGGTCTCCTGTTATGAGACGATGAGAGGAAGTCATGCTTCATGAACTATCAGAGTCTCGGATCTACAACACCACGTCTGTTTCCGAGTGATAAACCCGGGAACTTTTGCTGCCCTGAATTTCCTTCACAGCTGAGAGGATTGTTGTTCAGAGACAACGGGCCATTAACTCAGGCCTTGAGGTTGACAAGAGCACATATTTGAGAAAGCAGCAAAAAAAAAAAAGGTTGGGCTGTAAACAGTGGGCTGAAATTCAGTCACGAAGGTCGCAGCTCAAGGCAACTGTGCTTTTGTTTGGGGATTTAAAAAAAAAAAAACACAATGTTTACAATGTTTAAACCTCCCTAAGCTTAAAAACGAAAATTTTAAAATGCGCCTTTCAGGTTTTTTGTTTTCATTCAATTTATTCAAACAGCATGGAGCAAATCACTAAAATCATGCTTTCCATTTAAAAAAACCCATTACTTCAGCACAAATTTGTGATGTCATAAAATAAACTCGACCAATCACGTTCAACATGCAAATGTTTCGAATACAATGTTGCAGTATCCGGGCACTGACGCACTTTTCTCAGCTGGATATCTAGCTAACCAAACTCGCGTTACTGAGCGAAGAGTAGACAGTGGTTGCCATGGTGACATGATATTTTAACATGCTTGGCAGCTGTTAAACATATAATTGAAGAAATTCTTACGTAAATCAAGGCTCATATCCGTGAGATCTCACTTATGTGATGCTAGTCATGCAAGTTAGTCTACTAGCTGGCTAGCTACTTGTTAGCTAAGCAGGGGAAATATTTGATCTGGTTTCAATTTTTGCATTGTACTTTGATGTAATATAATGTTCATTAAGAAGCTATATGTATGTTGTGCATCTGTTCAGCGCTGTGAGTTAACGAAGCCTAAAAGGTCAGCACTGATTGGTTGACAAGGTGTGTTCGTTTCAGGGACATCAGGCACGATTGATTTCAAGGACTTCTTTTCACTTCTTTTCACACCCCCCTCATCTCATTAAAATACTACCTCAAGTTTTCACAGGCTTAAGTTGTAATATATTACATTTTACTTCAGATTATTACATTATACTTCAGATTTTATATATATATATATATTTTTGTAACTTTGATGGAATCTGTTTTATAGGTTCCATTTGTAAAAAATATTTAAGGTCACGGAGCGGTCGTATAAGCATTTCACTGCATATCGTACTGTGTATGTGACAAATAAAATTTTAATTTGATTTGATTTGCACAGTATGAACGATTACTCCCCCCTCCCCAATCCTTTACATTGTTTTTGTTCTCTGTACTCTGGTACACTCGCGTATTTTCACTCGCCAATGCTGCAGGTGGCAGTATGAACCTACTTAGTTTGTGAGTCAGAACAAGGAAGTTAACTTTCTCACAATGCCTGATATTATTGATATTTCTGAAACGCACGCCTTCCTACTACGGTATATTTCGGAATCGACCGACAGCACTGATGATGGCATCTCTAATCAGCAATCTAGTTCCCATCTCGGGTACAAACAGCTTCCATATCTGATTTGATCCATGCCCGACCGAGTACGCTGTATTGTTCTCGAGGTCACCTTTTTCAGCCGACTTGGGCGTGGTTCCCGAGGGCGGAACGCCGCTCGCGACTGTTCTCTCTGATCAAAATGAACCGGACTTTGGGGTCAAGTCTTCTCAGAAACGATCCCGTGCACCCTGATGAAAATGAAAACGCCCTTAGACTTCACTCGAGCCAAAACAACCACGTGAGCAGAAAGGGTGCAGTTTCAAAAGAGGACCGGGCGTGTCCTAATTTGTATATTTACAGTCAATAAGTCTAAATCAGTGGACGTCTAGATGTCAATTTCCACAGCAGGTCATTTCCACTACAAACAGTCATGGAAACCGTTCATTAAAGGGTTGTCATAGCACTTCATTGTGGCAGCGACAAAAACAGCCATTCTGCAGTGATACTTTGCGTTATAACGTGCGTATAACAACTTTAATACGTCTCTGAAGGAAAACTCGTTGATTTTACTGTATATCAATCCTTCACTATAGAGGAAAAAAAAAAAAAAACAATTCGTGATTATGACCTAACCTCAGAGTGAACAATGCGTCATTAAACATTCAGAGTTAGAGTTATGAACAGAAAACATGCTCAGATTTTCAGTTATTTCGTATTTACGCTTAAAAAAAAAACAACAAAAAAAACTGGGATTAAACTATACATTCCAGATGTGCAGCCCTGAACACAAACAGCAGGATCGAGTTCAGCATTTCCACTAAAAAAAAAAAAAACAAAAGCAGAAAACTGATTCGCTGCGACACTTTAACGCGGAAATCATACAAAGGAAAAACGCGTCTTGTTTCGTTTCTTGTTTTTCGCGCGGTTCTGCGGTTTTTCCGCCACGCGCGGGTGTTTTTGTGCCGCAGTCAGGAGAAAAGTTCAGATTGAGATTCTTCTCCAGTCGCCTCACGTTACAGAGGCGGTGTGTGTGTGTGGAAGTGAAGAAAAGTGTGCCGTGTCGCACTCACCATGTGCTTGAATCCGCTCCGGGGTCCGCAGGGAGGAGAATCTGCTTCAATCCGAGCGACTAAACGCGGCGAAATGTAGCGCGCGGGAGCTCGTGATCATCACACGGATACTGCAAGCTCAGTCCTGAGTGTGTGTGTGTGTGTGTGTGTGAGGGATTCAGTGGGCGGGGACGCGTCCGATCAAACACACACACACATACACACACACACACGGTCATGTTTCAGTAAGGAGTGGTCCGTAAAAATTCTCCCACAAACGTTGTTCAATTTTCATTTTAGTTTATAAACTGTTCACTCAGCCAAGACAAAACACTTCTACCATATATATATTATGTATTTATTTATTTTAATTAGTGAAAAGTTAATTACTTATTAAGTGTCGGCAGAGTGGCGTTGTGACACCGCGACACCTCCTGAGTCTGGGTTCGATTCCCGCCTCGGGGTCCGTGCGCGTGGAGTCTGCGTGTTCTCCTCGTTGGTTTCTTCCAGGTACTCCAGTGTGTGTGTGTGTGTGTGTGTGTGCCCTGCAATGGATTGTCTCCTGGGATAGGATCCAGCCCACCATACCCCCCCCCCCCCCCCCCCCGGGTTAGTGAGTGAGTAACTTTTGAGATTGTGAGACAATTAGAAACCTCCAATTCTGCTCAGTTAGCTCATCGACCTTGGGTAGTAAATGAATTATAAAATCATGCAGCGGCAGCACTTTCATTGATCTCATGCAACATGACTGGAAAAAACGAAATCCTACATTTCTTTCATTTTCATTCATTTGAATGCTTTTTCAGTTTGTTTTTTGTTGTTGTTGTTGTTGTTGTTGTTTGCCATTTTACAATAAACTGTCTTGCAATGTAGTGGGGGGGGTATTTAATTACCATGTGATGTTTAATTCTTATTTAATAAGATCAAATCATATATATATGTGTGTGTGTGTGTGTGTGTGTGTGTGTGTGTGTGTGTTTATTTATCTCCCACAATTTGGAGAATACACACTTCAACACCTCAACCTCACCGTGACACGCACCAACACACAGTTACACACCTCAAAACACCGCTCCTCAGATGATACGCATCATCTAAGTGTAACTGAGTTCAACCAATCAGAGCTACACATCTCTACACACCTCCATTCAGTGCTGCACATCTCTACACACGTCCAATCAGAGCTACACATCTCTACACACCTCCATTCAGTGCTGCACATCTCTACACACCTCCTTTCAGAGCTACACATCTCTACACACCTCCATTCAGTGCTGCACATCTCTACACACGTCCAATCAGAGCTACACATCTCTACACACCTCCATTCAGTGCTGCACATCTCTACACACGTCCAATCAGAGCTACACATCTCTACACACCCCCATTCAGTGCTGCACATCTCTACACACGTCCAATCAGAGCTACACATCTCTACACACCTCCATTCAGTGCTGCACATCTCTACACACCTCCTTTCAGAGCTACACATCTCTACACACCTCCATTCAGTGCTGCACATCTCTACACACGTCCAATCAGAGCTACACATCTCTACACACCTCCATTCAGTGCTGCACATCTCTACACACGTCCAATCAGAGCTACACATCTCTACACACCTCCATTCAGTGCTGCACATCTCTACACACGTCCAATCAGAGCTACACATCTCTACACACCTCCATTCAGTGCTGCACATCTCTACACACGTCCAATCAGAGCTACACATCTCTACACACCTCCATTCAGTGCTGCACATCTCTACACACCTCCTTTCAGAGCTACACATCTCTACACACCTCCATTCAGTGCTGCACATCTCTACACACGTCCAATCAGAGCTACACATCTCTACACACCTCCATTCAGTGCTGCACATCTCTACACACGTCCAATCAGAGCTACACATCTCTACACACCTCCATTCAGTGCTGCACATCTCTACACACGTCCAATCAGAGCTACACATCTCTACACACCTCCATTCAGTGCTGCACATCTCTACACACGTCCAATTGGAGCTACACATCTCTGTACATATCTGTAACATATAACTATACAGGTGTATAATGAGGTGGGAAAAATGTAAGTCTGCCAAATGCTAAAAAATTGAAATGTAAATGCAACACACTGTTAGAATAAAATATGTGACAGACTTCAGCAGACAAGTACACACTTCGTCATACACCCCCAATCAAAGCTACACATCTCTACACACCTCCAATTAGAGCAACACACCTTAACATACTCAGGTCTCAGGTTCAAAACTCACCACCACCAAGTGGCCCCTGATGGGCCCTTGAGCAAGAGCCTTAATCCTCAACTGCTCAGATGTGTAATGAGGGGGAAAAAAATGTAAGTCTGCCAAATGCTAAAAAATGTCAATGTAAATGCAACGGACTGTTAGAATAGAATACGTGACAGACTTCAGCAGACAACTATACACTTATTCACACCTCAACTGACTGCAGCACACATCTAAACAAAAGAACACACCTTGGCACATCTCAACACCCAGGTACACATTTCACCACACACCTTAAGACCGCTACAGCCGGGGGCCAAAGGTTTTGAGAATGACACAAATATTAATTTCTATTCAATGAAGTATAATTTCATAAGGCTTTTATTGACATTTATTATAGTTCATGCAGAGAGTCAGTGTTTGCAATGCTGATCCTTCTTTTTCAAGACCTCTGCAGTTCACCCTGACATGCTGTCAATCTTCTGGGCCACCGCCTGACTGATGGCGCAGCCCATTCGTACATACATAATCAGTGCTTGGAGTTTGTCAGCGTTTGCGGGTTTTCGTTCGTCCACACGCCTCTTGAGGATCGACCACAAGTTACACAAGTAACACACAGCTACACACCTCTATACACCTCATCTCTGATCTGCTCCTCACACAAAACACTCACAATCTCACCACTCATCACAATGCACTTTACACATTCATTTTAACGCACATTTGCACATTTTGCACGCTATGGAACTTTGAACTGTGAACTTGACTTTGCACATTGTCTTGCTCATGACTGGACATGGTTTCTGTGTCCTGATTTCATTGCAGTACTATTTTATTTTATTGTATTTTTTTTTTATTATTCATACATTATGTCATTTTTTTAAACAGTTTTTCTATATTTAAAAAAATCTTTTTTTTTTAATCCAGCAAATTCTTATTTGAAAAATATTATTTTTCTTAATTTGAAATTTTTTAGGTTACATAGGCATTTCACTGCGCATCATATTTTGTATGACAGGAATTTGAATTTGAATAGAATTTTTAACTCACAGGTAGACACTGTAGCACACAACTGCACACCTCCTCACACCTTAATTAACAAAAGATCACACATTTTGACACCTTAACATGCAGCTTTACAAGCACGCACGACTTCTACACATATCAGCTAACCGCAACACACCTTTTAAACTAATACAACACAGCTTGACAGAATCCAGCAGGCAGCGACGCACCTCAGCGTTTAATTAATTCCCAGTTGTCCCATAAGAGGGACTTTTATGTAAGGCTGCTGTGTGAGGCGTAGTTTTATTTAATTTCCACACTGTGCTGGGAAGTGTTTCTCCCTACACTGTAATGTTATTTAATTCCCATATATAGTGGGTGGGGCTTAAATATAAGAGATAAGAGATCAGTAAAAAAAAAAGTTATGCAGGTTTGGGAGATGGAACAATAAACTATAAATTAGTATTTATTTGAGATTATTGATTGCTAATATTAATTGATTATTATTCCCATAGCGGTACACATCAAAGTGCTTTATTGCTTCAATAATAAGGGAATTTGCCAATGCTTACAACATTTGATTTATACCAGAATAATATGTATACATCAAACATCTTTATTCATTTGTAGCTTCAGGAAATGTTGTGGAACATCATGTGACATGAGTTCACTTAGACACAGGAAAGGAGAAGAAGGTAGTGATGGAGTGATGGACGGCATGTGCGGGTGCAACTGGATATTTACTAATCACATCATTATGACATGTCTAAAGAGAGAGAGGAAACAACTGTCTGTGTCGATACTGTATACACGTATGTGTGTGTGTGTTTGACCATTGCACTCTGTATTAACCGTGACATTCAGTGAGAGCTCCATGCTGCCTGTGGTTACTTTAATTGACTGATCTGGGCTTTAAGAGGGTCCAGGGAGAGCTCCATGAATAATGCCTCTAGGCAAGGTGACCCAACCTGGATCATTAGACGTCCTGCTCAGGACCTGAAAGAGATATTTATAGACACAGCTACAGGTGCATTACTTGACTTTCCTTCCTTGCTGTCACAGGGCACTTTCAGCCCCAGACCTGCTTTATATTCTGACAGCAGAATTGCCCTTTATTGCCACATCCATCCGAGAGGGCAAAATATGCCGTGGTTTCTGGATGGGAGGGGTATTCTCTCTTTCTGTGTCTCTCTATCCATCTCTCTTTCTGTCTCCCCATCTCTCATGTATGGAGAAGACGGTAGATAGCACTTTCCTCACAGTGTGTTACTCCGCCCTGGTGGTTTCTGGCTCCTGGGTGCCAACTGGCACGCGCTAAATTCAAGTGTGGGGAGAAATTCCCTTTCTGTAGAGCAAGACATACAAACATTATAAGACATAAGGATGGATAGTAGAACTGGTGTTCAAGTCAAACCGGGACTTTTGATTGTGCAGGATAACAAAACACGGTTCTGAGAGTAAAAACTCCCGTTATTTCTCTATATAATCTCCTGCTACACTAATGCACTTATCCCAGTGTTCCACTAGTGCTTGGACACCACTGAGATAGAAACATTTCTCATAATCAGACTTCCTGCTTCATGTCTGAAACCCCGGCCTCCCAGGAACTCCATTCATGTGGAAATGTCTTGGATGGAGGTCAGGACTGTACGGCGGTCAACTCCAAGCCGAGTTCCTGTAATGTGCAAGTGGTGTTGGTGAATGAGTGTGTGTACAGTGTGTGTACACACATATGCGTCTCTTCTTTCAAGGATCAGGCGTTCCACTTGCTGAATGTGCACGACTTGAATGCTCTTAATTATTAAGTATTAAAGGATTTTTATTTTTAAACTCCCCAACTGATTCTGGATTTACTGAATAACATACGGGAATATTTCACTTTCTAAGTTCTGGATTCTGATTGGTTGAGAATCTCAGGCGTATAGGAATGCACTCATTTTAATACAGTATACAGTAGTGTCGTGTTTCTATCGGAACAGCACTTAAAAATATTCTTGTATCGGCCATAATCATAATTAGGGCAGCATTTCCAGTTAGATAAAGTATGTAATTTCAACAAAAATAGATAATGGGTACATGTTAAACTCACCAAAAAGCATTGCATAAATAAATAAATAAAAATCATTTATTTCAGGAACATAGACAATATATAGGTAAAATAGAGTAAAAATAATTTGTTTAATAATGTAAATATAGGGAAAACAAGAAAGTTGAACAAAAAAGTAAATCTTTAAATAAAGCCAGATGTGTGTTAAATTCACCCTCCAAAAAACATTATTTTTGTTATTTATTTCAGTGACACAGACAAGCTACACAACTCCGTGATCATGGTCTTTGGGTGAGCTCTTTAAACACATTACAGGTGAAAAAAAAAAACATTTATAAGGAGATTTTTTTTTTCTTTTTAACATGTATGGAAGGAGTCTCCAGTGTCAGTGCTCAGCAAAGCTGAAAATTAAAATAACTTTAAAGAGCTTTGTGGTTTTTCAGTAACATGACAAACATAGACAAAGATAGAGAGACTATGAGGGTTATAAGAGAAATAAAACTTCAGGATGTGGAGAAAGTCAACCTCAGTATGGCGACAGTAATCCTGCTTCATTTCATCAGCCTGTTGTGGATTAGTTTCCCATACCGGCACCACACACATACAGTGTATTTTATTCTTTCTCTGGCCCATGATGGTGCTTAGGTAATCTCCACAGCTGTGCTCGCTCTCTCTCTCTCTCTCTCTCTCTCTCTCACTCACTCTCTCTCTCTCTCTCATCACTAATGGATAAACCAAGAGTCCAAGCAGTTGCCTCATTAAATCAGCAAACCAAAGAAAAGGACCATGAAGGAATCCTTGTGACAGCTGGAATCATGGCCAGCCTGCGCGCCCCGTCTCCACCCGCGGCTCCATCCTGACACCGAGACAGGAAATGCTCATGTCCACTTCTCGTCCTTTATGGAAAATTGCGTCTGTGCCAGGAATACAGCCTGCACGCTAGTGATAAAGCATGACACATTATGTGACTGTGTGGGGACGGTTTACGATATTACATGATACATGCATTTAAAGAGCAATTCACTAAAAAATTAATTGCATCACTGTTGCTCGGCAGCCAGTAATAAATTGTAAGTATCAAATTTTTCCCATTGGCAGCACCAGAGACACGGATAATAAGCTCAAACAATGGTTGTTTCAGACACACACACACACACACACACATTCATTTGGACATTCCGCTTGCTCAGCATTTTTTTGCCAGCAAGGCAATCTAACTTTATATTATTATCATTTTTTCCAGGAAGAGCCACTTTCCCCCCAAGGCGGTCACAAAGACCTCTGTCTGTCCTCATTGTTAATTCTGTCCATTCAGGCGAAATAAACACCTGCATCCCAAAATCGAGAGGGAGATTACAGTATGTCATACACAATGATGTTCATTTTATTGGAGCATTTCGGCAATGTGAGGCACGGTGGCTTAGTAGTTAGCACTGTCTCCTCGCACCTCCCCCCCATTGTGCTTAGAGGGTTTCCTACAGGTACCTCCGGTTTCCTCCAATAGTACAAAGACATGCAGATTAGGCTGACTGGTGATGACAGATCGCCTAAAGTGTATGAATGAGGATACAGGAGTGAGTGATTCTGCAAGTTGTTACAGACTTAGAAGATAAATTCACTGGCCACTTTGTTAGGTACACCTTGCTATTATTGGATTGGACCCACTTTTCCCTTTAGATCTGTCTAAATCAGTCAAATCAATCAATCAACCGATAGTTTATTTATATAGTACTTATTAGTTTAGTCCTTTAAGTTGACCAAAGTGCTTTACATAACAAATAAAGAAGACAAATTATATGAAAAAGAAAAATATGAAATCAACACAAGCTGTTAAAATACAAATAAAAAACTAAAATTAATAAATCAAGAAAATTAGGAAATGTATAGACATTAAAACAGAATATAGTGGAACCTCGGATTGCGAGTAACCTCGGTTTACGAGTGTTCCACAAGACGAGCATAGATTTTTAATAAATTTTGACTTGAAAAACGAGCATGTCTTGGTTTACGAGTGCCAGGTTTTTTGACTCCAACACACACACACCAACACACACACACACACACACTCTCTTGCCTTTACACCCCACCTCCCCGGCTTCACACAGACACACACACTCTGCTCTACACAGAAACTCTGTCGCGATTCTTTTTAAAAGGTAAGGTGCTGGTTCATTTGTTTGTTTGTTTGTTTGTTTTTTACTTTACAGCATTCCTTTAGTCTGCACTCACGCGAGTGTCATTAGAGAGATTTCTTTTTTCCCGTTAAAACAGTGTTTCCGTTGTGTGTGTTTGTTGTGAAACTTAAAAAGCGAGGTGGGGGGAGGGAGGAGGAGTTTTACTGTGTAAGACGAGGCAAGGGAAGGGGCTAATTCCACATACACACACACACACACACACACACACACACACACACACAAATACACGACGCATGCGGGCACAAACGGAAACACTAATCTGTTGAGATTTATTTTAACTTTTGTTTAAAGGTAAAGTGCAGGTTAATTTGTTTTATTTTTACTTTATATATTGTATTAATTATTTTTCTGTATTTATTTTTTGGGGGCTGTGGAACGAATTATTTGAGTTTTCATTATTTCTTATGGGAAGGTTTGATTTGGTTTACGAGTGTTTTGGAATAAGAGCCTGCTTCCGGAACAAATTATACTCATAATCCAAGGTTCCACTGTATTAAGAATATAGCTCATCAACATTAATAATATACAATAAGATCAATAGAGGATAAAAACAGAACATAAGAAAAAAAAAAGCTAAATTGTAATAGTATGTTTTTTAAAATAAAAAATATGGTATATTATCCAGCTACTATAAACTTAAAGCTAGTGTAAATAAGTGCATTTTTAATTTGTATTTAAAAGGCCGTGTGACTTCATTGAAGAAACCAGTTTGAGATGATTTTAGCTTTGTGACATGCCGCGTTATCCTGTGCTCATAAAGGGATGGACGTGTTCAGCAACAAAACTTGGTACTAAAGGGCCCAAAGTGTGCCAAGAAAATCACACAATTACACCACCAGCCTGATAGAAGGCAGGATGGATCCATTGCTTTCATGTTGTTTACACCAAATTCTGACCCGACCACCTGAATGTCGCAGCAGACGAGTCAGCTCTTCCTTCCAGGTTTTAATAATGTGTTGGAGAGCTCTTAACCGAATTCCACCTCCCTAGTTGTTTTCTTTGTCTCATGCAGCCCAATCACTTGACACTTCTGAAACAGCACCTATTTTTCCAGCAACACCGTGTATAAAGACACAGAAAGTTCATGGTAGTGTAATATTTTATTGTGTTCAACATTTATTTAATCTCTGTGAGCGCAGGACATCAACAGCACTGTGAAACAATTAACCACCAGAACAATCATCCTGATCATAATTCCCTTATTAACAACAACTCTGATGTTTCTGCTTTCATCAATCAAGACTTGTATTTGTGTTTTTTTCTTCTCTGAAGTTGACTTTAGAGATCATGATTCATGCAGTGATTGCTCTATTATGATTCATTACCATCATTTTTTTTTTAAATTTACTAATAAAAAGTTTTACAAAAATTTCACATCCAACTACAAGAAACACGTACCATCATCCTCTCATGAGTCTGTTCAGAAAGAGTGAAATGTCAGCAGTGCTGCGGGGAGAGAGAGAGAGAGAGAGAGAGAATCATCTCAAAGGGTTTCCTGTGTGTTGAGCTAAAAAACGTGAGCCACCTGCGCTGATCTCATCACTATCCTGACCCTGGAGCTGACCTTTCTGCTGGTTAACATCACCACCATCTTCACACACCCACCCACACATGCATATATATACACACACACACACACACACACACACACACACACACACACTGCATCTTGTGCAAAATTCAGTTTACAGATTTGGTTTGTAATCTTGGAGCTATAAAATGGGAACATACAGTATATGAGCAGTGTTCAAACCGGGACTTTTGATTGTACAGAATAACAGAACACAGTTATAAGTACAAAAACTCTCTTTATTCCTCTATATAATCCTCTGCTACACTAATGCACTTATTCCAGTGTTTCACTAGTGCCTGGACACCATCGAGGTAGGAAGTTTTGTCAAACCCTGGCCTCCCAGGAACTCCTTTAACATCCAAAATATGTGAAAATGATTAGGGACGGGTCAGGACTGTACAGGGGATGTGAGTGTCATGATGTGCAAGTGGTGTTGGTGAATGATTGATGATACAGTGTGCACAGACAGTTAGCGAGGAGTTATCTTTCATTTTTAAAGGATCACATGTTCCACTCGATGAATGTTCAAGAGAAACACTGCAGTGAGCTCCGAGCCACCTCGCACCGGGATTGTCATTCAAGGACATAATGCAGGCTTCTTTAAAACATTTGCTCCGTCAGAGTCTCATCAGCATACTGTGATTGAAGGCTTCGGTAAATGGGATTTCATCCAAAGTCCTGGTTTGACTCGAACAGTACAGCGTGCACTCTTAAAATAAAAATAAAGAGATGCTCCAGTGTGTCCTGCTCACGCTGCTCGACTAGACCTTCCAGGCTTTCTGAGTCGAGTCTGTAGGTGGGTCATTCTGACACACAGTGTGAATCATATTTGAATAAATCAGCATGTGTGCTCCTGATACACCTCCTCCTCTACACACTCCCTAAAGATCGGCCTTAAGTTTCCCAGCGATTTAATTCCAGCACCCATGATGCATTTCCCCATCCTGTAAAGATCCTGGTCTGACACAGAAATCCTAAAAACCTGCACTTCCTATAGAAGTTTGTCCAGTGTGTAATGTCTCATGGATCCCACAGAGCTGCTGCTGTAATTATAAAGACTCCCCCGTTACACATTCCAGGATCCTTATTCACAATCTGCTCATCCTGGTACTTGCAGTATCCTTCGTACTTTTAGTTCTCCTCGGCTTTTCTCATGGAGTACTTTACGAAAGCTTGGAAGATGCCAAAATTACTTTAACATGAGTTGCGTATATTATAACTATAATTAGATTTTTCTATATTCCGTTTAATAAAGTTTCATTTTCTTTGTGCAGGTTCCCAGATTCTCCCACAAATGCTGTTTATTTCCATTTTATTTTTTATAAAATGTACATTCAACCACATTTTTACCCTTTTTACAGCGAAAAGGGATTCATTATTCCCTTCATTTGAATGACTTTAATTAGTCAAAACCTAATAAATTATTGACTAAGATGAGTGTGGCTAAGAGGCTAGCACTGTGGCTTTGCCCCTCCAGGGTCCGGGTTCGATTCCCGCCTCGGGTCTGTGTGCATGGAGTTTGCGTGCTCTCCCCATGTGCTTTCCTCCGGGCTACAGTCCAAAGACGTGCAGATTAGGATAATTGGTGTAGTCGATCAGACGAGATGACATTTTCTTTGTTTTGAATTTGCTAGCGATTTCTTAGAGACAATTCAGAAGCTTGCAAAGCATGAAGGATTCTTTAGTCAGTGGTCGGCATCCGTCACGCTCACGTTCATAAAGCGGTATAGATTTTTTTTTTATGATTCGTTGTTGAAACTGAAACAAAGTTCTCTAAAAGCAGCTACCTTTGCCTTAAAATTGTCAGCTAGCTAACATTAGCATAGCATATTAATTTACTAGCAAACTATTATCTAGCTACAGTAGCGATACCAGGGGTTAAATAGTATACGACTGGTGTTTCATGTTTAACATCACTGTAGTATTTTAATAAAATGCACCTTTTGTTGTTGTTGTTGTTGTTGTTGTTGTTGTCGCTTTTTTTACCTTTTCCTGGGAATCGCCGACACTCGACCTCAGTCCTAATCTACATAAGAGTTGTACATTTGAGATTTCTATTTAGGGTAAAAACAAAGAAAAATGTAGCTTCATAAAATACACGTCAGACTTGATTTCAGCCTCTGAGCTTCGTATTGTTTTTGGCTTGTTCATCAGAGATGGCGATCCACATCTGGATTTGTGCGAAGCTGCTTTCTGACAATGTCTATTATTAAAAGTTTGAGGATGAATACAAGCTGAACAGCATGACTCAGGCGTGAGCACCGAGCGCAGGAATTTCAGCCGATCGGCACGTCAGAGCGCATTGTATTTACTTACACACTAATTTCCTTTTCATCTGAAAACAAGCGCTGAGACACGACGACGGCAAAGTAGAAAAGCGACGGCGTGACAAACCGAATCATTCTTACAAACAACAGAACGTTCAAAGTGTCTAAAAAAAAAAAAAAAAAACTCTCTGAGTCTTTTGGCCTTTGTCTTGTTCTTGCCTTGCCTTTCTAATGTTGATTTTTTTTTTTCTTCTTTTCCTTAAAAAGAAAGTAAATTCTCACACGGAGAATGGAGCGAGGAAACAAACAACACTGTCAGTCTTTTTGAGCCTGTGGAAAAGAAATACAAGGAATGTTTTTGTAAATCTGCATTACAGCTCATGCGGGGTGTTTGTCCTCACATCTCTGACTGAACTACATCTCGTGCATTCGCGTTCCTGATCGCGTCACTGAGCCGCGACAGCTTTCAGTGTTAATAAAACCTTCTGTTTATGAAATATTTGACGTGCATTCCGCTCGAGCTGTTTATACTCTGGAGGAAAGTCTTACCTGCTGGAAGCTGCTTTTAAATAAATAATGCAGCCATCAGTTCAGCGTGGAGGGAATGGCACCCGGCACGAAGCTTTTCTCACTGGAGTGATGCAGAAAATGTCAGCTTTCTGTGCACAATATCCGTAATGTAATGCACGAGTGTTTTTTTTTTGTTGTTGTTGTTTTTTTTACTTTTCTATAAACGCAGCCGTTAATGCGCTCGTTCCGATACGTTACCGTTTCTATAGCAACAGCTCGTTGATACGGTGAATGCTCAAGTAATAATAAACAGGTTCAAACATGTGGATATGGCAAAGTAATGACGTCTATGTACAGTAGCGTTTACGGAAGGAGTCTCCGGTGTCAGTGCTTTGTAACATTCAGAGATAGAAAGGACGATGATCTCCAGGACGATGGACTTCACGACAAGCTGTGTTTGTTTTTGTCGAGAGAGAGAGAACAAGACGCTGGTCATGGAATGACTGTTGATAGTTGATTATAAGTGAAGAAAAATGAGAAAAGAGAAAAAAGAAAAGTACTAGCAGCTTCTATAACCTTCAATGGATAAAAATAGTAAGACATATTATTATTTATTCCTTTATCCTCTATACAGGGTCACAGAAAGCAGGGAGAACATGCAAACTCCACGCACACAGACCAGAGGCGGGACTCGAACCCGGACCCTGGAGGTGCGAGGCCACAGTGCTAAACACTAAACCACCATGCTCCCCATGTTTTATTGTTTAGTTAATAAAATATTCTGATCATTGACACACTGCTGGTTTTTGTTCTGTTATAAAAATCAATTCTTGACTTCAGTGGTGAATGTAACTCTGCTTTACACCTACAGTATTATACCGTCCTGTTGTTGATTATTTTCCCTCGAACAGCATGACACATCCGGGGTTTCCCGTCCATCCATAGGAACCTCTGTAGTCCAACTACGGACTGTGGGGGTCAATGTTGCTTACGATTGCATTAATTTCCATTTTACGCATTAAGCATGGCGAGAACACGCAGACTCCACGCACACAGACCGGAAACGGGAATCGAACCCGGATCCTGAAGGCACCACATCGTGTTTTATTCTTAACTTAATGTAGAATCCTTCATTACTTATTTCAAATCATTAGAGTTATTTAACTTAGCCATGCTATCTTAAATCAGTCATGCAGCAAAAGATCCTCCTACTGTAGCTCCTTTCAGCAGCATTAATACCGAATTCTCAATTTTTTTGAGTGAGGTTTAATAATTTTAGTAAATAAAGACTTGGTGTAAGTGGAGCAGAGGCACAGGAGCAGGAAGTGCTGCAACATGCCCCCGTTTTTACTCTGAATGCTGAGGCAGTAGGTGGGAGACCATCTGTCCTGCCCCGTGTCCTTGTTTTCCGCAGTGGCCCTGAAACAGACGAGCGCAGAAAGGAAGAACAAGAACAGGAAAAATAACATGAAGAACAGAAGCAGAACAGTGCAAAGGCTCGTGGCGTTGTGTAAGAGATTCGCATGCAATGATTAAATGTTTAAAGCGCTGACGAACGTCGGATGTGATTTTAAACAATAGTTGCTTAAATGTTGATTAGCATTCAGATAATTCAGGAATTGATCAGTCAGACTGAAGGACATCAACTTGGCATCTGTGACCATAGTGTGGGCGGGGCTTACGAAACCGCCATGTTTATGAAATATACCTGGATTTGTGACTTTGAAAGTGACACACACACACACACACACAGTATAAAAGATCTTAAATACTGTAAACTAAAGCTAGGATAAAATAAAAGGCTAGGATCACTAATTAATAATAATAATAATAATAATAATAATAATAATAATAATAAAAGCATGAAACAATGAATAAATAGAACAGCAGTAATAATTCAACAGATTAAAATTAAATTAAATACGATTAAATACAATTAAATAAAACAAATATAAAATAAACAAATCAGCAGCAGCAACAACAACAACAACAACAACAACAATAATAATAATAATAATAATAAACTAGCTGACTTCATGACTAGCTTGTTAACCTAGCCTGCTAGAATAGTCTGAGCTAGCTAACTAGCGATTACAGAAGATATGAAATATTGAAGAGGTTTTGAATTATAATTAAAACAGTATTTAATGGGACACAGATTTATTCTAATGTACTTTTGACCGGTTTTAAAAGTGTAAAATTCATTTTTAGGTGACGCACCGCTAATCGTGCTAAAGCAAAAGGCTAACACACAAATTGTGCTCCTAAACCTAGATTTCTTCTTGTTGCCATGCTTTATGTCCTGTTGTTGATTATTTTTCCTCTAACAGCACGACACAGAGTGTTTTCCATTCATCCATCTAGTAACCTCTGTAGTCCAGCTACTGTAGGGGCCGCGGAGGCCAATGTTGAAAGCCATATTCTTCCTTCACTGTCAATTAAAGCCACACTAGCCAGTCGTAGCGTCTGTAACCCTGCAGATCTCGCTTGGCCTCGCCTACGCGCAGTCAGTGCGGTTTCACACGCTGGCCATAAGTACAGTTCATCATGATTCACAGAGTTTTTTTGGCATTTTGACAAAGTGACTCCGCGGTGGCTCGCTGTACCTAA
Organism: Clarias magur; assembly: GCA_013621035.1. NCBI lineage: Eukaryota > Metazoa > Chordata > Actinopteri > Siluriformes > Clariidae > Clarias > Clarias magur. The sequence continues at coordinate 1,507,042 of QNUK01000115.1, read as the reverse complement.
CACAGTGAGTCAAACCGCGTAGGTGAGATATGGCTGTAAGGTTATTTATCTACGTGGAAGAGGATAGATAGCAACCAGTATTAACATTTTCAGCAATCTGATCTAAACTAGCTGTTCTATTGGATGGGACTACACAGGCCAGACTTCACTCTTCAGTGAGTCTTGGCCACCCATGACCCTGTCGCCAGTTCACCGGTTTTCCTTCCTTGGATCACTTTTGGTATGTCCTGACCGCTGCAGCCTGGGAACGTCCCACCAGGTCTGCAGTTTCGGAGTTGTTCTGACCCAGTTATCTAGCCCTTACAGATTGTCCCTTCTCACAGTACCAACAGTTACAATGGCACTTGGAAGTGGGTAGGATATATTAGGCAGCAAGTGAACATTTTGTCCCTGAAGTTGATGTGTTGGAAGCAGAAAAAACAGGAAAGCACAAGCATTTGAACGACTTTGACAAGGGCCGAATTGTGATTGCTAGACAACTCCGAAACTGCCGCTCTTGTGGGATGTTCCGAGCCTTCAGTGGTGAGGACAAACCAAAAGTGATCAAAGGAAGGAAAACCGGCGAACTGGGAGGCCAAGGCTCACTGATGCACATGGGGAGTTAAGGTTGGCCCTGTGTAGTCCGATCTAATATAGGTCGATACTATAGATGAAAGGTTAATGCTGGTTCTGATAAAAAGGTGTCAGAACACATAGGGCATCATTGTTGGCAAAGGGGGGGGAGGGACATGCTCACTATTAGGCACGTGGTCATATTGTTATGGCTGATATAGTCTATATTACTTTATTCTGGATACAGGGTTGCAGGGGGCCTGGAGCCTATCCCAGGAGACTGCATGAGGCGGGGTACACCCTCAACTGGATGCCAATCCTTCGCGGGAACACACACACTCGCATGCAATTTGGGAATGCTAGTTAGCCTAATCGGCATGTCTTTGGAATGTGAGAGGACCCGGAGGAAACCCACCAAACACTGGGAGATTCCAAAATGCAAAATCCATGCGCACAGACTCCGAGGCGGGAATCGAACCCGGACCCTGGAGGTGCAAGGCGATAGTGCTAATCTTGTAAGGAAGTTGCAAAATCCGGTTTGTTGCACTTGTGCAATGACAGTAAGGATATTCAGTTCTTTTTTTTTTTTTTTTTTTTTAACTTTCAGTATATAAATAAGCTCATACTGTATACAACAGAAAATATTTCATGAAGATGCGTAAATATTCCAGGCATCATGTCATCCTGCTCAAGTCCCCAGGGCTTCCTCTGTCTCCAGAGGCGCATCTCAGCAGAGGGATGGTGAAGTTAATGCAAAGGCCTCAGAGCAAGTCAGCGGTTTCTCGGTGATGTATTCTTCAGGAGCCGTGTGTCAGACAGCGAGACTCTGCTGAAACGCCCTCATTAACTCCTCCACTCACCGAAATGACAAACGTCTGATTTATCGAGGCTCAGTGAGTCAGAAATGACCTGCCGCGTCTCAGGGTGTGCATTAATCAGAGAAAAGGGAAGAAAAAGGAAGCTAATATAAAAGAATTGTGAGATTACAGTTTTTAGGTTTTGTCCATATTTACCCGTTACAGTATTTCATGCAATCCTCGTACGCATGTCTTCGCTTCGTACTCTGTACAGAGTCTGTTTCAGTTGCTTTTCCACCTTCCTTACGTGGGCTGTGTTTCCTGTTCACCCTGTTGCCATGGCAGTTAATTAGTGTCACCTGCTGCTTGTTAGACTTTTAAATCTAAAATACATTTCAATTAAAGTAACTTTATTTTCACAGAGTTTTAGTAAAAAAAAACAGTGGCAAAAACATATTGTATAAAAAGCCCAATAATAATAATAATAATAATAATAATAATTATTATTATATTATTATTATTATTAAACAGATTAAAAATACAATTAAATAAAATCATGAAACAATGAATAAATAGAAGCAATAACAACAACAACAACAACAACAATAATAATAATAATAATTCAACAGATTAAAATAAAATTAAACTAAATTAAAAACAAATATAAAATAAACAAATAAGCAACAACAACAACAACAACAACAACAATAATAATTAAAAAAATAATAATCATAAAGGTTATTTGTAAAATATTCCAGGAACAAAAGAAAAAAAGCTGCTTCATCACTCACCACTATGTTCTACATTTGTAAAAAATCAATGAACAAATAATGTATCATATATTAAGATTAAGATTAAATTATTCGTCACAACATATTTTTTCTTCACATCCTTGTTAGGGAGCTGACTGTGTACAGTAATATACAATGGGTGCCGATTTTATAGACTTGGGCTTATTAGATTTATTGTGTGTGTGAGTGTGTGTGTGTGTGTGTGTGTGTGTGTGTGTGTGTGTGGGAACCAATAAAACAGTGACTTCAGCTTTATAAGTTGATGATATATGAGGACCACATGACAGAACAGACTCAGGTGTGTTATTGATGTTGAAACGCATACGGCAGATAAAACAGTAAATGGATGTTAGAAGTCGGAATGAAAGGCCTTACTATCTAAAGAGATAAAAAGCACATTGTGAGCTGATCAATGGGCTAATCACGGCTCTTCTCTGCAGAGAAGCATGTGACCCGAGCAGGACAATGAGTCATGAGCTGACGAACGCCATAACAGAGAACCACAGAATAATCTTAATCCTTAGACCATCAACAGACTGTACAAGCAGTCCTTCAGGAGTAGTTAATAAATCATTTCGGTTATAGAATCGCCCGCTATCCTTTAAATAAATGTACGAAACACCTCAGCTATTAAAGATTCAGTATGCCGTCGATGATCCGCTCAAGACCAGGCTGCTTTTTATATAAAAGTTCAAAGATGTCAGTGTGGATTATCATCAGGATTGTTGGAAGCATGAAGACTCGGGCATCCGGACGTCCAGACCTTTCGCAGAATTCAATATAGAAAGAGTGACGTGCGCATATTGTGGCGGCAGGATGTAATCTAATATGTGGGAGAAGTCGCATTCCAGGAAAGACTGCTGGTCCTCAGACGAATTCAGATCAACTCACAAGGACACCATTGGGTTTGGTTATATAAATATATCCTGGATACATGGTGTATGAGATAAAAAAAAAATGTATTGTTCTAAAAAAGACTAGAACAATATAATAGGATACTCAGGTGCAATTGTCTTAGTCAATGTGATAAAATGCTATGTTTGTACAAAGAAAAGGAGTACTAAGTGAAAAATAATGTGATGTTTAGTCCAAAATATCAAAATGCTTGGTCAAAATGAGGAGATAGTATGTAAAAGATATTCAGAAACTCAGTCGAAATAAATATCAAGATATTTAAGTACAAAGTACTAAGATAATAAGTAAAAATAACCAGACATTAAATCAAAATGGAACAAAAATATTTTGTCAAATTAGATACTAGGTCAGAAATGACTACGTAGATATTAACTTAAATGAACGAGATACTTCAAAAGTCAAAATAATTTGATACCTAGTCTGAATAATAACAAAAATGATGAATTATTACATAAAAATCATTAGATACGTCAAGATAATCCGTTTCTAAGTTTAAAATATGCCGTATTAAGTCAAAATAGAGAAAATCAAAATTATGAAACATTACGTTAAAATATCAATTTACTCAATTAGCAACATTTTCTGTTAAATAATGAGGCGGTAAGTTAAAATAATGATATAGTCAAACTAGCGAGATGATCAAGTATTAAGTAAAAAATAATAATGACACTCAGCAAAATAGTGCGAGACCTACTAAGTCAACACTGAGATACTTACTCAAAGTTATGAGATACTAAGTCATAATAATTAGTTGCCAAAGTCAGAATTATGAACTATTATGTCCAAATAGAGTGAAAATCTAAATGTTGAGCGACTGCAGTAAGGTAAAAAATGAATACATATTCACGATTTCTGTCAGTGGTTGTGTATACAGGATAAAGTGGTACAGACAGTGAGTGAGTGAGTGAGACAAAATGGTAAGCTGTCAAAAAAATAAAGGCATGCTCAAAGTATCAAGTTAAATATTAATGAGATATTATGTTAATTGTCGTGACACTAAGCTTAAACACAAGATGCTCAGTCAGAAGAGCAACATAAAGACACAAAGCCAAAATAATGAGATACCAGTTCAAAAAATATAAAGTCAAACACGAGATAATGTCACAACAATGAGATAGCTGCTAAAAACATTTGTTCACCTCTTCAGGCTTTGAGCTCTCAGGGCTTCAAGAGTCCAAGACACGTGCAGGAGGAGGGTTACTGAGCAAATAAAGTGAAAGCGGTCAGTAGTGAAATGGGAGCTAAAGCGATTGTAACGTGACGGTCAGTGAAACGTGTGAAGGTCCAAACTGTGTAAAGCAGCGAAGAAACCGAGTGTAGAGGAATGTGCGGGCGCTTGCTCGTGACATATCGTATGCCGTAAAAATATCATACACCGAGCTCCTCGTTTAACGGTTGAATTTTCCGCTCTATAATTTACAGCAAGATGATAAACAGATCACGGGCAGAAATGTAGAGTCTGGTCACGGCGCCAGTTCTGAAGTGTTTTGACGTAAACCGCAGCCGATTTTCTGGGTCATGGCGACGCTGCGACGGTCTCCAAAACAAACATTCGCTCCTTTATCCAGCTCTCTTCATTCGGGCTTTAGCAGACGTTCTGACTACAGCCAAGTTCCTCCCAGTCACGAGCTGCTTATGTGTAAATGGTTTTATCATTTGAATAATTTTTCAATACAGAAAAATCAGTTCTTTATTAAACTCGCAGCTTCTTTAGCGTCAGCGCGCGGCTTCAATCCGCTGCCTCTGTGAATGAGACATTTTCTCATTTGATCTAAGATGAATTTATTCATGAATAGATTTCTGTCCATATCGTTGGTGTGTGTGTGTGTGTGTGTGTGTGTGTGTGTGTGTGTGTGTGTGTGGGTGTCTTCTGCACTGCTTGGAGCTTCCTGGTACTGCTTTCTAAAACCCTCGAGCTGTACAGACTCTACATCATGCTGTTCGGACTTGGCAGCGATTCTCTTCTCGATGTGAAGCTCAGCTATGTCTTTCTTTCCTTCTGTGTCTCTGTTTAATTTATTTAATATGTCCACACACACACACACACACACACACACACACAGGGACAGGAGGGAGCACTTGCGAAAAGAAAAGGTCACTTCTTCTGACCTTTAATCCTCCTAGGTGGATGAGATGCATAAAAGTGAGTAGGACCCTTCAAATCTAATACAACTGAAAAAGAATAGTAAAAGCGGTTCAGTAAAATCCATTAACATCACATCTCAAATCAATTCTAATGCAGAAACCAATCGTTAGAGCAATACATAAAAGAAAGTGGAAATACTCTGCTGTGTCGCTCTGAATGAAATCGTCTGCTTCGCCTTCATCCTGTCATCACTCTCTGTGTGCCGACTGGAAAGGATTTGATTTTTATTTAAAAGGTTTTTCACTCACACAACGTGACAATCCATCATATGGCACACAACGGGCAATTTGGAAATGTCAATTATCCCAGGATTGTGGGAGGAAACCAGAGTACCCAGAGGAAACACACCAAAGCACAGGGGGCATGCAAACTCCACACGCACAGACCCGAGGTGGGAATCGAACCCTCGACCCTGAAGGTGTGAGAACACAGCGCTACCACTACATCACTCTGCTCCGTAAAGTGGCTTTTAAAGCTGCCAACATCTGTGGTGTGTGAGTGTGATTTAAAAAAACATTTAGCTCACTTTAAACGTCAGTTTATGGTAGCAATTTTACAAAAAAAAAAAAAAAAAATTTTTTTTCACCTGATTTTCTCCCTAATTTAGTCGTAGCCTTGGGAGGAAGAAGATGATCACATGTTTCCTCGGAGTCATGTGACGCCTGCCGATCGTATCTTTCTTTTTTTTTTTTTGATCGCTGAGGAAGCGGAGGCGGCGTAACACACTCGGAGGACAGCGCTATCTGCTTCTTCCGCTAGCGTGAGCTCCCAGACGTCACATGACTGATGTGAGAGCGCTGCGTGCCGCCCATCCCTCACCTCTGGGAAAGCTCAGCCAATCAGCTCTCTCTATGCGGATCTCCAGATGTTAGGGTGAGCACTTTTACTGCTGCGCCACTCAGTGGCCCATTGAGGTAGCTGTTAAACTACAAATTAAATAATTAAAACACACAACATTTTTTTTTTTTTTTAAACAGTGGTACTACAAACACCACGCCCTAAGTATTTTTGGCTTCAGGACTGAAATTTTGCAAGAAATTTACCTCGGCATGTGAAGCATTTTTGTCTTACGAGTCTATTTATTTCATATGTTATTTAATTTACATGTCTTTTCTAAATGCTTTGATTGTTTTTATATGCAAATATATGATTAGAGTGTTGGAGATTGGTAATATTGGAAATATCTTTGGGTGGCCGGAACGCATTATCTGCATAAATATCTGCAAATAAATGAATATTTTTAGCACGGCATTATCAGTGGTAAATCAGTGGTGAAAAAACAAACAATCAAACAAACAAACAAACAAATAAATGAATATTTTTAGCACGGCATTATCAGTGGTAAATCAGTGGTGAAAAAACAAACAATCAAACAAACAAACAAACAAACAAATAAATGAATATTTTTAGCACGGCATTATCAGTGGTAAATCAGTGGTGGAAAAACAAACAATCAAACAAACAAACAAACAAATAAATGAATATTTTTAGCACGGCATTATCAGTGGTAAATCAGTGGTGGAAAAACAAACAATCAAACAAACAAACAAACAAATAAATGAATATTTTTAGCACGGCATTATCAGTGGTAAATCAGTGGTGGAAAAACAAACAAACAAACAAACAAACAAATAAATGAATATTTTTAGCACGGCATTATCAGTGGTAAATCAGTGGTGGAAAAACAAACAATCAAACAAACAAACAAACAAATAAATGAATATTTTTAGCACGGCATTATCAGTGGTAAATCAGTGGTGAAAAAACAAACAATCAAACAAACAAACAAACAAACAAACAAACAAATAAATGAATATTTTTAGCACGGCATTATCAGTGGTAAATCAGTGGTGAAAAAACAAACAATCAAACAAACAAACAAACAAATAAATGAATATTTTTAGCACGGCATTATCAGTGGTAAATCAGTGGTGGAACAAACAAACAAATAAATGAATATTTTTAGCACGGCATTATCAGTGGTAAATCAGTGGTGAAAAAACAAACAATCAAACAAACAAACAAACAAACAAACAAACAAATAAATGAATATTTTTAGCACGGCATTATCAGTGGTAAATCAGTGGTGGAAAAACAAAAACAAACAAACAAACAAACAAATAAAGCAACGCATTATCAGTGCGGTAAATCAGTGGTGGAAAACAAACAATCAACAAACAAACAAACAAATAAATGAATATTTTTAGCACGGCATTATCAGTGGTAAATCAGTGGTGGAAAAAACAACAATCAAACAAACAAACAAACAAATAAATGAATATTTTTAGCACGGCATTATCAGTGGTAAATCAGTGGTGGAAAAACAAACAATCAAACAAACAAACAAACAAATAAATGAATATTTTTAGCACGGCATTATCAGTGGTAAATCAGTGGTGAAAAAACAAACAATCAAACAAACAAACAAACAAACAAATAAATGAATATTTTTAGCACGGCATTATCAGTGGTAAATCAGTGGTGGAAAAACAAACAAACAAACAAACAAACAAATAAATGAATATTTTTAGCACGGCATTATCAGTGGTAAATCAGTGGTGAAAAAACAAACAATCAAACAAACAAACAAACAAACAAATAAATGAATATTTTTAGCACGGCATTATCAGTGGTAAATCAGTGGTGGAAAAACAAACAATCAAACAAACAAACAAACAAATAAATGAATATTTTTAGCACGGCATTATCAGTGGTAAATCAGTGGTGGAAAAACAAACAAACAAACAAACAAACAAACAAACAAACAAATAAATGAATATTTTTAGCACGGCATTATCAGTGGTAAATCAGTGGTGAAAAAACAAACAATCAAACAAACAAACAACCAAGCAAACAAATAAATGAATATTTTTAGCACGGCATTATCAGTGGTAAATCAGTGGTGGAAAAACAAACAAACAAACAAACAAACAAATGCACCTTTCTATCGTCAAATCATCCATCCTGCTGCCTATACGCCTGTGTACTGTAGGTTGCAGGGAGCCTGGAGTGTATCCCAGAAAACGCAGGGCACAAGGCAGGATACTCCCTGCATGAGGTGCAAACAAGCACACATACACACAATCATGGTGGAATCACCAACAAGCGCTACAATGCATGCATTAAGACTGTCGGAGAGAACCTGGAGGAAACCCAGCATGGAACAGTAGAGCATGCGAACTCCATATGGTGCATCAAACTCGAATCAAAAAAGAGTAAATATAAATATAAATAAGTACAAATATTAAAATACACGATCAGTTAGTGTTATTCAATAGAGATATTAAAGCAGATGAGATATTAGATAAGGAATCAACTGTATTCTTGAAAGGTGTCATGGTGGCGTAGTGTTTATCACTGTGGTCTCACACCTCCAGGGTCCGGGTTTGATTCCCGCTCCGGGTCTGTGTGTGTGGAGTTTTCATGTTCTCCCTGTGCTTTGGTTGGCTTCCTCCCACAGTCCAAAGACATGCAGATTAAGTGATGTAGCCATGTGATGGATTCGCATCCTGTCCAGAGTGTGTCCAGAGTGTACCCCACCTCGCGCCTGGAGTCTGTCCCAGGAGACCCCAGCCCTCTCATGACCCTGAATAGAAAGAATAAGTCATTTAGAGAATGAATGAATCTATTATTGATTCCATCCATCCATCTAGGAACCTCTGTAGTCCAACTAGGTGACCGTGGAGGCCAGTGTTGACCATTGTATTTATTCCCATTTGTACACCTGTGGTAGAACCCCTGGTCCACATTCACATACACCTTCACACACTACAGGCAATTTGGGAACGTCTTTGGACTGCGGGAGGAAACCCAGAGTACCCAGAGGAAACCCACCAAGCACAGGGAGAACATGCAAACTCCATACACAAAGATTCCGCGGTGGGAATCGAACCCGGACCCTGAAGGTGACCCCCAAAGCGACAGTGCTAATCACTAAGCCACAGCGCTGCCCTGTATTATTGATTAATTAGTCAAAAAAGTAATAATTGGTTAATTGTTCTAGTAAACCAGCAATAAAGGACTTGGGGATTTCAGTGATTGAAAAAAAAATACTTTTAAAATTGCTTAAAATTGCTACTCATTTTATTATTACTATTACAGCACCATGGTACACACACACACACACACACACACACACACACAGACAAATATTCATGGAGTAATTTTTTCTTAAAGCGAAACAAAACAAAACAAACAAAAATTTAAAATATAAATGCAATATATTCATGTTCAAGCGCGCAGGTTCCAATAAAACTGATTAAATTATTAAACAAACAGCGTTTCTCCAGCTCGACTGCAACACTGAAACGCTGCTTAATTACACACACCGCACGCTTACAACATCTAACTTATTTTGTACAAAAAAATCGAGCACTTTATGAAAAATGCAGCTCGCACATACATCATCCTGGCAGGTCAGATTCGGGGCCTCGTGCACGCTCGCGCGCTCGTGCACTAGCGTCGCTGCAAATGATTGAGCGGTCCGGCGATCTTTATTTAATCAAACTAAGTAGCTGAACAGCTGCTGCTGAGCTCAGGGACAAACTGCACGTTCTGCGTGTGGTGTGATCTAATGAACGGCCCTATTAGTGTAAGAGAGGAAAGCAAACATTGAGTATGTGGCTTATTTGTGCATAAAAACAGCCTGGGGCCAAAAAAAAAAAAAAAAAGTCTTGAGCAAAAGTCTCAGATTTTCACATTTGCACATAAATCTCTCAAGCTTTGAAAATAACTTGTGCAAGAAATCCAGCAAACGCCACCATCTTGTTTTTATTTTCCTTTGTTCAATTTCTCTTGCGATCATGTTGAAAAAAAAAAAAATCACAAACAGCGACAAAGAATTGTTTTTTTTTTTTTATTGAGAGGAATTAATGCTCAGAATCAGAAATAAAAATTGTATTTTAAAATAAGCTTCACCAGGACTGTACATGGAATTCCTTTTGTTCATTCAAGCTATTAAAGAAGCAGTATTTCTGTGTTTTAGCATGATAGTGAGCCTAAACACACACACACACACACACACCCAGGAATAACTTTTGAACATAAAATAAGGTAAAATCTTCTATTATTATAATTTGGATCTTTATTAATCCTGAGGGAAATTTCAGTTCTAGTGCAGCACTACACACCGCGCTAACATACTGGAGGTTATTAGACAGTAACCTGTAATCACAGTAATCACATGATACTGAAATAAAGGTGTCAGTAAAAAAACGAACAAAAAATCGTTCACGTTCACAATAGGGACAATTAATTAAAACATGCAGGAGTGAACTGTAAATGACATTTTGTTCAATGCGTACTCTTAATAAAACGTTCTAGCAGTAACAGTTCGCTCCTCATCAGACACAATCACATTACTGTTTTAAAAAATTGCCTAAAAGTTCTAAAAGTTTTTAGAAACCTGTGGTGTGACTTGTAGACGGCGTCCAGGCCCGCCGATCTGAGAATCCACCATGCGGAGATCCTCGACTCGTGTCTCCAACCTCGTCACATGATTATTTCACAAACGCACATTTGGCATGCATGCTTTTTTTTTGCATAATTCATTTCCAATTATTAATTTTTCCCATGTGGTTGCATATTATTTACATTTATTTATTTATTTATTTACGCTCACGTGTGTATTTTTATGATATAATTCATCCTACTAACTGTTAATTAGTATAAATTGAACGATTCTGGATATGAATAGAAGACATAATGGCCATTTAGCTTTGTGTGTGTGTGTGTGTGTGTGTGTGTGTGTGTAAGCAGTAGAATCTCACTAGATAAAACAAAACAATGGGAGATTATTTATATAATATAAATTATTTATTTATTTGTTTGTTTGTTTATTTATTTCAGCATTAATGTAGCTTTGGAGGTGAGATAGATATAAATAAATAAGTGAGATATATAAAACTTGTAGAAAAAATACTACAGTTATAAGAATAAACTTGTGTACATCTACACTACAACTTCAGGTACAAAGAATAACTGAACATACACCAATTTTTATTGTAGGTCAAATATCTGAAATATAATCTGCCAGTAAGGTAACAACTTTGAGGATAGATCAACTGATGTTGGTGATTATTAGTGTAATATTAGAGTCCAGGTAAACACAGCGAACAGGAGCTGAAACATTTTGTAATTCGATCACATCAAAGGAAAATAATCCTATATCTTTCAGGGAACATTTTTTAAATCACTGATGATTCACAAAATATATACAGTGGAACCTTGGATTACGAGCATAATTCGTTCAGGAAGCGAGCTTTTATTCCAAAACACTCATAAACCAAACCAAATCTTCCCATAAGAAATAATGAAAACTCAAATAATTCGTTCCACAGCTAAAAAAAAATACAAAAATACAGAAAAATAATTAATACAATATATAAAGTAAAAATAAAACAAATTAACCTGCACTTTACCTTTAAAAAAAGTTAAAATAAATCCCAACAGATAAGTGTTTCCATTTGTGCATGCAGGCGCCGTGTATTTGTGTGCGTATGAGTGTGTGTGTGTGTGTGTGTGTGTGTGTGTGGAATTAGCCCCTTCCCTCGCCTTGTCTTACACAGTAAAACTCCTCCTCCCTCCCCCCACCTCGCTTTTTAAGTTTCACAACAAACACACACAACGGAAACACTGTTTTAACGGGAAAAAAAGAAATCTCTCCAATGACACTCGCGTGAGCGCAGACTAACGGAATCACTGCTGTAAAGTAAAAAAAAAAGAAAGAAAAATTAACCAGCACCTTACCTTTCAAAAAGTATTGTGACAGAGTTTCTGTGTAGAGCAGAGTGTGTGTGTCTGTGTGAAGCCGATGAGGGGGGATGTAAATGTGAGAGAGTTTGTGTTTGTCTCGATGTGTGTGTTGGTGGCAAAAAACTTGGCACTCGTAAACCAAGACATGCTCGTATCTCAAATCAAAATGTATTAAAAATCTTTGCTAGTCTTGCGGAACACTCGTAAACCAAGTTACTCGCAATCCGAGGTTCCATTGTATATATATTTAGTGCTTATTATGAACTAATAAGTAATATGTAATATGTACTCCAGTACATCTATCCTGAATGGCAACCACGCTAATTCTTTTCACCTGCTTTTTATTTTTCCACCCATCCTGAGGCATCTGGAGATTGTGCCAGCTTCAGTAGACAGAGAAGGACCAGCTCCAGCTGGATTCTTCTTCATGTTGGTTTGGATCTACACATGCTGCTCCTGAGCTCCCAGTGATCCAGACCCCCATCTGCCCTCTGCACCTGCTGACTCATCCCTGTGCTGAACTGGACTTTGTGTTAATTTAAATAACTTCTGTTATATCGAACTTTCATCTGCATAACACACATGATGTTATACAATTTCTGTTATCTGTTATCACCCAGATGAGGATGGGTTTCCTGTTGAGTCTGGTTCCTCTCAAGGTTTCTTTCTATTGCCATCTCAGGGAGTTTTTCTTTGCCACTGTCGCCGTCACCCTTGGCTTGCTCATCAGGGACAATCTCATTATGTTTAATAATTAAAATAAAATAAATAAATTAATTAATTAATCTTTGTTAGTCCACACCCACTTTGGTTGAAATCTGAATACGAATGCAAGTATTTAGAGCACTATACAAATAATCACAAAGAAGCAGTGTACAGCCTTTACAGCTGTAGTTGGACTAGAGTTACTGTACAGAGGCAGAAATTTTTATTTCACTTTTTTTATTTACAGTGGAGCCTTGGATTGTTAGTAACTTGGTCTGTGAGCGTTTTGCAAGATGATGAAATTTTTAAACAAATTTTAACTTGATAAACAAGCAAGGTCTTGATATACGAGTAGTGAGCATGCGCTTTGTCTGCTGGGCGTCACGTGATCACAACTGAGCCAATGGTTCTTCTTTCATGTGCGTTGCAGGATTATTGGTCATTATCTCCCATGCTCAGTGACTCGTATAGTCAATATCCGTGTGCGCACGTACTGTTTACTATAACATCGTGACCATGTGCGTAAAGTCAAAGCAGGTGTCACTAGAGAGGTTCCTTTTTAAAGATCCAGTTTCCAGAGTCTCTGACGCTCTGTAAGAAATCACTGATTCTGTTAGTGTGTGTGTGTGTGTGTGTGTGTGTGTGTGTGTGTGTGTGTGCGTGCGCACATACATGTCATTAGAAAGGTTCCTTGTTAAAGACGTTTCTGGACAGAGCAGTGTTCTGTTAGTGTGTGTGTGTGTGTGTAGGTGAAAGTCGTCCAAGGCTCTTTGTGTAGACACAAAGACACAAAGAGCCTTGGGATAGGGTGGGATAAGAAGGATCTCCCCTTTGCATCCTCTGCTGTCAGGGGAAAGAAGGTCGCATTTGTTAGATATATTTATAGTTTAAGAGTCTTATGAAAATGGGACAGCCTTAGTTGCGATGCTGTGACTTAATTCGCCTTCAAATGCACAGGTGACCTACTCAATATTACACACGAGGTCACAACGTTTTGGCTAATTGGTGTATCATAACATGTGGAAGATGCAAAGACAAACTAACTAGACAATATGCTGTGTTAAAATACAGCATTACAGTAACTGTGTATGTTCAGACTTAAAAATCAGTCACTACGTGTATCATTTATGTTAAGTCAAGTCGAGTCAAGTCAAGTCAAGTAGGCTTTTATTGTCATTCCAACCATATACAGTTCACAGTACACAGTGAAACGAAACAACGTTCCTCCAGGACCAGGGTGCTACATACATGCAACGACATAAATTTACAACACACATTTTTACATTTTTAAGTTAACCTAAAAGAACCATCAAATTTCTATACAAAAAATACACCATAGACAAAGTGCACGTGCAAATGTGCAAACAAACACAACAGACACAACAATGTATAACACATAACAGTACTTTTTTGATGAAGTATGAATTGAGGTAGTGGGAAGAGCAGCAGTAAACAGTTTACATTTTGACAAGAGTATTGCGTGCAAATAAATATTGTGCAAAAAATTGCAAGGTTAAGAATGTTCTGCATTCCTACAAATACAGGACATTTAAATGCGATGGTTGTTACATCCTATTCTGTTGGATCCTCACTCCAGCTCTGGAGCTCTCAGGTCATGATGCCAGGATCGCTGATTCAGCACAGCTGTTTAAACAGCCCTGTCTCGACTCTCCTCTTTCCTTCTCCAGCTCGTCCTCAGCTCCCTCAGTCTCTCTCTCTCTTTCTCTCTCCAGGACCTGACCCGCTCACACGTCTTATAGTCCGGCAGCTGGGACGCTTCTGTCCTCCTCTGTACACTCTGGAAATCAAACTTCTTATCTACTCACTTCTGGAGCTTTGTCAGATCTCTAAGACAAAACCGGTGATGTGAAGGAGGAAGAATATTCACAGAGTCTTTGAGGGAGAGAGAGAGAGAGAGAGAGAGAGAGCTCAGAAAAAGATCAGATATCCAGACATGGCTATGAAAGAGGAGCATCTATAAAAGGAGGAATCTGGGGGTTTGTGGGGGAGAGGAATTCCCTGGCAGCCCGTAAGAGTCCTGAACAAACTGCAGTGAAGCTCTGAGCTTGACTCTTCACAGAGCTCTGTGTGATGAAGAGTCTGAGATAAACACTGAACACTTCTGTATTTTAGCTCTATGAGAGGTTAGACTTGTGGAAATACTTAGATATAATAAATATAATAAAGTTATATATAATATACTTAGATATAATAAATATACTGTACAATTAACATCAGTACTTATAGGCATAGGGATTACATGATCCAGGAAAGGATTCCATTTAAAGGTTTTTCCATCTCGACAGTAACCAGTGTTGGACTTTATAATGGTGTAAATCTCGCCATATCGCATTCTGAAACTATTTATTTATTTCTTATGAATGTACCATGGAGGCCCAGTGTACAGTACTGTTAATATTTTAATGTTAAATAAATTGTTAACAACATTATTACAGTAAGTGCAACATGTCCTACAGTGAGCTCTTTAAACAGGTCTATCTGTTGTGTATCTGTGCAGGAAAAAAACAGCAGGAAACTGGATCATCTCAAGAAGTTAGAGGATTCAGAACCTCAGTGATCCTTGGGCTCCTTCAGGTCCTCGTGGAACTCTTTTTAGAAGTTCAGAACCCAAATTTACCCAAATACTGTAGCTCTTAAAACTCAGAGCATTTTAGCCAGTTTTTTTTTTAATTTTTTTAATAAACATATACAGGGCTCAGGATTGTTCAGTACAGAGGGACGTATCCTTTATTTCCAGCACAAAATAGGAGACATGAAGTGGATTTTATTTCATTTTAACCAACTATACAAACATGACTGAGCTAAAAATAAAAATGGGTCAAACAGGCAAAGGAATAGCAGAGATACACATGATCACATGTATTTATGGTTGCTTTCGGTTGTTTCTATGACCAAATAACTCAAATAATTCGTTCCACAGCCCAAATAAATAAATACAGAAAAATAATTAAGACAATATATAAAGTAAAAATAAAACAAATTAACCTGCACTTTACCTTTAAAAAAAGATCAAATAAATCCCAACAGATAAGTGTTTCCGTTTGTGCGCGCAGGCGCTGTGTATTTGTGTGTGTGTGTGGAATTAGCCCCTTCCCTCGCCTCGTCTTACACAGTAAAACTCATCCTCCCTCCCCCAACCTCGCTTTTTAAGTTTCACAACAAACACACACACACAACGGAAACACTGTTTTAACGGGGAAAAAAGAAATCTCTCTAATGACACTCGCGTGAGCGCAGACTAACGAAATCACTGCTGTAAAGTAAAAACAAAAAAAACGAATGAACCAGCACCTTACCTTAGAAAAGAATCGCGACAGAGCAGAGTTTCTGTGTAGAGCAGAGTGTGTGTGTCTGTGTGAAGCCGGGGAGGAGGGGTGTAAAGGTGAGACAGTGTGTGTGTGTGTCGGTGTCAAAAAACACGGCACTCGTAAACCAAGACATGCTCGTTTTTCAAGTCAAAATGTATTAAAATGTATGTATGTAAAAACCTTTGCTCGTCTTGCGGACCACTCGTAAACCAAGTTACTCGCAATCCAAGGCTCCACTGTAATGATAATACGCTCTCTTTGAGAGTTCTACATTTTTGCGACTGCATTCCCATATTCCGTTAGCAGGAAAATTGACATGTTATTAAAGTAATGATAACTTCTCGAAAAAGTTTTTCGACATATTCGAAAAACCCAAATACACAGTATGATGTCTGAAGCCTCTCCGTTAACACACATGGACAAGGCTTCTGTATGAGCATCACTCACTCACTCACTCATCATCTATACCGCTTAATCCTGTCTTCAGGGTCACGGGGAGCCTGGAGCCTATCCCAGGAGACTTAGGGCACATGGCAGGGTACACCCTGGACAGGGTGCCAATCCATCGCAGTCAAAAATACGTCATCAAGGCCACATGCACAGGCATTACTATCCGAAGGAGGAGAAATCGATACGGCGCGTGCGCCCTGCCGCCGTTTTAAACTCCTAAAATCTTCCCCGCTATAGTTAAAACATCTCTGTAATTTTACTTCTCTTAAACATGTAAGAATCTGTGAAAAAAAAAAAAGAAAACTTACATGAGACGAGAAGAGAGCGCTCGGCTGCTGGTATGCCATTTTGGCGCCTGTGGTTTAAAACGGTGGCCGAATCGATTCCTCTTCCCTCGAATATTAACGCCTGTGCATGTGGCGTTAATATTCGGTCAGAGTCGTATATTTCAGAGTTGTGGCCGTAGATTTTGGAATCCAACTCGGACAAAAACACAGAATTACACACAAATCTTTTTTTTTTTTTTTTTACGCACTTTTATTTTTGACAGTGATTTTATTCCATAGGGGCAACAGCCCAGACCTGGTGTTCACTGTCATTTAGCT
The DNA here is from genome assembly GCA_013621035.1 of Clarias magur. NCBI lineage: Eukaryota > Metazoa > Chordata > Actinopteri > Siluriformes > Clariidae > Clarias > Clarias magur. The sequence goes on along the minus strand of QNUK01000115.1, from coordinate 1,489,999 downwards.
TGTCTCTTCCAAACACCAAAGTGCGCAGCTACAGCGCGGTTAATTCAAATCAAATTCAAATCAAATTCAAATTTTATTTGTCACATACACAGTACGATATGCAGTGAAATGCTTACACGACCGCTCCGTGACCTTAAATATTTTTACAAATGGAAACTATAAAACAAGATTCCAGCAAAGTTTCAAAAAAATATATATATATATATAAAATCTGAAGTATAATATAATATATTACAACTTAACTTAAGTCTGTGAAAAACTTGAGGTAGTATTTTGAAAATGAGATGAGGGGGGTGTGAAAAGAAGTCCTCGAAGTGTGCAAATGTGCATATGTGCAAATATGTGCAAATGTGCATTGACATAATTGTCCGTTCTGTGTGTGCAAAAAAATGCAGAGGTGTTTTAGTCCAGTGTGTTGGTTTGATTGAGAGACCGTATCGCCTGCGGGAAGAAGCTCCTCCTCAGTCTCTCTGTATTGGCCTTGAGGGAGCGGAAGCGCTTCCCAGACCGCAGCAGAGAGAACAGTCCATTGCTGGGGTGGCTGAGGTCCTTCATGATCTTCCTGGCCTTGGTCCAGCACCGCTTGCTGTAGACAGAGTGCAGGTCAGGGAGCTCAGTTCGGATGATGCGCTCAGCTGATCGCACCACCCTCTGTAGGGCTCGTCTGTCCTGCATGGTGCCGTTCCCGAACCAGGATGCGATGTTTCCCGTCAGGATGCTCTCTATGGTGTAAAAGTTCCTGAGCACCTTGGAGGGCAGTCTAAAGTCTCTCAGGCGTCTGAGGTGGTAGAGACGCTGTCGGGCCTTCTTCACCACGGTGTTGATGTGACAGGACCATGACAGGTCCTGCGTGATGTGAACACCGAGGTACTTGAAGCAGTCCACTCTCTCCACTGGGCTCTCGTTAATACAGATAATTAAAATCTGGTGTCAAAGGAGAGGTTTATTATTTAGGTTTATGTCGTGCTTTCCTCCGGGTTTCCCGCTGTAGGCCGCCGCGGTTTGCCGCGTTATTTGAATGTCTCCCGCCAAGTGTTGTGTTTTTGCGCAGCCAACCGCCACTGTGGCGAGGATATGAAACTAGCGTGTTCAGATAATTAACGCGTTTGTAACGGTCCACCTCACACACACACACACTGAACCGCGAGTCTGCGTGTTTCACTCCGACACTTTAAGGAGGAAACGCAGAACAACGCGGGTTTAAACAGCAGAGACGAGGTGCAGTGTTTAGGCACCTGGCAGTGTTTTATTTCGTTACTCTGTGCGAGTATTTTAACATGATTAAACACTGAGCGCGCTGCTGTAGGAAACCGTTTATAACCGTAAATAACTTAAATGCATCAGCTTTTAATTGGGAGAAATGAAGATAAAATTTAAACATTGAAGTGAAATGTTAGGCATGTTGTGATATGTAATTAAAGGAATCTAAAACTGATTTCCACTTGTTATAGTTTTTACTATATAAACATGTTTATATATTTTCAATCTCTCTTTCACAGCACCAACACCAGTAAAGAAGTTCAGTGGAGATAAAACAGGAGGTAAATGTCAACCGTTTTAATGTTACAGAAGTATTAAACATGCAAGCGTTGAATCAAAGCTAGAAATTAAAATGCTTTAAATATTTCATTTTATCTAGAATATACTGTATTTTCCATTAACTAAAGTAAAAAAATGAGTTGATTGTAATGTGTAAATAAAGTTGTGTATCATCTTTAAACAAGGGACACAGAGAAGTACAAGGGACGTTCGAGTCAAAGAGGGACCCTTGATTATGTAGAATAAGAGAACACACTTTATAACTATATATTCTTTCTCTATATATGAAGTTGTGCATTGTTCTGCAAGAGCGAAATGCCTTTTGGTGATCATAGCAGTCCGTTTTTTGTAAAACCGTTCCACTGGAATGGCTGTAATGGGCTCTGTGAAATCAAATCGGTTTTTGCGTCTTTGTTTCACAGAATTTTCATCACAAGTCCCGCTTTGACTTGAACACCACTCGTAGATCAGTATGATTTTATTAGTCCAAAAAGTATGTATTTGAACAGAAGTACTATTTTACCTGTCTGCTAGACTTTACAACAACACGCCTGTACTTACTTGTACACTATTGTTCCTTTTTTAGGTGCCAGCTTATGGGGTGGCAGTGTGAGCTCTGCACATGTGTTGCATCATCAAAAGGAACTTGCATCATTATGGAGTGAAGCATGGTACCGCTGGTCATGGATATTTAGTGTCCAGTCTTCATTTAGACTGTATTGCTTCTTTAAGACCTGAGAAGGTCTGCACACACGTTTGTATGGAGCCAAACATCTACTTTCCAGATGTTAACTGTATAATACTTGTGGCAGGAGACTGTTTACTAATAAGATCGATTCAGCTCATTGTTTGATCTTGTTACCTGCCATTTGCAAAGTAAACCAAGTTTTAGTGACCTGAGCTTAGACTTCATGAAGGACAGTTGTCCTTCTGGAAATATTTCATTTATTTTTAAAGTGGTTTTGTTCATTTATAGTTGTTTCCATGTTACTATATCATGTTTTAAAAAAATAAACCTTGTTCAGTTAATGAAGAAACTATTTTGATGTATTATTCAATACATTTATTATTTTATTTCATGTTTACCATGTATACGATATATAATATGAATATGATATGATTTAATATAAATCAATATATTTTCCAAAATATTTAAGACACATGGTCCCATATGAATCTGACTATATTATCTTTTACAATGGGTTATATTATCTCATATAATTTTACATATATATATTTCCATATATTTACAATACATTTTCCAATATATAATTTCATTTAATTTGGGACATAATTAAATATATATAACAATATATTAAACAGTATAACAGTGTATTTATTCAATATATGAAAACGGCAATAATTGTAATATTTTCATATATTTCCATATATCCTATTTCATATTATATATATATATATATATATATATATATATATATATATATATATATATAGACTATATCATAACATATATTACTATGTACTATTCACACTATATGAATACACATAAAATATATTGTCACATAATATACTGAGAAATATATTTTTGTTGCATAAGGGTAGTTTGTACCCCCTCAGCTTGTACCCCGAGGCCCCTGGGATATCCTCCAGGCCTCCAGTGACCCTGAACAGGATAGGCGCTATACTATAATGAGTGAGTGAGACCCGTGAAGGCGCTTTGTGTTTACAAACTTAGAGACTAAAGCTGAATTACAACTCTGACCGAGTGCGGTAACGAGTGCAGACTTGTGATGACGCTGTGTGTTTCAGAAGGAAGAAGAAGAACAAAGAAGCTGTGAGAACTTTGTAGAGGCTGCGAAAAGCATGATCACTCTCAGCCCGCCTGACGATGATGAGGATGATGTGTGTGTGGGTTTGCCGCAGCATCGCATTAACCTCTGGCACATCTTTCACTACGGCTCTCTACAGTCCATTTGGTTCTCACATACCTACACACGTTTTCTTCAGAGCGTCGCAGCGTGAAGCTCTGAAAGCCGAGCACTGGAGCTGAACTTGGAATGTGCACCGCTGCATGCAAACCACAAAGAAACAGGGTGTAGTTGTAAAAATTGGGAATAATACATTTCAGCCACGTGTTTCGCATGATGAGGGTCTCGGCTCCGAATTGAGTTTTCCCATAGAGCACTGCTGTTACATTCTGTAGTAATGTGCAGGAAGCCCAGAAGAAGGTGGAAATAAAAGTAAAAAAAAATAAATGTTGCCTTTCTTTATTCAGGTCAATAGATATAGAGCAACAGAAACTGTGACGTCATCACGTGACCTTATAACCTGCCACTTTGAAAGTGTTTAAACAGGTTGGCAAGCTGTTCAAAAGTGCAGTACGAGACATTCCGTTCCCTTCGGGAATCAAAGAGACCGAGACACCAATGATGAGTACAAATCAAAAAGCTCATTTGTTTACAGTACAGCCAAAACATAGAATCGGTGCTAAAACGTGTCTCACCTACGGGGAAAAGGGATTTTTTTTTTTTACATAATACTTAATGCTTTTTATCTCCCGATACGTGCTTAATGTTTTTTGTGAATATGCTACACGTTTATATTTTATCAGATAAAAAGAAACACATTTGCTAAATACAATTTCATATCCTGTACTTTGATGTCCGTAGTGTCCGTAACTCTTTTAAATGAAAATTGTTTCCATGATCTTAACTGATGAAACTTTTATAACGAAATTCGATTTCACATGAAAAGACATAAACCTGAGAAAGTGTATCATTCCAAAACGCTAAACTGTAAAGATATTTATCATGTTAACTCACTACGGAAATTTTCAGGGAAGCGAGATCGATCACTTCCATGTCGCGGAAACTTCAGAAGGAGCTTCTCTGGCACACACATTTCCTGTATTATACGAATAACATAAAAAAAAAAGCTAAAAAATAAAAATCAGCACCAGTGCTGTGTTCTGGCGGTGAAGACATCTGCAGAAGGTTTTTTCCTCCTCACTTTCTCTTATTTACTCTTTGTGTTTGTGTGTGTGTGTGTGTGTGTGTGTGTGTGTGTGTGTGTGTGTGTGTGTGTGTGTGTGCGAGCAGCTGGAGACGTTCTTCTTTAATAATCTCACCATATCGGTGAGTTTCAGTTAAACGCTGCCCGAATCTGTTTTATCCTGTTTCCTCTGGACGCTACAACAGTAGAAGACCAGGACGTTCTGTCCTACAGCATTGGGTCGTTGTTATCTGCCTGAGCGTGCACACGGAGCTCACACACTGTACATCACAACCCTGACAGGAGCTGTTCTTCACTCTAAGGGCATTATGACCTCTGCAGTCTGATACCTCATTAGTATAATCACATGATTACATTACATTACTACCTGGTTCACAACGACGTCTGTGCGCGAGTGCTGAAAACCCTTCAGAGGAGCAGTTCAAGATCGTCTCATTCATTCTGAAGGTTTGTGCAGCTTCAAATAATAAGGAAGATGTTGTGATGGTGCACGAGAACTTCGACCTGGTTGAGGAGAGCAGACACCTGACACACGGTGTAACGCGTAAAGCACTCTCACATCTTGAGAATGTTCTTGTCGCCACATTGACACATGAAGACGCCGACCTCAGAAGAGCTGCTACTGACAGAACCGTCTCCTCAAGGCAGGAGACACTGAACCGAGACAGCTGAACCGAGGCAGTTCTCTAAAGAACACGCTGTCCAGCTATACAATTCAGTGCCGGTAACTATTACGAGATGATTGACTGGCGAAAGTGTCCCGTTACAGCACCACCAGTTCTGTTTGTCTACAGCGCCTCGAACCCGGACCCGTTTCATTCACTGGGATTCATCCGATGTCACAGTCACAGAGGAGTGCAAAAGGAGTTGTTAAGCGACTGTTTCTCTGGAGCTTCAGCTAAAGTGTGCAGCCCTGAAGCACATCACAGAATAATAGACTTTGCAGAAGAATTTAAGAAAAAGCTGTACAGGGTCGCAGGAAGCCTGGCGTCCGTCCCAGCGGACATGCTTACTTACACATTTCTTATTTTTAGAAAGGTCACACCATTGTGTTAGTTAGCACCCTGACGGAGAAGATAGTAGCATTAGAGGAGCGCATCCAGACTTTAGAGAGGGTTAGAGAGCGCGAGAGCAGCGGTAATCCTGTAGTGGAAAGTCTGGGTGCCACAGGTGGAGATAATCATCCCCCGACTCCGGCAGTAGAGCCCTCACAGCGGGGCGAGTGGGTGACGACTCGGCGGCATACTCGTTCAGCCAAAGCTAACGCTAAGGCTAGCCCACCGGAGCACACCTCTTCTGCGCTTCACGTGTCCAACGGGTTCGCTCTCCTCAGTGATGCACCCGCTGAGAAACCTGAAAGAGCTCTGGTTATAGGAGACTCTATACTGAGACATGTGAAATTAGCTAGGCCTTTAGGGGGCGCCAGCGGCAGTGGTCAGGTGTATCCCGGGAGCCAGAGCACCGGACATAGCAGGTAATCTTAGGGCTCTAGGTCAGCATAGGTTCTCTAAGATAGTGGTACATGCTGGAGCTAACGATATACGCCTTCGTCAGTCAGAGGTTAGTAGAGTAACTTTACAGAGGTGTTTAAAATAGCGAAGGCGATGTCCGAAGAAGTAGTTTGCTCTGGTCCCATCCCAATGAGACGTGGCGACATAGCTTACAGCAGGTTATGGTCGCTGAACCGCTGGATGTCCAGGTGGTGCTCCGAAACCAACGTGGGCTTCATTGACAATTGGAAGACTTTTGAGGGCAAAACTGGCCTGTTAGGGCGGGACGGTGTCCATCCCACTCGGGAAGGTGCTGCTCTCATTTCTTGTAGTATAGCACATAGTCTCAGAAGAGGCCTAGTTTATCGGTGACAATCCAGAGCCAAGGCCAGGGAGCAGACAGACAGGCTAAACCAACCGTCTGCTAGCTGCATAGAGTCGTCACTCAGGGTTCATCAGATTGAGACTGTGTCTGTTCCCCGAGATAAACATAAACATACATTTAGAAAGACTCAGAAAGTCTGTTTTAGTAATTTAATTAACATAGACACCACAAACTCAGACGACACTGAATGCGCAGCCAGCACGTCTGATCTGAAGCTAGGACTGTTAAATATTAGATCTCTCGCATCTAAAGCAGTTATTGTTAATGAAACTATCCCAGATCAGGAGTTTGATGTATTATGTTTAACAGAAACCCGGATTAAACAGGACGAGTATGTGGCTCTAAATGAAGCCAGTCCTCCTGGATACAGCTACATACACCAGCCTCGGCTAACTGGTAGAGGAGGAGGAGTCGCAATTATTTATAACCATAATCTGTCTCTCGTACAAAAACACAGTTTTAAATCTAATGCATTTGAAGTTCTCTATAGTAACATAATGTCAGCTCAGTCAATCCCGCTAATCATCATTTACAGACCCCCTGGGCCGTACTCGGAGTTTCTCTGCGAATTTGCAGATTTCCTCTCAAACCTTGTTGTTTCTGTAGATAAAGCGTTAATTGCTGGAGACTTTAATATTCATTTTGAGAATCCAGAAGACCCTCTGAGAACAGCATTCTTGTCCATACTGGACTCAGTAGGAGTAAATCAGTGTATAGTAGGACCCACTCATAAAGCAGGTAACACTTTGGATTTAATATTATCCTTCGGATTAAGTATAGGAAATATAACCACAATTCCACAGTCTGAAGTTATCTCAGNGAATAGTCTTCCTATTAATGTTCACAACTCAGACACAGTCTCAGTGTTTAAGTCTAGGCTTAAAAACCTATTTATTTAGCCAAGCATTTTTGTAAATAGATTAGCCTTAGGTAAAGGAGCAGATCTGGGGGACTCATGGACATAGAGTATTCTGGTGAACTGTTATGTTTAGATGCTGTTTCCCCACTCTCATTGATCACTCAGGTTTGTTGCGGATGAGGGGATTGGTGTGCTTTACATTACAGGGAGCCCTCATGTCTGTGTTTCCTTACTTGGCTCTCCATTTTGTTATGCGTGTTTATGTTAGTCATGCCGAGTCCCTGCTTGCACTTTACACTAATATACATTCACCTTATACATGTTGACTGTGACCAGACCTAACTGCCATCTCTCCTTATTTTCTGTTCTCTCCTTTTCTGCTCTCTCTCTCTCTCCCTCTCTCCTTTCCCTCTCTCTGTCTCTCTGTCGAGCTATATATGTTCGCTCCTGAGTTGCCAGTGATCCAGACCCCTCTGCCCTCTGAAGCTGTCTAACCCGTCCTGGAGTCCTGCTTCTGGTTGGAGATCCCGTCACATGGATGCCCCGTGTGGTCTGCTTGGATGCGCTTGGTGGCTGGGGATGGTTTCCATGAAGACTGTCCTATCATCGATTGATGCTCTGGGGACCTGTGACTTCAGTTGTTCGATAGCTAGGACTGGAATCTCCTTACAGTCTACCTTTAGCCATTCCTGGCGAAACAGACTGGACTCCTTTAATTAATTTAACACATCTTCCATGTTAACTGAACTTAAGTTACACATTATTATGTGATCTTCTTGCTAATCCGTTATCACCAGTGAGGTGGGTGCCTGTTGAGTTGGTTCCTCTCAAGGTTTCTTCCTATTACCATCTCAGGGAGTTTTTCCTTGCCACCGTCGCCCTCGGCTTGCTCATCAGGGACAATCTTATCATTTTGATTCATACACATTGCATAAAAACTTACTTCTTTTTATTGTGTAAAGCTGCTTTGCGACAATGTCAATTGTTAAAAGCGCTATATAAATAAAATTGAATTGAATTGAATTGAATAAACCCCAAGAGAAACATTACAGAAACATTAACTGCAACACTGTGACCTTATCGCATGACCTTATAGCCTGTCATTCTAGAAGCATTTAAGCCGGATGGTAAGTTTTTAAACTTAAGTGTCTACAAGATCCAGAACAAGACGTCAGGCGCTAGGCGTGGTACACGGTAGGGCAGGGTGACGTTCCATCGCAGGGCACGCAAGCACACAGCGAAGGTACAAGATTTACTTGTACGTTTTCATCATATCGAAGTAACTCTTAATATCTATCATACGTCTAATTTCCTTCCCTCGTCCTCGGTAAGCATGATCAAGCCGAGGTATTAGGTCCGGAGGCGACCCCGGGTCCCGGGAACACTGCGGGTGAAGCAGGGATACACCCTGAGATGAGACGCCACTCCATCGTGCACACACTCATTCACACTCGGAGCAATTTAGAGACATCGATCCACTTGGCGCCATGGAAACCGAAAAACCCAGAGGAATCCTACATGAACATGGCGAGAACATGAAGTTCCCAAATGTATAATGGCCAGAACAGGCACCGTGCAAGCTGCTGCGCCATGACGTCATGATTTCAATACGTTTATAAATAGTGGATGACATCATATTACAGTATGAAGAAATGCTTATAAATATGTAAATCAAAGAGAATTTTGGAAAATGTTCCGAACGACAATCCAAATCCTCCATATTTTAAGACTCCTTTTTTTTTTTTATTTCCAAACTTTTCTTTATTATTTATCAGATGCATCCTGAATCTGCACAAATCTTAAATAGTCATTCATTTCTTTCATGCAGCAGCAGCTTAGCTGAGTGAAAAGCAGAGACGTCTGAGGCCCCTTTTATTTTCCCTTTAACAGTCTGTCTGTTTCCGTTCAGTGCTCGGTGTGAAAGCTTTAACAAGGCAAAGGCATGCAGTGAAAGTGTGTAAGGGTGTGTGACTGTGTGTGTGTGTGTGTGTGTGTGTGTGTGTGTGTGTGTGTGTGTGGAGGAGTTTCAGAGGGTGGGGCCGAGGTTAAGGAGGTGCTGGAGTCTTTGGCTTTGGTCCAGAACCTTGTCCTGCTGTTAAGTGCACATGGAGATGAGAATTCCAGACGTGCCACTGACACTCCTGTTAAACTGTACAGCAGCCAGGAAGATCAGGCACTGTCTCAGAGCTCGGCCAAAACACACACACACACACACACACACACACACACACACACACACACACACACACACACACAATGAGATCCTTCACATCTTCCAAACATGCCAAAATCTGAAACCTGCAATGGTGCACACAAAAACAAGAAAGTACACACTTTTTAACATCATTATTATTATATCTGTATCCCCCCACACACACACACACACACACTGTATATATACTGTATATATACTACAGCTCAAACGTTTGGGATCACTTTCTAACTCCACGGTAGTTCCTGATAAAGCAATGCTGAAGGCGTCCAATAAATGCGTCCAAATAATCTCCTCTGAACAGTTGATATTGAGACGCACATCTGCTACTTCTGCTCTGTAAAGCTTCATAACGGCTCTAATCTGAGGTGCTGCTTGTTAATTGGTCATTGCTTTGGTCTTGTTTTCTTCTTGTTTTCCTGGGAAGGCCTTCATGAGAGAGTTTCATCATGGAGCTTGATGGGTTTTGCACAATACTGTTTTTGCAAAAACTGTTCCAGAACAGCTGACCTTCATGTCATAAAATAACAACTGACTTGTTGTTGTTGTTGTTGTTATATGACTAATAGTCATACATACATAACCCATAGATACATAACAAAGCTCTAGCTGGGATTATGATTGATGACGACGATGATGATGATGATGATGATGATGATGATTTAGAGCTCAGCAAGATAAGTTAACAAAAAGATTTCTCAAAACATGCAATATATTTTTAATGATTTAATTCTAAATTATCCAATCCATCCTTTAAGGAACCACTGTAGTCCAACTGGGAACCACATGGAATGATGTGGAACCATGGAATGGCCAATGATGACATGGTAGAACCTCCGGTCAACATTCACATGCGCTCGTTCACACACTACGGGCGATTTGGAAATGTCAATTAGTCTAATCTGCATGTCTTTAGAAGCAGGAGCACCCAGAAGAAACCCAGCAAATCCACAGGCAAATCCACCCTGAGGCGGGAATCGAACCCGGACGCACAAGGTGACGGTGCTAACCACTACGCCACCGCGCCACCAACTTCTAAATGATAGCTGAAGAAAAAAAACTTCTAGATCTTAGCCCTAGTGGCCTGTGGAGCAAAATACCTTACTTTGAGAAGTAACAAAACAATCTCTAAAGAGCCAACAATCACTCAAAGACCCTTTGAAAACCCCTTGTGCTAAATTCAGTTAAATCATTTCCCACATTCCTGAATTCAACCTCTGGTTCTGAAAAATGAGGCCAGACGCCAAAACATGCAGTTCCTCGAATTTCAAAAGTGATTAAATCCCCACAGACCCCGTGTTGAAATATCCAACTTTACCACAGAAATAAACATGTTTGCACCCTGATACAAAAAAAATCATCTAGATATCCCCCCTTCCTGATGGCAACTGTGCGGGGGTGGGGGGGGGGGGGGGGGTGAATATTTATGTAACTCCTGTAAATCAGTTACAATACTATATTACACCCGAAATTTATGCATACGTAGGCCCAATTTGCGAGACTTCTGCATTGCAGGTGTCAAACCGCTAGCTGTCTGCTCTGCGTCACTTTAGCTTACCAGCTAACTGGAATCATTGTAGTTTTACTCACCACAAGAGATGTAGGAGTTCACACGGGACGACGTGTCGGGTATGGATGACGGAGTTCAATCAAATGCACAGTAACATTAGCGAATAAATTAGCATTAGCCACCTTGGCATTTTAATGGTAAGCTAATGGGAAGCTTGCTAGCTTGTGATACCTAAGGTAAGTTGCGGTGTTCCAACCAACAGCCAGGCTTCATTTGTTCCACCCATTTGCCCATTTATAGTTAAACCAGGAGCGATGCAGTTCAGGAACTCAATATATATATATAAGCGTATGCGAAAAATTCTAAATGTAGTCACTGACTTAAACAACATCGTAGCATTTTGTAGGTGGTTCATGTCCCTTCCTTACTGATTGTGGAGTCAAAATCCTGTACATGTCAATTTTCTACAATTTGCTTTGATTTAACAAACAAAAAAATCTCTCAAACTGTAACAATTTCTACCAGTTAGTGAAGAACCGATCAGAGCGCTGATACTTATGGAGGCATGAATTTCCACCATGTAGTGTGCACTTAAACAGGGATTATGAAGTGAGTTGAGGCTCAGTTAGTTAGTTATGATGAGATAGACGAGGTTGAGTTTTACGCCATGTTAATAGGAAAAATGTTCATGAGAGGATCATAATGAATCTAAAACAGGGGACCTGATTGTTAACAGGTGAGCAGTCAGGACAGGAAGGAAAAACTCTGGCTTTATAATACAAATATGTATTATATACTGTACATGTAAGTCTGTCAAAACTTTTAAAGTTTTTGAGAGAAGTTCTTGACCAGTTTTGATAATTCTTCTGTGAAATTATAAGTGAAAGTAAAAGTTTATAACGTTTTTTTTTTTTTTTTTTATGAACATTGTAAGTACATAGTAAGTCATTCATGAGCGTAACCAGTTCATAGAATATTAAGCCATTCCTCTCTAGTAATACAGTGGAACCTCGGATTGCGAGTAACGTGGTTTACGAGTGTTTCGCAAGACGAGCAAAAATGTAAAATAAATTTTATATTGGAAACCGAGCGAAAGTATTAGTTTACGAGTGCCGAGTATCATGTATCACGTATGCGCCTCTTATTTTGACACCAAGCGGCAAGTGATCACAACCAAGCCAATGATTTTTAGTGCTCGTCCTTACTGGTATAATCAACGTCTCCCTCTCCCTCCTATGTGTGTGTGCCCCACATACACTGACACACACACACCCACACACTCTCTCTCTCCCTCACCTTTACTCACCGTCCTATGTGTGTGCGCATGCGTAATTTGACATGGACACACGCACACACACTCTCCCCAGCTTCATACACACACTTTATTTACACAGAAAACTCTGCTCTGTCGCGATTAATTTCAAAGGTAAGGTGCTGGTTTTTTACATTTTTTTAAAACTTTATAGCAGTGATACTGTTAGTATGCGCTCACGCGAATGTCATTAGAGAGATTTATTTTTTTCCCGTTAAAACAGTTAGTTGTGAAACTTAAAAAGTGAGGTGTGGGGAGGGAGGAGGTGTTTAAGACGAGGTGAGGGGCTAATTCCACACACACACACACACACACACACATACAAATACACGGCGTCTGCGCGCACAAACGGAAACACTTATCTGTCGGGATAAATTTGAACTTTTTTTAAATGTTAAGTGCAGGGTAATTTGTTTTATTTTTACTTTATATATTGTATTAATTATTTTTCTGTATTTATTTATTTGGGCTGTGGAATGAATTATTTGAGTTATTTAGTCATAGAAACAACCGAAAGCAACCATAAATACATGTGATCATGTGTATCTCTGCTATTTCTTTGCCTGTTTGACCCAAATATATGTATATATTAGATGTTGTATTAATTATTTTTAAGTTTTTATTGTTATGGGCTGTAGAACGAATTATTTAAGTTTTCATTATTTCTTATGGGAAAATTCTATTTGGTTTATGAGTGTTTTGGAATACGAGCCTGCTTCTGGAACGAATTATGCCTGTAATCCAAGGTTCCACTGTATAGCCAAAATTTTATGCACCCCTAAACATCAGGCGTATGTCCTCATTGAACATGCTACTACAGATTTATTCCCCATTTTATAATAAATAACAATGCGCTCCACTCTGTTCAGGCTTTCCCTTAGATGTTGGAGTGTGCCTGTGTGGATTTATGTTTATTCAGCTACAAGAACATTCATGAGCGCAGGTGCTGTTGTTCAGATGTTTCGAGGAGGCTCCGGTTTCATCCCAAAGGGGTTGATTTAGATGTGGATTCAGGGCTCTGTGCAGGACACACGAGGTCCTCCACGTTCTTCTAACCTTAACGCACAGATGTTTTCATGGTGCTGACTTTGTGGCTCTCACAGGAGCGTTGTGGCGCTGGATGAGGGTTTGGGCCTCTTAGTTCACCTGAAGGGAAACTGCATTGTACCGAGACATTCTATATGGATGATGATGTGTTTAAGGCCGTGCACAGTATGATGCGTGTCATGTTCAGGGGTGCACAAACATGTGCTTGTACAGTGTAGATACTCTTTAGTACAATGTATGTTTAGTTTTCTTCCCATTATGTAGCTTGTTTAAAGGCCTGAACTATTTTCATTTCACTCCTCCACTAAATGTGCCGTTTCGGTTTCTATGTAAATGAGATTCTGTTGAGCCACACCCCTTCCATAGCCAAGCAACGGGCTGAGGGGAGGGGCTCTTCTTATTAGAGGTCACATTTGGGGGGTTCGGATCCAATTAGCATGCTTAAGCCCGACCAATACAAAAAATGGAAAAAAAATGACAAAATGTAGGGAATGTTTTTTTTTAAACTCACTTTTTTTTTTATTTTTAATGTCTGTACACACACACTGAAGACGCGCCTGGACGTCCAAAAATGACTAAAAAGAGAATTTTGCATAATGAGTCCCCTTTGAGGAGTAAAACTGGTTTGCTGTGGTGCTTTCACACTCGCACCATGAGGGAAATGACCCCAGGTCCTACAGATGGACGAGTCCATGCAGTGAAACACACACACACACACACACACACACACACACACACACACACACACACACACACACACACACACGGGAGATCAGAGCGCTTATGAACTGACTGAAAACTGCTCATCTCTAAAACATTTACACTGTAATTGGCCATTACTGGTTCTGTGCACGTAACACACTGCGACTAAAATTATTGCAAGGAGGAGGGAAAAAAAATCTCTTTAATGTAGTTTCTCTAATCAGGTCTGCTTCTCTTCGCTTTCTCTGCTATTACGCTCCGTCTTCTCCTTCATTAGCCGTGTCTGTGCAGGGAGATTAGATTTACTCTGACTGTGTGTGTGTGTGTGTGTGTCTGTGTGTGTGTGTGTGTGTGTGTGTGTGTGTGTGTCTGTGTAAGACAGTACTGTTTCCTGCAGTCACATGTCTCTTTTCCTTCCTGTCAACTACATTTCCTCAGAGCGCTCATTAAAGCTTGGCCTTCGGACTTCCCCATCACCGTCACCGTCACTGCGTCCTGTAATAAACCTGGAGTAATTATCCTCAGGTACAGATGACACCACAGCTCTCTCTCTCTCTCTCTCTGTGATACTAAAACACTGAGTATTGTAATGTTTTTCTTTGATATAATGTACACTGATCAGCCATAACATTTACTATCAGTTAAACCACATGGTCACCTGACGCTCACCCATGCCTGCGGGGACCAAAGGCTATGCCGTCTGGTCCAATCCCACTGGAAAGCCAATGCAACACAAAATGGCAACAAAAAAAAAAGCACAGTTACTGGCACTTGCCTCCAAACTCCCCAGATCCCAATCTGAACCAGCACCAGTACACTGAACAGTCACGCCCAGAGGGGCCAGCGCCACCCCGGTTGCACAAAGCGAACCTACACTATGCTGAGCTTAATGGTGTGTGTTATAATCTTATGGCTGATTGGTGTATATTTGTTTATTTAAATTTTTTCCATTCCTATTTACAATTATTTTAATTTTATTTAGATTTATACTTTAATATAACTTTCTTTATCCTTGTTTTAAAACTTTGTGTAAATGAAAAATGCTTTGAAGTACATCTATCAGATTGTTGTTTTTTTTCACCCAAGAAAATGTCATCAAGGTTCCCAATTGGGAATCGGGTGGAAAAATGAAATATACGTAAGAATTATTTGTGTATTAAAAAATACTTTGAATCGAGTGTAATTTTTTGTATTAAATACTATATTAATAACAAAAATATCAGAATGTGAAAAATTATCAAAAAAATTATCATTAAAAAAAACGGATCGATGTTTCTGTACCCTCTTCACACTCGAAAACTGATGCTGCTGTTTGGACACAGATTAAACTAACTTTTTATCCTAAATTTGATCTTTTTTAAAAATATTATTTTCATTTCATCTTGAACATTCATTAATATTGTCTAACTCTTTCTAAAACAAAAATCTGTCAAATTTTGAAATCTGCAAAAAAAAAACCAAATTATTCTCAAATTTGCAATACAACAAGATGATGAGTTTTCATAGGAACTCTGTAAAAAAAATGTGTGTGTGTGTGTGTGTGTGTGTGTGTGTGTGTGTGTGTGTGTGCGTGCAAACACATACTCAAGGTCACTCCTATCTGAAAACAGGATGTGGAAGAGTGTGCAGGACGGAGATGAAGGGTGCGAGCAGGTGGAAATATTGCTTTGTTGTTGCAGCAGGACGAGAGGAAGAGTTCGGTCCCTTAATGACTTCCAGGCGGAGACGGTCTGCGACAAACATCTCAGTGTCATCATTTTACAAAATAGAGGTGTTACCATACGAGCAAAAAAAAACAAAAAAAAAACTTCAAAGTGCTGTGAAAAAGTTTTTGCCCCCTTCCTGAAATTTTCTATTTATTTATTTATTTATTTTGCATATTTGCCACACTTAAATGATTGAGATCATCAAATAAATTTTAAATGCATCTTAAATTTGTAAGTACAAAAAGTTTTTAAATGGCGATATCATTTATTAAGGGGGAAAAAAAGCTTTCCAAACCTACCTGGCCCTCTGTGAAAAAGTAATTGCCCCCAGATAAATCATGAATGAACTGTGAGTTTTTTAGAAAGCTGAGTTAAATTTCACTTGCCACACCCAGGCCTGATTACTGCCAGATCTGTTGAATCAGGAAATCACATCACATCAGATCTCACATCAAGCCGCGATTTAAGGAAACAGATGATAAACAAAGTAACTGACATGTATCTGTTTGGAAAGGGTCACAGAGCCATTTCTAAGGTTTTGGGATTCCAGTGAACCATGGTAAGAGCCATTATCCACAAATGGAGGAAACTTGGAACAGCGGTGAACCTTCCCAGACACACTGGCCAGGGTTTCAATCCATCACACACTACACACACACACACACACACTATTTGTGAACACCAATCAGCACGTCTTTGGAAAGCCACCAAGAACACGAGATAACGGACAAACTCCATGCACACAGACCCCGAGGTGGGGATCGAACCCGGAGCCGAAAGTGCTAAGCACTACGCCACCGTGCGGAATGTTTACATGTCAGTGTTGCACATTCCGCTAATACGAGAGTCCATTAATGTTTATGGATATGAACACAATTCCACTGTCTTATTTATTTAATCCATATCTAGTTACACACTATCTAGTTTATTTAATATTAATGACTTGAAATAAAACTGTAATATGTAGCCGTTCAACCAGGATGAAAATAATGGCACCCTATAAGAGGAGTACGCATTATTGTGTATGGGATTTAGCTGAGGAAGATTCTGCGCAAGCCATAGTTTCAGCCTTTTAGTCGCCATTTTATTTTTAGCTCTCTGAGAGTTTTGTCCTTTATGGAATTTTGTAGGCGTGGCCAGATTCCCCAGGCCATTGAAAACCTGACATACTCAGCCCCGAATCTTGATGAAGCCAACACTCACAGCACTCCTGGACATAGCCGAAGGGAAATGTCATTTATTGCTGTTTTTAATGTAAGGGAAATAAAAATTTATGATAAATAACAGTTAAATGCATATGCTATTGGCTCTATCTATATATCTTTTCTTGTAATTTATAAACATGAATAGTTTTTAGCAATTAAATAAATCCATTAAAGTTTTGTCATCGTAATGCTAATGATTACTATTTTTTCATTATGACAAATGCTCATCAAATTATATAAAGAAATGTTTATCTATTGTGTGAATTCATAATTTTATTTGTTGGTTTGTTTATTTATTTATTTGACTTTTATTTGTTTTCATGAATAAACAGCAAATACAGTAAATTCTGCAGCAAATCATCTAATTCAGTGAATTCTCTGTGCACATCACTGTTACTGTACACATGACCTTAATCAGACTTTAAAGAAGTTCCAATTAAGGTCAATGAATCTATAAATCCAGTGCTGCCATCTAGTGTCCGTCAGCGGAACACACACACACACACACACGCACACAATAAAAAGCAACACAAACTGGGTGAGTTCACTTTATTGTAAC
>QNUK01000115.1:1400000-1467500 GCA_013621035.1 Clarias magur | reverse complement strand
CTTTATAACCAGGAAATGTGAACAATCATCTTGTTAGTTATCGCCATTTTCCTGACTGATAATGAGGTGCTGATTTAAAACGATGGGAGATAAAACTAATAAAGAAGTTAGTAAAGACACACATGGGGAACAGTACAGACTTCAAAACTTCAAAGAAAAATTCCTGTCAGGTTACGGAATTCAAAATTGTTTACACATTTTTGTACTTAAGTATCTCATGTTCTTGTCTTGCTATCTTTGTATCTTTTTTTACTTTACTTTACTAACTTTTATCTTAGTAAATATCTTATAACTGACTAAGCATTTAATATTTTAACATAAAAACTATCCCATAATTATGACTTAATAACTTTTTTTTTTTTTTTTACTTAAAAAGTAAAAACAAAGTATGTTTTTTTTAGTAAGTACAATTTTTTTTACTTGGTAAGTAAAAAATTTATATTAAATCACAATTACAAAATAGTTTACTTTTTACCTTACAATATATTTAATAGCTTTGTGACATTTACTTCAAGCTTAATTAGTATCTTGCAATTTTGACTAAGCATCTCACAGTTACCATGTATAATTTTTTACTTAAACAGCTCATAATTTTTACATGGTATCTTTGACTTATCTCTCATTAGTACCTCCTTTTTCAGCCTCTAAAATATGGGGTGACGTGACTCAAACATTATATCACAATACGTGACATTTGCAGGTATGAACTTCAAAAAGAAATTCATCAGTATTCGGTGTGATCACCTTTTGCCTGAAAAAACAAAATTGCAACTAATTTTTCTAGACACACTTGCACACAGTTTTTGAAGCGACTCAGCAGCTACTGTAGGTCGTTCCAAACATCTTGGAGAACTAACCGCAGATCTTCTGTGGATGTCGGCCGACTCGAATCCTCCTTTCTCTCTTCGTGTAATCCCAGACGGACTTGGTGATGTTGAGATCAGGGCTCTGTGGGGGCCAAACCATCCTTTCCAGGACTCCTTGTTCTTCTCTCGGCTGAAGATTGTTCTTAAAGATATCGGCTGGAGGTTTGGGGTCGTTGTCTTGTTGGAGAATAAATTTGGGTCCAGTCAGACGCCTCTCTGATGGTGTTCTGTAATGGATAAGTCTGTATTTCTTAGCGCTGAGGACACCATTAATCCTGATCAAATCTCCACTTAGTTTGCAGAATGCAGCCCCAAACCTGCAAGGAACCTCCTCCACGCTTTACTGGTTCCTGCAGGCACTCATTATTGTCCTGCTCTCCAGCCCTTCAGCAAACACCCTGCCTTCTTCTACATATTTCAAATTCTGACTCATCAGTCCAGAGCACCTGCTTGCATTTTTCTGCACTTCAGTTCCTGTGTTTCCGTGCATAGTTGAGCTGCTTTGCCTTGTTTCCATGTTGACGGTGAAGCTTTTGGACCCCAATTCTTCCATGAAGACCATGAAGACCACTTCTGACCAGATTACTTCAGGCAGTAGATCGGGGTCCCTGGGCCCCAAATGCAGATTGCTGATGCCGTCCTTGTATCGTGCTGCCGTGCTCAGTCTTGCCGTGGTGTATGTACGACCTGTGACCTGAAACTGTATTCTTACACTTTTATACCTCAAGTTGATCATTTCTTACTGTACAGTCTGTAAAGCCTGCATAATTTGTAGCCCTCTATTTTATTTTGGTAACTTCTGTAAATATTTCAAATTTTCAGACGGAATCTTTTTCATTTTTAGTAATCGGGTTTTTTTTTTTATTCTTATGTTTATATTATCACTTTTATTGGAAAATTCTATTTCAGTTTGATTGTACTCTCACTAGTAAAGAAAGCTTCCTTTTTTTTTTTTAGATCATGAACATTTCACATACACGCATTTCACTGCGTATCAGACCATGCACTGTATGGTTGTGTACTTGACGAATAAATTTCAAATTACAGTTATAAGATTTGATTTAGATTTTCTTGTCTGTTTGCTCACTTTGCATTTTGTAAATTGATTTAAAACACAAACAAATAAATACAATAAAACATTTAACATAATTTTTTTAAAAAGCATTCTTACTTTATAGCTTCTTTTGTACAGTACAGTGTATATAAAAACACATCACCATGCCTTAAAAGGTCATCTTAAAAGTTTATTGAGAAAACCCTTTATGGAGCGAAATAAATCCTTAAACAAAAGCAAAACAAAACTAACCTGAAAATGTCGTGCAAGTACAAAAATGTCATATATATATATATATATATATATATATATATATATATATATATATATGAATGCATGAATAAATAAATATAAGTGTAAAATGTTATATTGTGGCACCTTTTGTATAATAATAATAATAATAATAATAATATCATCACATTACCCAGCCTTGATTCACAATACTGTATGTTTTATGTGATTTATGTTTATTTATATCAGATACTCGAAAAGTGAAAACAGAAGGTGACCATTGACACTGGAACTGAAAGTGGAAATTTATGTGAAGTCCAAAGAGGGAAATTTACCCTGAAAATGTCCCAAGAACCGTGTGCGAAACTACAGCGTCCGGCCGCCACGCATGTGTGTAATTACCCCATGTGTGCAACAGGGGGCAGCGTGTTTACAAGTTACAAGATCGTTTTCCCTAAAGCGTTTTTCTTCCCCTCCTCCATTGTTCTAGTAACCTGAATAAAAGAAACCACACCGGAAAATCCAGTACTGAGACATAACGCCTCCATCTGAGGCACATGGGAAACACATGTCCATGTGGAGCAGAACGTTGGCTGTCTGGGTATAAAATAAACAATCGAGGCAGATCAAGACGGATGCCTGGGTGATGACGTCACTCACCTGTTCACGCTGGAAGAAGATGAGGACAGTAACAGCCACCTGAGCGATGAGGAGGAGGAGCAGGAGAGTGAAGTACTGCAGGAAAAAAAAAACAAGGAGGAGATTCATCAGGAGATTAACGATGCACACGTGCAGATAAAGCGCGCTAAAAGACACAAGTCTCAGGTGTAATCTGAGGCTCCTGGGATTAGATCACGAACATCTCGCATGTGTCCTATTTCTTAGATTCCCCTGAGATCCTGATGCTGTTTTTATACAGAGCGAGTAAAGTCACCTGTGTGTTTTTATATGACATGCTCATTAATAACTGACGTCTAAATCCACAACGACGAAGTTTAAAAAGGAAAAAAGGAAAAAAACTACCCGGAAGTCTGACTAGCTGCTGTAGGCATTGTTTTGTGGATGTTCTTGCTGCTGAAGGAGGTTCTACCAGTCTATTAATAGTCTCGGACTATGCATCACACTTGGCCGACCACATTTTATAAATCACTAACATGATTTTCAATTTGTTGACTGTTTGGGTTGGTTCGCCTTCACGATGCACTTTATTATCAAACGAAACAAACACAATAAAAAATATAGACATGAAGTTTAAAGAGCTCGTGTAATAAGCACTGCATGCGTTCCTGACACAACCTGCACATTTTATCCAGGCTTGGCACCGGCACTGCATCCAGTGATGGGTTTTTGGGCAGGAATCGAACCCATGCCTTCCGCATGACAAGCGAGAAACCTGCCACTGAGCCACTGATGCCCAAATACATCTAGTGTTCACTTTCTCTTTATTTCTGCACAAATCTCTGCAGTTCTACAGCTCTGTCCTTTGTCTCACTTTGGCAAAAAAATGAAAGAAAAAAAAAAAAAAAACAACAACAAAAAAACTGATTTGTTTAAAAAAACAAAACAAAAAAAACCCCAGCAAACTAAACCTGACTCACATTATGCAAGGAGTCGATTCAGAGTCGAATCGAATCGACTCTCAGTAGAGATCAGCTGGAGGTGGAGCGACGGCTCCTCACTAGGGTTGGTTACAGAAACCCGGTCCCAATATGGCACTGGTTTGTGGCATACCAAGAATACCAACTACTTTGCTGTTACTGGTGTTAAATGATTGATTGTAGTTGGGTTAGTAATATGTACAGTTCTTGTTTTGTATTTACGTATATTTATGTATACATTAAACGTTTAATGTATTGTTTATTTTAAATAGAGATTTAAAAAAAAAAAAAGCTGTTCATTAATGTTATCCAACATTTTTATGGCTCTTTTTTTTCTTTTTCTTTTCTTTTCTTTTTTAAGTTCTGGTTCAGGCACTGCGTGAGGCACCGGTGCCAAATCGATACTTTTAAAATGGTACCAGTGCCTCAACGGTGCCTGAACCGATACCCAACCCTGCTCCTCACGCCGTGCTCTTAGACCCGAACACTATTGCCCCAGTGTGTTCTCACCTGTATAAGGGTTCTGTTTAAAGGGTTCGTGAAATCACTCATTACGAAATCTCTTAGGATTCAGAATGAAAGAAAACCTTTAGTTTCATTTATAATCAGAATTAAACAAATACTTTCAGCCAAAAATATTTTATTAGATACATTTTTCTTTCACATTAGAAAACATTGCTATATTTTTTTTTATGCAAGTGTGTGTGTGTGTGTGTGTGTGTGTGTGTGTGTGTGTGAGTGTGTTACCAGTCCAAGCAGACAGCGGATTTCATAAATTGCTCCCAGACACCCCAGGAAGCCCATCAGCATGGTGAACGCTCCGACACCAATCACGATGTAGGAGCCCAGCTTCAGCTCCGCGGACGAGTCCTCTACACAAACAGAAAGCGGGACGCGGATGTAAATCGGCAGGCAACGGGACTGTTGGACTCATTTGCATATTCAAATAACGTTCACGTCGATGCAAAAAATATAAGATATCACGTTCTACTAACACAAGCCTGTAAGTCACCCGGCATCAGCGTGGCAACAAGTGCACACGGGGCAGATTCTACACCTCGCTAGCACGATCACCTGCGCAGTCATTAAAAACGCTGGCGTTACGGCTAGTGGATACGTGCAGCCATCAAACATTTCGCACTGACTCTGAGATTCCTCTAAACATCTGAACATCACACGTTACAGCTGAAATACAAATGTGAACGTTCGCCTGAGTGAAATTCAAATGAATAATCGATTGCATTTTCAAACATCTGGTAGAATCGCATTATATGCGATATAGTTTTATTTTCTACGTATGTTAACTATAACTTCAAAGTTACAACAGTTAAATAACAGATAAAAATCAGAGTCGCGTTGTTTAAAATTCGGCGATTAGTCGCCTGACGGATGCTGGAGAGAAACACGAGTTGCAGAAAGACTTTTCACGAGGAAGTGTTAAGAAATTTTCAACACAGACTGTTGACAGACTTCTGACTTGAAAAGCGCCACACAAAGCCTTCAGGAGTCAAAAGTTTTGTTTGATCTAATGTACTTAACACGTTGCTTCGCTATATTAGTGCTGACAAAATGATCTTGGACGCTATTCAAATCCACACATTCGAGTTATTGCCTTCAGGGTTTCCATCACTTTTTAATGAAAAAAAAAAGTGTTTAATGAAAAATAATTAACGAATGAATTGTTGATTAATAACATCGCGACTCACAAAGAGCTGCAAATCGCCAAGTGCAATTCTGTCTTTTAAACAGATTATTTTCATTTCCACATCCTGTGTGTGTGAGTGTGTGTGTGTGTGTGTGTGTGTGTGTGAGTATCTAGTGCTAGCATTAAATTCACACCACTGCAATCACCTCGAATTAATATTCACATCTAATTGTTAGATTTGAAGACTAATTGTGAAGTTAGTATAAATTAAGTTGTTTTTTTTTTTTTCTTCTTTTACTTCTAAATGACATTAAACTTAACAAAAACTGAAGTTGCTGATCTGGAATATTATTCCAATTTATGTACATTTTATTCAGACAAAGCAAATCTACAGTAACACAATCCGAACAGGTAGCCTTTGTCTTCGCTTATGTTACGATACCAACGTTTATATCTTCCTCCCGATGCTGGAACAAATGCATATTCGAATATTTAAGTCAAAACTGTGAACGTAAATGCAAAATTCTGAAACATAACGAAAGGTTTGCAAGAAAACACTCGTATAAAATAATTCCCGGAGCAGCTCAGACTCCCCGGATCCTATCGGAGATATTTTCGGATGTGTGCAAGTGCGCGATGTTAACCGACACCGCGTGGCTCTCGCACGTGAACAGGCGGCACGACGTGTTGGAATCGCGCCTCACATGTTTTTCTCGGTGCCACATATCGCAGAATGACAGAAGAGTCACTTAGTCATCCACTCTGGTTGAATATTTCTGTGTTGGACCAACAAAAACAAAACGCACAAAGCGAGGCCCGAGGCGCTTCGGGGTGACTGAGGACGAGAGATATTTCCATTTCTGAAGCAGCAGATGATCTTATTACAGCCACATTTTCAGCCTGGGCTAAATCCGCTTCGTTCCGCCGTCCACATCTGGTTATCACTTATAACGCGTAACATGCTCGGAGGTCAGCGCTGCTTTCTTTTCCAGACGCGGATTAGGCGGTAAATTAAACCCGACGCTCCGGGGAGATACACATGACTAAGAACCTTAATCCGAGTCTAATCCGAGCGTGGATTAACAGAGTGCTGAGTGTGTTTTAGGTTGTTTTAGCTGAGACTTTCAATACCTAGCATTAATCACAGCTCAGGTAGCTTTAAATTTTGACAATTTACAATCCATAGATTTTAATAAACAAACAGGGCACCAGGAGGAGATCGGTGATTAAGGCACTGGACTCCCTGATCAGAAGGTCTGAGGTTCAAACCCCAGCACCACCACAATGCCACTGTTGGGCTCCTTAACCCTCAGATGTAAGAAAAAAAACTAATGAAATATCAAATGTAACACATTAATTACACTTATCTTTTATGATACTGTTCTTTTGTCTTTTTTTTTATTTATTCTGTAGCCCCTATTTGTTTTGCTGTTTTTTTTTTTTTTTAATAAACACATACAGAGCTCAGGATTGTGCATTACAGAGAGACACATCCTTTTGTTCAGCACAACCTCTGTAATATGATATGAACTGAATTTTAGTTCATTTAAACCAACTAAACACCAAAAAAAAAGGGTGATATTGGCAAAAAAATTACACACGATAAAGACGATCACATGTTTTTATTGTTGTTTTCAATTGTTTCTATGACCAAACAAACAAACAAACGAACGGCCTCCGAGTGGCGCGGTGGTAAAAGCGCTCGCCCTATCATCCGGAGATCGCGAGTTCGAATCCCGGGTGGTGCTGTAACCTCTCGCAGCCGGAGGTCTAGAGAGAGCTGATTGGCCGAGCGTCACGTGGTTCGGAGGAAACACGTGATAGTCTGAGTGGTAGTAGTAGCCTGTGAGAGCCCCCTAGTGACAGGGAGGAATTGGACACGACTAAATTAGGGAGAAAATCGGGGAAAAATCCCCCCCCCCCAAAAAAATGAATCTAATGAATAAGAATCCTACATTTTTGCGACATCATTCCCATATTCCAGTAGCGGTAAAAATGACATGCGTTAAAAAAAATTGCACCCATGCTGTGCTGGATTGTAGGGGTTTTAAACCCCTCACCCCACGTCACGCTGAACCACGCTCTCAGTACGTCTGCGTGAACGCACTAAGGATTTGTACAACAACAGGATGTAGTATTTCCCCCCTTGATAAGGAGCTTGGACATGTCCAGAAGAAGCCTGATGAGAAGCAATGACGTAATAACGATGGACTTGACCAGTTCACATCAGGACTGAGACCTCATAGTGACTTCACTCATGTTCTACAGTACAAGCATGACTGAGACGCGTGAGGGCCTGATCTGTCAATGGGACGTCACTGCATTATTGCTCTGTTGATGGAGTTCTCGCAGCGCCCCCTTCAGGCTTGTGCTGTGACCCAAGGCAGCTCCGTGCCACGTCGTAGAAAACTACATTAAATTGATTTTTTATGGTAATGTTCATGCAGCAGGATATCAGCGCGTCTGGATCCAAAATTCCAGAATTTCTCGCAGCGTCACTTCATGATGAAAAGCCTTGTGTGTGTGTGTGTGTGTGTGTGTGTGTGTGTGTGTGTCGCGGTATTGATATATATATTCTACATGACAGCGTAGCAAGCTGTCTGGTGAGAGCGCGGTGCGATCCATTTTGCCCCCGGTGCCACTGCGTTATTTTTGGACGTGTGATCAGGGCTGGAATGGAGAGCGGGAAGGATGATAAGGTTGATCCAAGATAACAAGAAAGTGTGAGAAGGGAAAGGAAATCAGATCTGTTCATCCTATTGTCAAGGGCATTTTCATTTCTAGATGGGACTGATCAGAGACTGGATTTGTTACTGAGTGGAAAACACCAAGTCACACTGACTCAAACGCACCGCGTGATGCCATCGCACGAGTTCCAGGGCAAATCCGCACCGCGCGTGGGGCTTCCCCTGAACCTCCTCACTAAACCCCATGGCATCAGACTTTCACTTTCAGTTGTCGGACGCCTCTGCTTAATTTTCCCATCTTCCTGTGCGCCTGCTCTGTGGTGAGACGATCAACACCAAACAGCCCCCCCACTCCTGATCGCTCCGAGGGTTTGGATGCAATAAACAGACTGTCTTTCTAACACATCATCCTTTCTAGGACAACGGCTCGTTCAACAAGGTTCATAATTGAATATTTTTTTAACGACAGAAGGAGTCTCCAGTGTCAGAGTTAAAGCTGGGCCTCCGGGGGGGGGGGGGGGGGGGGCAAGGGTTTACGCAAAAAAACAAAACAAAAAAAAAAGGGTTCCCCTGCGTATCATGTTTTTACCTCGAAAAAGACAAAAAAGCTGTAACATTTTGAGAAGTAGCTTAGACATTAACGTACTACTGAATGGATAAAAAGTTTGACGTGTCAGTCGGTAATAAATGCCAAAGTCATTGGGCGCAAAAGTAATAAAAAGACACGAACTGTGCCTGAACTATACACTTTATACTAATGCGTTAGAAACTGTTGAGAATGCACGTGTAATAACGTGCACACACGCACACACACACACACACACACACACACACACACACTACCGCTCAAAAGTTTGCAATCACTTGCAAGTTGCTTTGTTTTTGTTTAGTGATTTATTTTCTACAACAATACTGGGGATTTCAAAACCATAAAATAACACATATGGCATGAAGGTCGGCTGTTTCTGGATCAGTTTCTCACAAGAACCGTATCGTGTGTCGAGTGCGTTTGTAAACCCCATCGCGCTCCATGATGAAACTGTCTCTCTCTGACGACCTTCCCAGGAAAGCGAGACCAAAAACTTACCGCTGCCGAGGAGAAGCTCATTTAGAGTCACCAGCCTCGGAAATCACCAATTAACCTCAAGCAGCACCTCAGATTAGAGGCGTTATGAAGCTTCACAGAGCAGACGGAGCAGATGTACATCTCAATATCAACTGTTCAGAGGAGATTAGTGTGTGTTTTATAGAAACGCCTTCGGTATTGTGTAGAGAAAAGTAAACGAGCATGGCGTTAGAGCGTGATCCCGGACGTCTGAGCGCTGGTGTGTATAGGAGTTACAGACACTACATGAAGAATAATAACCTGTGCAGTGTAGTGTGGTGAGGCACCGTTCAAACAGATTCATGGCAAATACAGCACACTCTTCATTTACACACCCAAGAGGACTAACTGCACTTTGGAACATGGACAACCACACCACTGCTAACACACACACACACACACACACACACACACACACACACACACACACACGCTGTATGAGTATTCCTCCACGTCATACTTCATGTTTCAGTCGTACCGCTGCTGCCGTACTCACACACCATGTTTTTACACTTCTGTTTTTTATATTCTATATTCCTACAATTTCTGTAAATCACGTATAATTTCTCCTTTTCTCCTTTAATTCTGTTTTATTTTGGAACTTTTGGAATTTTGCAAATACTTTTAGTTTAACTGTACTCGCTAGTGTTTTTCATTTTAGTGAAGTCTTTCTTTTTTTTAGGTCATAAGCATTTCACTGCGTATCATTCTGCATGTAGGTGTGTACGTGACAAATATCATTTGAATTTGGATTTGTTTAATGCCTTAGGGATGTATTATAACACGTTACGTTATGTATAACACGTTTTATTAAAAAATACTAATCGTAGGGCCTCCGAGTGGCGCAGTGGTTAAAGCGCTCGCCCTATCATCCGGAGATCGCGAGTTCGAATCCCGGGTGGTGCTGTAACCTCTCGCAGCCGGAGGTCTAGAGAGAGCTGATTGGCCGAGCTCTCTCAGAGGGGAGGGACGAGAGGTACCTAGTGCTCCGACATTAATCACGGCTCTACAGCCAGTCAGGGGCGTCTGTGAGCTCGCGCAGCGGAGGGAGCGGATAGCGCTGTCCTCCGAGTGTGTTACGCCGCCCCCAACGGTGCGCGAGCGAGCAGTTCGAAAAGATGCGGTCGGCTGGCGTCACGTGGTTCAGAGGAAACACGTGATAGTCTTCGGCCCTCCCGGCTGAGTGGTAGTAGTAGCCTTAATGTGGGAGCGCCCCCTAGTGACGGGGAGGAATTGGACACGACTAAATTAGGGGAGAAAATCGGGGGAAAATCAAAAAAAAAAAAAAAAACTAATCGTGTTATTTTATTTAGTTATTCTTACTTATCATTAATGCATAATGAGATCTCGTCCAACACAGCAATGAGCATAACCTCTGAATTTAACCCGAATACCTCAAAGAGACAAGAAACAAGCTTAAAACAAAAGCTGGGCTCTGTATCCGTCCCCCCCCCCTCCCTCCCCGCACGGTTCATGTCCGAGGGAATCTGCAGACGTGACGATGTTCACAAGCTGTACGCAGATTCACGCACGTGTTCTTTGCGGTGTGTATGTTCAGGCCGGCGCGGAGCGGAAACATGGCGATTCTCCTGGGATCAGTGGCATCCCGGCGGGATCAGAGACACAATAGCGTTCTGTAAACTTGCTTTCTTTTGCTTCCATGAGAAAAACAGAGCGAGGGACGGAGCGAGGCAGGAAGCAGGATGCTCGGCGAATGACGGATCCCCGAGAGAACCAACAAAACGGCGTTAGCGGCGGCTGACTGTAGGAATGCGTCCGCCTGGCGAAATGCGACGAGTGTGTCGTGAGTCATGAAACATGAAACGTGAACGTGTTCACCATGTGGCTCATGCGTGACCCAGTATGAGGGTCAGGAAGCATTCCATCGGGCTTTATCAGCACCACCAAATCAAACCATAAAATGAAGAAGGGGGGGGGAGACACAAAATCCAAAAATGTAAAGTGAAATAAGGGTTAAACAGTTCCAGGTTACTGCAGGAACGAAAAACAGATCAGGTTTCACGCAGAGCTGTATTTCATAGTCCAGTATGAACCCTGAGGGCTGCTCCGGTGTCATTAACACGGCCAGTCGTGTACAGTGTCACGTTCCAAACATCGTGGTTGAATAACGTGCTCGTGTTTGTCCGTCGCTGATTCTCAGTATAAAATTTTTTTTTTTTTTAAAAACATGATAAATGACGACACAAAACATTCACCAGGTGTGACTTGTATTTCGCTGCTCGTGGCGACGAACTGGCCGTGTTCTGAACTAGATCAAGTTCTGATGGGAAATACTTTAAACGGCTAGAAATACAATACACGACGAGAAGTATGTGCACCCCCGGCCTTCAAACCTGTACAAGGTGCTTCTCCAAACCGTTCTCATCAAGTCTGAATCACACCGATCCCTCTCCATTACTCACTCACTCATCGTCTACACCGCCGTATCCTGTATTCCCTCTCCATTACATTACAGTAAATAACACAAAGCAAAGCTATCCATTTACTCAGCACTATACGGTACGTCCCGACCCTCAGCTAAGGTCACGAGCTCTGGTTGGTGAGTTACGCAGCGATAAGAAGAAGATAATCTCTTCCTTGGCAGAGTGGATGGGTTCAGCGTAAACCACAGGGTGAGGAGGTCAGACACTCAGCTGGAGCTCAGTGGAGATTCCTTCTTTCTCAGCAAAACCAGATGAGAAAAAAACCAGTTTGCTAAAATTGAGCAGTGTGTGCAGGACATAAGAGATTGGATGTTAATTAATTTACTTCTGGTTAATCCTGATAAGACAGAAGTTCTAGTCATAGGACCACAAGTAGCTAGAAGTAAGCTTTCTGATCAGACTGTAACTTTAGATGGCCTTTCTGTTCCATCAAGTGCAACAGTTAAAGACCTCGGTGTGATTATAGATTCCAGCCTTTCGTTTGAAGCTCATGTAGATAATATCACCAGGATAGCTTTCTTTCACCTTAGAAATATTGCCAAGATAAGAAACATATTGTCACTAAATGATGCAGAAAAACTAGTTCATGCTTTTATCACCTCTAGGTTGGACTATTGTAACGCCTTACTGTCTGGTTGTTCAACTAGGTGTATAAACAAGCTTCAGTTAGTACAGAATGCAGCAGCGAGAGTCCTCACTAGAACCAGAAGATACGAGCACATCACCCCTATCTTATCTACACTGCATTGGCTCCCTGTGAAATTTCGCATCGATTTTAAGATACTACTTTTGACATTTAAAGCACTAAATGGTCTCGCGCCACAGTATTTGAGTGAACTGTTAGTGTCTTACGATCCGCCACGCCTACTTCGATCAAAGGATGCAGGCTGCCTGTCAGTACCACGTATTATTAAAACTACAGCAGGGGGCAGAGCTTTTTCTTACAAAGCCCCAAAGTTATGGAATAGTCTTCCTGTTAATGTTCGGGACTCAGACACAGTCTCAGTGTTTAAGTCTAGGCTAAAAACTTATTTATTTAGCCAAGCATTTTTGTAAATAGATTAACCTTAGGTAAAGGAGCAGATCTGGGGGACTCATGGACGTAGAGTATTCTGGTGAACTGGTATGTTTAGATGCTGTCCTCCCCACTCTCATTGTTCACTCAGGTTTGTTGACGGTGAGGTGATTGGTTGCTTTACATCTCAGGGAGCCCTCATGTTTGTGTTTCCTTCTGGCTCTCTCTTTTAGTTATGCTGTTATAGTTAGTCCTGCCGGAGTCCCTGCTTGCACTTTGCACTAATATACATTCACCTTATACATGTTGACTGTGACCAGACCTAACTGCCATCTCTCCTTATTTTCTGCTCTCTCTCTCTCTCCCTCTCTCCTCTGCCCTCTGAAGCCGTCTAACCCGTCCTGGAGTCCTGCTTCTGGTTGGAGATCCCGTCACATGGATGCCCCGTGTGGTCTGCCTGGATGCGCTTGGTGGCTGGGGATGGTTTCCATGAAGACTGTCCTATCATCGATTGATGCTCTGGGGACCTGTGACTTCAGTTGTTCGATAGCTCAGGACTGGAATCTCCTACAGTCTACCTGAGCCTCCGGGAACAAACTGGACTCCTTTTAATTTAAATTTTAACACATCTCCTGTTACACTGAACTTCCAGTACACATTATTATGCTGATCATTCTCTGCTATCCGTTATCACCCAGATGAGGATGGGTTCCCTGTTGAGTCTGGTTCCTCTCAAGGTTTCTTCCTATTACCATCTCAGGGAGTTTTTCCTTGCCACCGTCGCCCTCGGCTTGCTCATCAGGGACAATCTTATCATTTTGATTCATACACATTGCATAAAAACTTAATTCTTTTTATTGTGTAAAGCTGCTTTGCGACAAAGTCAATTGTTAAAAGCGCTATATGAATAAAATTGACTTGACTTGACTTGATCTAAAGTTGCAAGTCAAAAATTAAATAAACTGTCAAGTCTTCATCAGATGTTTTGCATTCCTCGCGGTGAATCACGACATGACGCACCCTCGCCGTCATTCACTTTCAATTTCAGTCTGAATTCTACAGCACGACTAATGACAGACACAATCACAAAGAATTCTGTGTTGTAGATTAACATCTGTGTCAACAAAACAAAGCGAGAATCTCCCTAACACCACATGGGGAAGAAATCTCGAGCGTCGAACCAGTGATTAATATCATCACTTCCATATCGGCTTTTCACAGGTTGTTTGTTCTCTTATGGTTCGGCGTGCACATATACACCAGGTTATACGGTAAACACCTGCTCGCGGGCTTTTTAATAAACATCCAGGAGAGATTACAGCGGGAAAGTTATCTTTCTATTCTACAAAATAGAGAGTATGTAGAGCAAGCAGTAAGCTAGAGTGTGAGAGTGTGTGTGTGTGTGTGTGTGTGTGTGTGTGTGTGTGTGTGTGTGTGTGTGTGTGAAAAATTAACGAGCGTCTATAAGCTAATGGAAACATCTCAAGCGCCTAAAAGATCGCGTAAGAGTGTCAGAAACTTTAAAAGTATTTGTAAACTCTTAGATTCAGTATTTGTTTCTCCACATTTCCTGTTGTTTTCATCCTAAATGTGTCGTTTTCTGGTCGAAATATTTTAATAGTTTAAATAAACAGATGTTTAATAAATGAACAGGCGACATTATTAAAAATAATCGTGCTATCCGAACTAAACGTTTCTTCAGCGTCACGTTTGTTTAGTTTCGTCTCTCTGTGTTAATGAGTTTCTTCAGCGTAATTAACAAAGAGACGGCGTCAGTCACGACCAGGTGTGTTTAGGGAAGAAACCAGGTGAAACAAGTTGAATAACCAGTTCCAGGTTGGATAATTAGTTTTTCGAGACGAGTTCGGGAGACTCGCACCGCTTGGCTGTGTTCAATCCCTGGGATGTTCTGCATTAACTTCGGCGTGACCTCGTGCCAACTCGAGTCTCCAGCCCTTTGGAATCCTTGACGTAGCTGATGTGTGGAAAGACACGGCTCTGTTCTTATCCCGCTCGGATACGGTCGCCCGATGAATCTCTTCACGCCGATGACTAACGCGGATCCGAGAGCTGACGTGATGCATGCTAATGAGCGAGGGGCTAAATGAGGCCAGTGTGGCGCGGCCGCGGCACCTGCGCGCTGCCTCGGGTAGCGTTACGTCACCCTCGTGCTGCCAGGCCGGTTATCCGCGCCGCTCGTGAACCCGGGCTCTATTCCACAGAACACACAGACTCACTGACCTCGCGGTAACAGTCTTCAAGATGGAATACAGATCGGCATGTGTGTGTGTCTGTTTGTGTGTGCTTGTATTTGCTTGTGTGTGTGGGTGTGTGTGTGTTACTATGAGTAACGCGGTGATGAGAAACGCTTACAAAATCCGTCTAACAACCGACATCACGTGACGTCACCGAGCAACGGCGGTCATCGAACAAAAGAACTGAATCAGACGCAGATGGTGCCGTAAAAAAAAAAAAACGTCCTGAGCTAAATGAGGGAGCTAACAGGAGCTAATGCTAACGAGAGAGTGAAAAAAGGAGCAGGAACGTGTGCTTATTGATCACGTGTTAAAAATACTTACGCATGACTGCAAGGAAGCTCTGATTGTCCAGGAGGATCCAAAGTCCAAAACCCATAATCAGGGCCCCAAAGATCTGCAGAGAGAGAGAGAGAGAGAGAGAGAGAGACAAGGAGAGAGAGAGAAAGAGAGACAGAGAGACAGACAGACAGTCAGAGACAGAGGAAGAGAGAGAGAGAGAGAGAGAGAGAGAGAGAGAGAATCATAAACTGGAGTAAAGGGGAAAAAAAGGGCCTCACATTTTAAATTTACAAGCTGGTCGCTGCAAATCACTTGGACAGGACGAAAGGAGGGAAGTGTGTGTGTGTGTGTGTGTGTGTGTGTACACGCATGTATACACTGTGCCAGAGTGAACTGGGAGACACTAAGAAGTTCAAACCATTGGTTTTTAAGAGGCATCTCTCTCCATCTCTCTCCCTCTCTCTCTCTTGTTTTCCTCCTGTCTTTCTCAACCTTTTTTTCTTCTTTTCTCTGTCTATTTCTCTCTCTCTCTACAACACTCTCCTTCTCTGTCTGTCTCTCTCTCTATTCCTCAGTCTCTCTCTCTCCCAGTTCCTTCCCTTCACTCTCTCTCTCTCTCTCTCCTCTGCAGTACATCACTGAAACATCTGGGACTGATCGAGTCCTGGCCGTGCGTGGCAGCCGGAGCTACAGCAGCAGGAGGGGTGGGGGGGGAGGTGTTTGGGGTTGTAGCGGATGTGGTCTGTGTCTGAGAAGACCAGAACCTGCTCCGAACGCACCCCATCAATCTGCGGCTCACAGGCCGGCTCGACCCCAGGGCCTGCGCTGAGCACTTCCTATTTCAGACTGTAAAAGCTCAGCCGTGGCGTCGCCGACCGGTCATTATATTTTCCAGTAACAAAGCAGTCTCGTGTGTTTTATTCCTCTTACACCTTAGCAAACTGCAGAAGATCAAACGCCTATAGCAGCTACGAACCATCGTTCCCTCAGCAGCCTCTCACTGTCTCTTCCTTCAAGTTAAAATATAGTTGCGAGCAACGATGAGCCGTCACATCCCACGGGCACGCCAGAAAGACAAAAAATGAGAACAGTGGGAACATGCATTGAAAGAGGACATGCCAATACCAGTATGACATACTTTTAGAATAGAGGAAATTTTATGTCAAGACTTTCAAAAGGCCCCGGATGCTGGGAAAAAAAGCATCACACCATGATGTCACTCAATGTGATGTCACACAGAAAGTTATTAACCACTTTTCAGCATAAGTTTAAGGTGTCATCATGGCTGACCCGTTTGAGATATCAAAAATCTCTTCGCAATTTTGCATCCTCAATGTATTGAGCTCACACGGTCCCGAGTTGGTGGCGATCGTATAAATCCCCTAGGAGGAGTACATCAAAATCCATTGTGTGCGTTTTGCAAATTACCCAAAATAACTGACATCCTGTTGATTGTAGCCCATGACATGCGTTCAGCTCAATGAGCTCTAAATGTGTACCAGGTTTCGTGTTTATACGAAAGTGTGCATGAGCTATGCAGCAAAGTCTCGTGCCATGCCCGGGGCCCAACCGCTCAGGCATATTAAGACCCCTAAAAACCCCTGATTCTGGAAATAAAATCTTTAGAAGTTCAAGAGGGCCCTTAACACACTATGACATCAGCACTATCAGACATCCGCGCTTTCATAGTGATAATAATGTCATAATAGCCATGATGTCATCGTGCTGCATCATAGTGCTTGGGCCCTAAAAACCCTTGCTTACAGTCATACGATTCCTCATACAGCAACCTCACACTGGAGACTCCTTCCACCAAACTTGCATAAAACTGCACCATATTAACAATTACGCACAGTTTCTGTGATGCTAGCCTTAAATATTTAAGAGTGCTGTGGTGTAAACGTGGTAAGATCCTGAGATCGGATTGGACTGACATTCCGAGCTTGCTACAGAACCGACCCTGCGTTTCAGCAGAGACCCGGCTCTGCCATCGGTATTCTCAGAACACGGACGCTAAAAATAAAATTTCTGCTCCTGAAATAACCGGTGCACCACCGGCGTAGTAGCGAAGGGTGTAATCCAGCACTTCGCCGCCACTTCACTCTTTCATTCCCGGTACGACGTCGAGCCTAAACAACTCCTCCTGTGGCGCAGCTTTGATCCGGACATGTGTGCCGGGGATAATGCTACAGCTCCGGCCGAATTTGTTTGGGCCTGGTAAGGGAGGCCTGTGATTTAAAGGGCGGACGTCTGGGTAAGAGGTTTCATTTAGTCAGGGTGGGGGCACATGCAGGGGACCCGCAGAGACCCGGGTGGTTATCATCTCTGTAATTACAGGAATGTCTTTAAAAAGAGAGAGAGAGAGAGAGAGAGAGAGAGAGAGAGAGAGAGAGGAGGCTGATAAAGAGAACTCTGTTAAAAACATAAATCTTGCCTGATGGCTGGAGGAAAAAAAAAAAGTTCCCCAAAATAGAGCGATTCTGCAAACAGGAGAACGGCAAAAAAAAGTTTGTTTCTTCATTTTGTAAACTCTAAAAATATGATCTTCCATCCAAGACTTTCTAAATTATTATCATCATTAACAGTTTCCCACATTACCCACAATGCCGTTGGAGAAGCCGTTAAGCGTGGTGCGAGGAGAAATCAGCTTCGCCTCGATGATCTCTACATGAGCAGCACACCTTTATCCAGTGCGACATTTTATCTCACTATAAATCACGGCAGCTGAGGGTTAAGGGTCTTGC
Source organism: Clarias magur (assembly GCA_013621035.1). Classification (NCBI taxonomy): domain Eukaryota; kingdom Metazoa; phylum Chordata; class Actinopteri; order Siluriformes; family Clariidae; genus Clarias; species Clarias magur. Next base: position 1,449,574 of record QNUK01000115.1, on the reverse strand, counting down.
GCGGAACAACCCGAGCAGGTCAGGAAAAGGAGAAACCTCAACAAACAAGCAGGGAGAAAACCACAACTCTACAGTGGCAACTTGTTCATTGTGGGCTTCATCTTGGGACCTTCTGAACTGTAGTCCAACGACTTAACCCCTGACTGACCATGATGCACGGCGCCTACTACTTTATGGACATTTTCACAGTAGGGACCTGGGATCGTTTCAACACCAAGTCTGGTTCATTTTGATCAGTGAGAACACGATCACTCTGCGCTTGAGTCTGACATGAATTCAGCTCAGTGAGCTACAAAGCTAACTAGCTTCTGTCCCAAATCCCTCTCTAAACCCTGATCAAGGGCACTACTTGGTGTGAGGGACAAGGGATTGTACACCATAGCTTTCCATTTGACGCTATCAGGGATTCAACCATGGAACCCGAAAGTTAACGGAGCTGATCGTCTAAAGTGGAATAAGTGGAAATATTTCTCAGGACTGTCCCCCACCTCCACGGTTTATTCTCCCCACCTTTTTGGCTACACAGTACCAGTACGAATTTAAAAATAGCTTCCGGGCCTCCGAGTGGCGCAGTGGTTAAGGCGCTCACCCTATCATCCGGAGATCGCTAGTTCGAATCCCGGGTGGTGCTGTAACCTCTCGCAGCCGGAGGTCTAGAGAGAGCTGATTGGCCGAGCTGAGATGAGAGATACTTAGTGCTCCGACATTAATCACGGCTCTACAGCCAGTCAGGGGCGTCTGTGAACTCGCACAGCGGAGGGAGCGGATAGCGCTGTCCTCCGAGTGTGTTACGCCGCCCCCAACGGTGCGCGAGCGAGCAGTTCGAAAAGATGCGGTCGGCTGGCGTCACGTGGTTCGGAGGAAACACATGATAGTCTTCGGCCCTCCCGGCTGAGTGGTAGTAGTAGCCTTAATGTGGGAGCCCCCTAGTGACGGGGAGGAATTGGACACGACTAAATTAGGGAGAAAATCGGGGAAAAATCCAAAAAAAAAAAAAAAAAAGCTTCCGCCCTGTTTATTACACTGTCAGTCGCCAGCTCCGTCAGTCACAGTTCGTTAGTTCTACCAGGACCAGAAGGATATGGACCATGATGTGTAAACCAACAAATCACGTCCTTTTGATTACAAATGGTGTTTGTGGAATTGTTGTATAAAAGCGATATCACGCTCGAGGTCGTGCTGTTGTACTGAATATCAGCACGTCCGTGATATCTTCAGTACTCACGCTGCGGACGTAAACAGCACGACCTCGAGTGTGATGTTGCTTAATTCACCCGCACTGTTCCATAATGTCATGTGCTCTCTATTAAGCCCCACCCACCTGAAAGAGATTAAATGCAACCGATCCCAAGTCTACCAACCTTTAGAAATTGTCTGCACTTATTAACCTTTGATTAATAATTAATTTAGGATGCTGCAACGATAAACAGCAGCATTTACCCCTCAGCATTTCGTGTATCTGTCACAGTCAGGGTCATGAGACGTGGAGTGTCAAAAACACAAGAGAGAAGAATACTCACGAAGAACAGGAAATTAAAGAGAGACAGGAAGTACTTCGTAGCGGTGAGGCAACCTTTGCCCATTTTGCTGACTCTGAAATAGAGAAGAAGAACGTTTCAGGACATTATATATTCAAAACATTAGCAATTATTATAACATAAGGGAAAGCTTTTACTACGAGATGCGAATAAATGCGAAGTTAAGATGAATCAGAATCATACAGTTCAAGGCTTATGACGTCTGTAAAACAAACACGAGCTCAAATAACGCTTGAGGATTTTCTTCTGGTGTTTGCAGCGACGCTGCTTCTCCGGCTCGCGCTCTGCAGCCTGCACGGCGCGCGACGCGACACACTTCCTGACCTCACAGCAAAACTGAAAGTAACAAGACGTAACAAGGACCAAGACGCGAGACAAAAGAGTTCAGCGTCCTCGGAGTGCGTCTGAGATAAGAGCGGTCTGATGTCATCGGTTACATCACCAGGCAACAGGAGACGCTCGTGTCGGTCGTGAAGACGATCATCAGACGCAAACAAAAGGGAGCGTTCACACACTGTTCGCACTCAGCACCTGAAACCTTATCAGCTCTTGTTTTTATCATCTTTCTAAGCTTTATATGAGTTCAGCGTCCTCGGGGTGCGTCTGAGACAAGAGCGCATATGGGATTTTACCGGGATGCGCATGTTCACGCGGTAAGCAAACTCCTCATACAAAGTGGATTTTTCTTTCTTTCATTCACGTCCTGTTTTTAAGCTTATCACAGTTTAAAAATCAAACCACCCCAACAGATAAACAACAAACAAACAACAAAAACAGAACCTCTTACACAAAACATGACAGTACATGTAATGTGAGCAGGGCTCAGCGATATTCTGATATACTGTAGCATCGACATTCACTGTGGATTATAAAACCTCATTGTAGATATGGAGAATCCGTCTACCTACTTATCTGTTTATTTATATTTATCACATCATTGTTTAACAAATATATTATGGCATATTTTTTTTAAAAACTCCCAAGCTACCATTTACAAAATGTATAAAATTTCTAAAAAATAAAAAATAAAAACAAACTTCTGTTGATAAACTTAAACGTTGATAAACGTTTTGCCCCCTATGTCACAACATCTGTCCGCCATGGCCACGCCCACTTCTGGTCGGAAATCAGTGCCAAAACCCACATTCACACCCAGTCACAGAAGCACTTTCAGCAACGGCACACATCTGATCACGTCATGTCGTCTTAAATATCACGCCGCCTCTGCAGTAACCACTCCGAAGTCGTTCTGAACCGGCTCTGAACCGTCGATGTTGTCCTGTTCACAGCTAACGCGCGCTACAAAGCTAACTAGCTTCTAACACAATGCTGAATCCCAAAACCCTCCCTAACACCCCTGATTCGAGAGCACTACTTGGCGTGTGGGACAAGGGATTATACACCCTACATAGCGCACTAGCTTTCCATTTAACTCTATTTGGGATTCGACCCCAGAACAGTTAGTCAGCTATTAATTAGAAAGCTTGAAATGACAGTATTAGTTACTGCTCTCTGCACATTGTTTTATGAAGCGTGACTTTAGCAGAGCGCGATAACGCATGAGCACGTTATGATGACAAATCAAACTTCTGCAAAATTTATCCTCATTATCTTCTTCATCCATTTCCACACGCTTATTTCACTTTTGAATAAGTTATGAAATCCGCCAGAACATACAACATATGACAATAATCAGCAGAACAGAAGCTAGCAGTAACTAGCTTATTCTTTTATTTGCTTAACAAAGCATCAGGTGATCCGGCAGGTCAACAGGTAATATTTCTATAAATTTCTGGCCCTCTAATATAATTATCTATGAAATACACAGCAGCTTAATGCCTGTTATCGGTTCTTCTTCTGTGTCCTGCTTATATATATATATATATATATATATATATATATATATATATATATATATATATATCCTTATACATGCCACTTATGATAGAAACGCCTCTGAAAATCATGATAATAATTTTGTTGCATCGTTAAGCTTTTCATTGAAAACCAAGAAAATCACAGAAAAGACAATCACTGTTCATTAATAATATGAATAAATAATTAATGATCATTACAAGACAATCCTAACCAGATTGACTTCAAAGGTGTGTGCTCTCTGAGAGAACTTGCACTTTACAATAGAACAGACTAGAAACCGGTCTGTAGACATGTTATAAGAGGGGCGCAGGCGGCTAATCGGTGACTAAAGAGAGGATGACACAGCACAAAGCGTACAGTTAATAAACTCTATTGTAGAGAAATATAAAAGAGTGCTATTCAGGAGAGGAAGAGCTTTATAACGGAAGGAAAACACACCAGATCAGGCGGCGCACCGTCACTGAAAAAAATCCAAGAGTAATTTACTTTATCTGTGGATGTAAAGTCTGGTAATGTGAAGGTCTATTAACGTCGATTGTAAATCAAGAAGCCTGTAAGTCGTTACATTTTCCTAGTAGAGATGAAGAACATATTATGAGTCTTTCATGGTAATTGATGTATCACCACACTGACTACAAAGTCGAATTTTAAAATTATTTCTAAATTTGTATATTTTTGCATTTAAGGTGGTAATATGATGCAGTTCCTCTATAATCCTACAGGTGGTGCACTCTAATCTATTCACCCACTGGCAGGCAGTACAGCATCCCGTGTGGTAGGAGCAGATTTGACCAAATTTCTTTAACAAAGTCTGAAAAAATAACAAACATATTCAATCAGGACATAAATTCGATTGTGATGCTGACTACAATATTGCGCGATACAAATCGAACCTGCACCGAGATATCGCGATAATATCTCGCGTATCGAGTGACTCCTGGGGATTCCTGGTGAAATTAAGTTGAGGGAATTAAGAAAATCGTGACAATAAATACGACGTAAACAAGACTCAACAACAATGTAGCTACAAAAAAAAAAAAAAAACTGCAACAAACACAACATGACAAGACACTTCCGCCCCTCCTGTTGGCCCCGCCTCCTCAAAATCTTTGTCTCATTCTAAAAATGTTTTTTTTTTTTTGTAATTCTGACAAACAATCAGGAATTGTTTGCGGACATTTCATGTAAGCACTTCTGATTAAAAAACATAAACGAGTTAGAAAGCGTAATGAGTTGAGGATTTGTGGTATTTAGATCATCTCTCTTTGAAGTTCTGCTCTTCAAAGCTCAAACTATTTCAAAAAAAAGTTCCGATGTTCTGACTTCGCAGAAAGTGTCAGAAACGTCGAGCTAACAAACTCCGCTCTGCTTGCCTTCACCCCAACCTTATAAAAACCTCCTCGGCTCGTTTCCTCGCCTGTCAAGAATTTTCAAAGCGCTGCTATTTATATCCATAGGGTGAGAGAGGGAAGAGCGGCGGTCTGACGGAGGATCACGTTACCGTCTTTCACTTATCATGGACACTCCTGCAGAAGAGAAAAAGTAAAAGGACAAAGTAGGACACTTTCCGTACTCCTTATTGTACTTTCCTGTACCGGTCGCAACACGAAATAAAACGACACAAAAGAAGAAAGACACGGGGAAAAAAAATACATGTGAGTTAGTCTAATCCTTTATAAACCCCTGGACATGTCAGAGCTGAGATGATGAAAGTAATACAAGAAGAACAGCATTTATTCTTCCATAAGCAGTTAAACGCTGACATGAAACTGGGACCGCTGGGAATGACACGGTCTAAAATTGGTTGCAATCAATATATATATATTTTTTAAAGCTAAGGCAAAATATATTAAATAAAAAACTGAATCAATAATCAGGTAAATAAAAAAGAGACATCATTATATAGGTGATATAATTGTGAATTAACAGGTAATGAAGTGATTTGAAACAAGTGTGATGTGCTTCAGGTGTGCATGTCAGAACATCTGGACTTCTTTAAAACATCTGGAAAGAGTGTTAGAAGTTCCCTATGGAGGCGGGGGGGCTGAAGTTCATCAGCATGCGACGCACACCGAGGTGCTGGTTAACACCCCAAGGCCTTTCCTCTTTTCAACCCCCCTCCACAAATACACACACACACACACACACCCTGCTGAGAGACAGGGCCAGCTTTGATTTCCCACAACAACAAAGGCAGCTTTTCAGTGACGCTCTACACACACTAAAGACGTACACTGGCTTAAACGGTCCACACCACACAATGAGTTCTGCAGGGTTTTTTTTTTTTTTTTTTTTAAAGAGCAGAGCAAAATTGTTCATAGATCCCGAAAAACAAGCTTCTCCATCCAGGCGGCTTTATATCCGACACATGACACAAACTTGACAGCGAGCAGCACCACACTGTCGCAGATGGCCCGACCCAAATCACGCTGGCCTTTAAATAAAGCCCCGTCCGCTCTTTCTCTCCGTCTCCAGACGACTTAATTCAGTCTCGTGAATGCCAGATGGTTTCCCGTGGCAACCATAGAAACGGGAGGGTAAAGAACAAGTGGATCCTCTTGAGAAAGCAAACACTCTCACGCTCCGTGGCATGTAAACAGGAAAAATAGTCATAATAATAATGAGGCCGGCGCTGGTCTACGTTCATTCCAGCACCTGAAGACCACGACTCTGGTTCAGTGGGGTCCTCAAACCCGGTCCTCAAAAAGACCAAGAGGAAAAGTTTAACCCCCATGTCTGTTCACACTAGCAACCATCAAGCCACATGTGTATGTACCGTATATGTGTGTGTGGGTGTGTGTGCACCTTTCTGCAGTTATCATTACAGAATTAAATAAATGAATGCTTAAAATGAAAGCCCTTGTGACTTCAATCATTATTAGGGTTCAGAACAATCCCTGCAACTACTTCCTTCCAACTGGAACATTTCATGTGACACAAATTTAGCGAGAGGTTATACACGGCAAGATGTGATAAAGCTACTAAACAGCAAGTTTACACAAAACATGGCACAAAAGCAGAATGCAAGGAACATTACACCATGTATAATGTAAGATCGGTCCGAGGGATCAATCGAGCCAATCGTTTGGATTGGCTGCTTTGGAAAATCATAACTTATTTGCTTGAAGTTGAAAAAAAAACAAACAGATAGTTGCCTGTCACATTGTTGTTTGCGGAATGTTTGCATGTATGCATCTGCATCACATGTCGCTCTGAATTGCCTCTGTGTACTTTTATTTACGTGTAAATGAGCTACTGTAGAAAGCTAACTTGCTTCTAACACATGGCTGACTCCTCATTTCTACAACCTCTGATAACTGGCCCAACTGCGCGACCTTGAGTGTAATACTACTTAATTATTGTATAACAATGAAATATTTGCTTATTAATAATAAAGCGCATCATCTTTTAAAGTAACAGTCTACATATATACATGAATATACAAATTATGTCACTATAAGGTCACTACTCCTACCTAGTGCCTAGCATACCTAGCTACTTGCTGCTAGCAGGCAGGGGTAGCTCAGTGGTTAAGGCATTGAACTACGATTCAGAAGATCCCAGGTTCAAACCTCACAACTAACAAGTTGCCACTGTTGGGCCCTTGAGCAAGGCCCTTAACCCTCAATTGCTCAGATGTAATGAGATAAACATGTTAGTCGCTCTGGATAAGGGCGTCTGCCAAATGCCTAGATGTAGATGTAGCTTACATCAGTTATTTTATAATAACAGATTGTATATGAAAGCTGGCAAGCTTAACATTCAGGCTCTTTAAATGTAACGTTGTTATGCCTTAATCTTGAACCTGATTGGTCTGAAGCTATGACGTTTGTTGTATGACATCATTGATGAGGTTTTACAGTAAATACCGCAAGTGAGTAACTCCTAAAGCAACAACAATGATAAAAGTCCATTTTTAAGTTCCGGAAGGAAACATCTTAGTAAAGCCTGCTGCAGTTATACTATATAAAACAGGCACACAAACTACACTTCCTGTTGGAATAAAGACAATTGTGGAATGCGGTCGAACTGGACCTCTAGCTGTTGAAAGCATGTTGATAGCCGTGTCAACTTCTACTGAAAGTTGACAAGAGGAGCTTAAAGTGTACACCATTTTAGGGAACATTTAGTGAAACATACACAGTTTACATCATGCAGAGCGAGAACAGCAGACTGTGTTCACCAGCGAAACATGTGTTTCACATTAGAACTTCACAGCAAAACCAGCGCCAGATTCCGCTGGAAAGTCAGAGATGACCTACATTCGGAAAAGCATTCGCTCTACCACCACCACCTCATAAGGAGGGCATTAACCCCCAGTGACAGATGTCCCATTAATTCACTGAGAAAAAAAAAAGAAGAAGCTGACACACAGAGCTGGTATTTAGCTGTGTTGTTGATCAAATCAAAAGCTTGACCAGTTCACAAATAGCAAACAGAGCTAATTTTGTAGTTCGGTAACTAGCACAATTTATATTTTTACGACCCCCCATGGACCACAAATAAACCTTAACAAGGAGTCCAGACAACAAGGCACAATGGCGGGACAGAAGGCAACTCAGCACTGAACCGAAAGAAACAACATATATATTTTTAGAAGTTTTAATTATTGACGTTTAAATTCTTAGTTTTAATTAGTAAATCTATCATAAGAGTAAAAAAACATTTTTTTTACACCATATCAAATTTATATATTAAATTAAAACAATTAAAACAGGAAACATTTAAATAATTCTTTTTAAGTCAAGTTTAATTATTATTATTATTATTATTTTATATATAATGTTAACAAATATGTTAAATAGTTTCAAAAGTATGGGCAGAGAATTTTTAACTTATAACTAATTTATAAATAATATGTTAATAAAATTTAGGTATAAATTGTTTCTTTCACAGTTGCTTTTTTTAAACAAAATTTCAAAATCTAGTAGCTAGTAATTTCATTAGAAATTCATTAGTAGCTAGACAATTTTCATATATCAAGACTCAAAGGTTTGTGACATATAATATTTACAATATCCACCTAATATACCTTAAGAAAAAGATAAAGTCAAATCAATACCAGCTAGCTCTTAGCCTCTTGCTAACATCATAATGTAAATTACCAGGAAAATCTGAAAGCTGTAATTGATAGATGTTATATCAAACAATAGCAAAGAAAAGGTTTAGTCCACAGGGTTAGAAAACAAACTAGAGAAGCACTAGTCTGAGTGTCAGTAGCTATCTGTTGATAGCTGATGATTTCATTACCTGGATAAGGAACAGGGCTGAGCAATCTGATGTTGTAATAAATTAGGTCAGGATACAATGTTCTGAAGTATCATTATATATTTTTTTTACTTTTTTTTTTTTAAACGAAAAACTCAAACTTTGGAAACAGGTTTAATAGCTTTCAATAATTGACTTTGTAAAATAACAAATCATTCTTTCAAAATTCCCAGCATACTTATTACTGTATATATAAGAATCATCAAACCCAATAATGAAAACATTTTTGTTTTTTCTTGTACAAGTTGTTTCGGTTTCCTTCTTTGATCCATAACTGTTATCTCAAACAATAGTGAAGCAAAGGTTTAGTCCACGGAGTCAGAAAACAAACTATAGAAGCACTAGACTGAGTGTCAAGTAGCTATCTGTACTGATAATTTGATTACTTGGATAAGGAATAGGGTTGAGCGACTTAGAATACAGAATACTGATATTGTAATAAATTAGGTCAGGATTACAATGTTCTGAAATATCATGATATCCTTTCAGACATTTATTTTTAACAAAAAAGACAAACAAAATGTTTTTATTTACTTTGTAAAATCATATTCTGACAAACATTTCTTTCCAAATCTCCAGCATGAACATTAAATACTGTATATGCCCATATAAAAGTGTCTACTAAGAAATGATGTACCTCATGATACATATATCGCGATTATCACATTTATTTGTCCCATACGTAATAAGGAAAACCATTCGAGTCTTTTCCTTGTACAAGCTCCTTCTTTTCCTTCATAACTTTCATTTTAATCAATGTTGAAAAACATAGATACATAGTAGTTTTTAAAACAGGAGATATCATGGTAGGAAAAGCAAATATCGTGAATTATCCGAGCATTACGTATCGCCGCAGACTTCAAGTATCGTGATTTGATTATCTTTTCGTGGTACTGACTAACTCAGGACTAAATGTCACTTAAATCTTGTCATTTATTATTTATTTATTTTTAGGCTGATGAGTTTTAAGGTTTTCTTGGATAACAGACAGATAAAAATTATATTAGATAGCAACTTTGGGAACTTTTACATAGAAATAATTTATAAGGCGAACGAGCTTTGTATGTTTTGTAAACTGATGACATGATCCTCGACGTTTACTTTGGCGTCGTCCGTCACAAAGATGAAAATAAACCAGTACAAATTTATATATATATGTAAACAAATAGATTAAAAATCGTCTGATCTTACGCGACTACACACGTACACGATTGTGGGAGACGAGCTTACACGTCGAGCTTTACACGTTTAAATTTTTACCTCAGAAGATAACAACGGGGGGCTCGCGCGCTGCTCGCGCCACATCAGCGTCTCTCTCGCGCACTCACTCTCTCTCTCGCGCGCGCGCGCGCGCGCGGGCGTTCGCTCTCTCGAGCTTCTTTCTCTCTCTCTCTCTCTCTCTCTCTCTCTCAAAGCAACAACCAAAGAAAGAGAAAAATAACGCGAACATCAAAGCAGCACAAAAACAAACAAACAAAAAAAAAACTTTCCAAAAGTGCAAACCAATCCTCTATTTAGTGCATGTCGTTTGCGATACTCACGTTTTATTACTTTGTTCTTTCTTTCTGGATAAAGAGTCCTACAGCTGTCAGTCGCGCGCTGCTGCGTTGTTGAGTGACTCCTGAACACTCGGACACACTAACACACTCACACACATGCACAATGTGGCAGGCAGAGTGCTGAACTCACTCCTACGAACGACACGCTCGCGCTCTCCACCATGCGGCAGAGCACCGTCACCACGGAAACAACAACAACACGCACACACACACACGCACGAGCTGATCCATGCATGCACACCTGCCCACGCTCTGACCGTGACAACACACTGTACATGACTTAAATAGCATGTTATATAACTTGCCTACACACTGCTCATACAAGTCCAATCCCATGTACATGCTTCATCGTTAAATAAAAAGAAAACCCACCCTGAATCATGTGCATTTTTAATTCAAATTAACTTCAATATGTAGAAGGCTCTGGTTCGATGCCCAACCAATGTCCCAAACCCCAGACACTGGGCTCAGTGCTGGTCCCAAGCCCGGATAAAAGTGTAAGGGTAACAAATCTGCAAATCTGATGGTGACCCCACTATGGAACCAGACGAAAGAGTAACAACGGCTACATTTGGAATCTCAAGGAGTCAGTGACATTCAAAGTTGCAGTAATATAAAAGTTCCCCAAAATGCAGTGCGGATGTATGAGTGCAGCGGATCGACTTATGAGATAGCGAGAGAGCGTCGATGTTGGCGGCGGCGATGTAGATTAGCGTGAAAGCTGAATCTTTGGAAGCTGACAGGTTATAAATCTCTCTCTGTAAAAAACAGAAACTGTGTCTGTTAGGGTGGCGTATGTGGTACCATCCCATGTCCCAGGGGTTTATGTAACATTATGACTCAATAGTACACACAGGAAGCCACATCATAGGTGGGTCACATGTAGGCAGCTTTTATCAACTTTTATGTCGTACTGTGAGCATGTCACAGGTTATCCTCATCGACTGTGACACTAGGCAGCATCGTCTATGGCTGCAGAGCATTGAAGCAGCGTGTAAGGAACATTAGAAAGTTGACCGCACTCTCCATTCATAGGTAATGGTAGCACGCAGGCATCAAGATCCACTAATACTTCATTAAAACTGGAAGAGTGAAGTGCCACTGCAGGGATCTCTTTAGTAGGTCAAAGTTAAAAGTTAAATAGTAGGCTTCAAGTAAAAGTAAAAGTCCTCCATTTACTTGTGTACCCAAGTAAAAGTACAGAAGAGCTCAACTTCAAATTGACTTAAGTATCATAATTACCGGTATGTATTAGCTAACAGTAGCCTTTATCATAGTAAAAAATAATAATAATAATAATTCTGTCTCGCTCTGCTTTCTGGTAGTAAATGTGCTGTTTTCATCGCTGTCTGCAACCTGTGGCGGCGTTATGAGTTGTGTTTTGAAGGAAAGGCAAGTCAGCCAATTACACATAATAGTCAGCAGGTGGTGAAATTCCTGCTTCAAATGCTACACACCTCTGTGGTTCGCTTAGGCAACGGCATGCAGAACTGTAGTGAAGTAAGAGTACAGATAAGTATCCCCTAATAAAACTACTCAAGTAACGTACTCATGCATAGACATGAAATAGGTACAATACTTAGGTATTCGGTTACCTCCCACTTCTGGTATGTGGAAGTAGATAGGAAGCTAGCTAGCGCTAGCTGCTACTGTCTCGCACTAAATTTAACATAAAATGTTGAAGTGAATTTATTCCATTTATATTTAGTACTAAACTGTATATCCAGTGTGTTTTTAATTGTTTCCCACTATTACCATTACTATAAGTATAGTGTTTACATTTATGTCAACTAGCCAGCTACATAAGAGGCAGCAAGATGTCCTGCTTACATGAAGAAAGTTTTAATTCTTTCATTTAATGATATTGTGACTTACCTAACCAATTGTAGGTTTTGCTTTGTCTCTTTTGCATCAAAAGGACAGCGGTAGAATGATAATTAATCTTTAAGATGAAGTGATTAGATAGAAGGCAGCACTGCGGCCTCACACCTCCAGGGTCGAGGGTTCGATTCCCATCTCGGTGTCTGTGTGTGTGTGTGGAGTTTGCATGTTCTCCCCGTGCTTGGTGGGTTTCCTCCCACAGTCCATAGACATGCAGATTAGGCTGATCGGTGTTATGATAGTGTGTCAAAGTGTGAATGAGTGAGTGAGTGTGTGTGAACAAGCATGAATGAATGAAGATTAGATCAATTGTAACACTGAATTGGGGAAAATTACCTGAGGTTGGGACAACAGCGATACCAAGGGGGTGATGCATGACTACTGAATAAGAGGGTAGAGCTGGACAGCCAAAAGGCATTATGGTTAATGTAGGAAAATGCAAACTAGTGTGAAGGTTTAAAACAAAATAAAAAAGTTCGTGAGTGGTGCAAACCAAAATAATTTGTCCCATGAGATCAGAACGAGTTCCAAGAGAGCTAAACTGGCTGCTCTCCGGTTGTGAAGGAAAATCTCAATCTCTCTCTCCCTCCTCCATCAGTCGCTAACCAAATGTGGACGTCTGCAGATGTACATAGAGAAGAGTGTGAATAGCGATTTCATCCGTTCACCCTTCTATATTACGCCATTCCATCCCACAGCATGAGCAGTCACACAAGATGTTTTTGGTGTCTCGCAGGCTGTACAGATTGTTTACCTCTCACTCCTGGATCTGTCGCTGTCGAATGAAACGGCAGACCTAACCGTCTGTTTAGAACGACTAAATTAGGGAGCAAATCTGGGAAATTAAAAATACCAATTCATCCGTTTTCACAAGAAGATTCCAGGAAGTAACTGCAGTCTTACAGTCGCAGTCAATTATAATAGTAGATTCAGTAACGATGAAAACAGCAGCGTGAGCAAAGTTCTTCTCAGGCTCAAATATTAATCTTTATTTTATAGTTTCAGTTTTACTTTATATATCATTTATATAACTCTAATTCGCAAACACCAGAGGCCGTTAAACATTCAATATGGCACCACAAAAATGTTACTAAACACTCATATTATAACCTATAGTATGTTGTGAGCCATACAAGTGGACTAAAAGACATAAAACATTTTTTTAAACAAATCACAACAGTACAGTACAAATAGATGTTAAAAAATGTTGAGAGTTTTAAGATTAAAAATAGGACAATGTCGAGTCCCATGAATTGGTTCGTTAAAGAATCTGTGAAGGTTTAGAAATTAGAAATTAGATTTTTAGGTTGATTTAACATTTGTTTGAATCCATTAGGACTTTTTCTAAAAAAAAAAAAAAGAGAGAGAAACATTCAAGAATTTTATTATTATTATTTTTTTTAAAATAAAGTTATGTTTAGATATGTAACTGCTTCTGTAACTTATGGAAAATGAAGTATAACTAAAAATCTTTCCTTGAAATCGATGCTTGTTCCTGAAGGAACCGTCAGTGCTGTGTGTGTCATAATATTGCTATTGTTAAGTAATTTATTAGTATCTTATCTGGACTGACTCAACACACAGCAGGGGTTGTGTTAGCATTTTGTACTTTCTTCAGAGCTAAATGTTGTGCTATTTATACATGAATGGATATCCTGAGCAATATCATGACATAAGTTGAACTAGAAAAGCTTCCGAGAAGCACGATGTTTGAGAACAGGATGAGGAAAAACCCAGACAGGGTCATCGTGCTGAGTTCATCCTGACATCGCCGTTATCAGGAATTCAGGAGGAGCTCCGTAACGATAGCTTGTAAGTTCTCAGGAGACAGAAACAGCCGGTGCCTCCTGGTAGGATCTGGGAAAAGAACACATCAATCCCAGTGGCTCTGCGTTTCCTCTGTATCTATTAATACGGCGAGTGGTTGCAGGGAAGCGTTTTTCCATTTCCTGTAAACACACGAAGCACATTGAACAGATCCCGAAAAACTCTCAAACCCAAACCTGAAACCGAAGGCATTTGCAAAACTGTATCTTTATTTCAGAAGCACTTCACATTCCTGCTACAAAAGTATAGACAGAACTCTACGTAGTTTTTTTTTTTTTTTTTCAAAACAAAACACAATCAGGAGTAAAGAGGCAGAGTAACGGCCGTGTCGTATTTGTGAAAGCACACTGTGCTCAAGGCGAAAAAAGTCACCGTGCGAAGCAACCGTACAACACGAATTCAACACACATTAACCCCCAAGTTGTATGAAGTCACGGTCAGATTTTTGGTTTCTATACAGATTAGACACACACACACACACACACACACACACACACATATATATGCACACTTTTTTTTCTGGCAGCCAGAGACAAATCATTTCAAAAAATCCCTTTATGATGACTGGACAGGTTTCATGTTAAAGTACAATAATGTAAATATGTACCATCATGCTGATTTATTTGAGCTTTTCATTCAAACACAGATGTCGATATAAAACATATTCAAACACGTCCTGGTTATTAAAAGTTGTTTAAAGTTAACATTATTTATAGTACTGTACTTGATTGTACTTATTGAGATGTAACCCGTCTTGTGTCTAAATAGAAACCATGCAAAATAAATAAATAAAAATAAAAAAGCAAAAGTTAATTCATTGAGCAGGACTTAAAAAGAAAAAACGTGTTAAATAGAAATAAATTGACACAAATTAGCTGGAACAGAAGAAAACCACTGCAGCTTTTTATTCCTAAACTCCGTCCTGTTATTCATTGACCATTTAATAACCTTTTAATCTGGCCTGATGAAATGGATATCGATTTACACTGGCCTAAAACAAGAGCAAAACATTTAATCACTCATCTACGTCAACTAGTAGGCTTTATATAATTATAGTATATTTGAGTCATAAACTGCCTATTTGTCCAAGAGCAGCAGGTTATCGAGGAAATGATGTAAACACTGATGTTGACAAAGTGTTAAAGGCTTGAATTAGATACGACACACAGCACGAACATTAAAAACCTTTTCCTTCCCGTTATTCGTCATATTTATAGATTTAATTAATGCTACATTTGTACTGCTACACTACGACGACGCAGCACAACGAACGACCAAAATAAAAAAGCGCCAAAAAAACAAAAATAATAATAATAATAATAATAATAATAATATATATGCTGTATATGTTTGAAATGTGTTTTACATCACCTCACAAATCAAAGCTCGATCCTGATCCGTGCTCTACGCTCCTCATGAACATCCTTACTAACGAATACAGGTAATACTTACACACTGTTCTTGTTCATAACACTCGCAGATTAATGCAGTTTATGGTCGGAACACTCCGTTCACAGACGATACAACGCCGAACGGTCCCGTGCTCGGCGTACGGGAACTGAGCTTATTTGAACAAACTGTGCTTTAAAACTAGATCCAGATCCATCAGTGTTCATTTCCGATTGTTTAAAGACCAGATCAACAATTGACATTTTCATATTTTGACATTAAAGCTACAGTACCACAATCGTCATTAATTCGGCTGTGATAATAGATATATTCCAAATGTAAATACATCGGTTTAATACATCAGACCTGCCAACCTTAAAGAAGCCTAATGTGTAATCGAATAAATCTCAATGACACATTAATAAAATAAAACATTAATAAAATATGTTACTGTACATGCGGCGATTTATACCTAAGCGTGTATGTAAAGTGTTGAGGGTTTATATTTGAACTAAAAAAAAAAAAAAAGACCAATAGCTAGCTTTTTCACTTTAATCACCTGAATGAAAATATTTAATGCCATTTGCTGCCAATACTACTATGAGGGGTGTTCAAGTCAAACCGGGACTCTTGATTGTACAGAATGACAGTACACAGTTCTGAGAGTAAAAACTTCCTTTATTTCTCTACAGTATATATATAATCCCCTGATACACTAATGCACTTATCCCAGTGTGTCACTAGAGCCATGATCGGACTGCTTGCTAATTCACATCGAAAAACCTGGCCTTCCTGGAACTCCTTTAAGGTGAGATTGTCTTGGAGCGAGGTGACTTGAACGCCCCTCATGGGAACTAATAACTGATGCACACTATTAGATTTGAGTTCACATTAACGAACTTGAAGAATCTTTACGTTCCATCATGGAATGCAAGCGAGCCGTTGGAAAAGGGGGCGGAGCTTCCAGAGGTACAGGTAATATAAGAGAGTTCGCAACACCTATACAGACTCGTTTACTGATTGGCTCATCTTTTTTTTTTTATTTATTGAGCAGAAGAAATTGACTAACGTATTTGTAAGTCACGACTCTTCATTCCCATATTAGATGTTAAGTGGCGTAAGATCACGAGATAACAATTACACTTCGCATCAATGACCAGGCGTCCAAGAAAGGAATCCGGAGTGCTTGAGATGGGCGGGGCTTACTATTTCTGTCCTGTCTCTCATGGCGACATTGCGCAATGCTGTGATCTCCTGCATGCGGAAGAGTCCAGATAGCACTTTAATGGTGATGTAACGATTGGCAGGTCTGAAGTTCACACACTGGATAACTGTACACCATTAGTTAATCTGCTACACACACACACACACACACACACACACACACACATTTGAATCTCAGTGCACAAATGAGATCATCTTGAGGAAAAACATCCAAAGAAGCCCTAACCAGAAACTCCCCCGCATTCCCAGACTCATCACTCTGCATCTGTACGCCATCACATGATGAAACTGAAAGTGTCCATACAGACCAAGTGCTACACAACTCAGACTGCGTTTGGTCCTGATAGAAGAGCTACGGTAAACCATGAATGTCGTGCGAGCCATAAAGCACGCGCACACACACACACACACACACACACACACACACACACACACACACAGGTTGTTTTCACACTTGGCCTCAGCTCGCCCTATAATCAGATGCAATAAGAAAGATGGGCAAGTTATTTGTCTTCCCTGTACCACCAGCATGTTGCTTCTTGCCCCGTATCTTGTGATCCGATTGGTCAGGAAGTAAAAACATCCACCCACCCACACACACACACCCACCCACATACACACACCCACACACACTTTTTTTTTTTTTTTTTTACTTGTGGAAGCTCTAATGTGACCAAAAACCTCCCAAAAACATCGGCGCCTTTTAACATCAGCTGATTCCTGCGGAATAACATGACAAGCACGCGCTGCGGGTAAAAATAAACACGCCAAGTGTAAAAACAGCCGTAATAAACTGAGCACACAGTACAGGATTACACAATGTATTTAAAATTAGTATTTAAAATAGGAAGTGATAAAGAAACATCAGGGGGAAAAAAAAAATCTTCTTTAACACTTGGTTTCGGCTCTCTTTTAAATTTGTCAGAAGGCTAGGAATGCTTCGAGTTCCTGTAAGTTTTGGCACCCTTTTTTACTGGCTGGGTGCAAAAAAGTTGTGTGGGGAAAAAAAAAAAAAAGGAGGCGTTACCGATTTAACAGAACCGTCAGTCAGTTCTCAGATCGTGAGTTTGGAACGCAGGAGAGTCAGTATTGAGTTTCGCTCGAAGCTAAAGCATGAAATCTCAACATCACAAAAATGAAGCTCCTTTTCTTTTTTTGGTCCAGAGAGTTTCTAATATGTGTGTGTTTGTTTCTTATTGCATCTACGTGAATCGGCGGTCTCGAATAATTCTGTTCAAGACCCAGAAATTAAACTTTGGACAAATATTCAACGTTAAAAAAGCCTGCTGTAATTTAGCGATGCGTCCTCGTGTGTGAAATGACACTGTATTAGTCGGATTTGTGCAGCTGTGTGTTATGAGTACAGAAACACTGGATGAAGCAGAAGTAGGACAAAAAGTCTAGTGTTCAAGAGCTAATGCTAAAAACAGATCTCACTTGGAGCCGAGGGAGAGATCTCGAGAGGAGGAAAAAAAAAGAACGTTCTAAGAAGAAAGCTTATCTAGAAATATTTTTTTATTCATAAATTAATACTGTTAATAAAAACCGTTCAGAAAGACACAACGTTATTGCAACACTGTATGTAACCAAATAAACAATTACGGCTTTTTGATCATCTTTAGTAGATATTTATGCTTTTTTCCCTCCTCTTATTCGACCAGACAACTGGTTTCTTTATCCAAAATTGAATTCCTGAATTTAGATTAATTCTTGAGCCCTTTACTCGTAATGTTCTAATCTTCGAGTTAAAAACAAAAACAAATCTTTGAAAGTCATAATCTCGTTCTTTGGTAGTATTTTCCCAACAAAAGCAATTACTGAGAAATAGTTATAACTGATATACTGTACGAGGGCGAGTCAAAAATTATCCGCACTCTAGCTGTAGAATTTATTTTAGTGAACTTTTATAAAAGACAAATTAAAAAAAAAAAAATGTTCACGCAGTGTCCTTGCTTTTCAGTGCGCGTTGTCCATCTGTCAACATTCTTTTGTATTTCGGCATGAAAAATTCTTTATGCTGAGCTGCGAGCCACGAATGCACCGCTGTCTTCATTTCCTCATCAGAAACGACTCTTCATCTGCTTTCAGGGGACCAAACAGGTGAAAGTCTGATGGAGTGAGATCTGGACTATAGGGAGTGAGGACGCTTTAACACGGAGTGTCCACAGAAGAGTGCGGACGTGCGTCGTCGCGCGAGATCTCGACGCCCTCGGGATATCAGTCCTCCGAGTTTAATCCGAAGTTTATTATTCAGCTCTTCAATAAGCGCCTCACTGTAACGAGCGCTGCTGATTGCTGAACCGTTCCCCTGATGACGTTCCAATACTTCTGGCCCTCGGGAATCCCAGAAAGCTATACGCGGTGATGAATTTTCCAGCTGACGATCAACTTTTGAACTTTTTCTCAGTCGGCTTAATGCTTACTTAACACACTGTTTGCTCTCAGTAATGATTCTCTTTAAGAAACGTTCAACTTCTTTAAGTATCGCGCCACATTTTGTATGCAGATATACAGTACAAACGCTTCTGTTTTTTCTCTTCCATCAGTTGTTTCGGCAGCAGGTACACCCTCAGACCACAAAAAAAAACAAACAAAAAAAAAAAAACCATGAATCCCTGCACGCTGCTCTTCTTTTGTACAAATCACAAGCAAGGGCGTCCACTTTAGCTCAAACCGCAGGTACAAATGAACTGATGTAACACGTTCAAACACGTAACGCGTTCAGTCGGTGACTGGGGAGACCGAGGCCTTGAACGGAAAGCGCTGATGAAAGCTTTAATATAGCCAGAGCATGGATGTTTTTTTTTGACTCACCCTCGTATATAAATATTTATATTCATGATAAAGTTCCACCATATCGCTCAGTCTGTGAAACTAAAGCTAAATTATGTAGCGGGGTGATGAGCGCGACCATCAGGAGGAAATGAGTGCTGAGCGTCCAAGCAGTAAATGTTCCTAATGTCCCCATAGATGCGATAAATATCAAGATTAATCATGTAATAACAAAATAACCCAACACACACACAAAGCCTCCGCCTGCCCATGTGACCTGAGTCACTGATCTTGTAAACATGTCACGACAGACAAATCCTGTAATGTGCACTCAGTATTATACACTCATTATTCCCACGCACACACACACACACACACACACACACACACACACGCGCGAGATGCGCCTCAGATCTTCTTGGGCCGACGGCTGAGCTGACCGTAGTACGACAGGGTGATGAGGAGGAAGACGGCGTCGCTGAGGAGGAGGAGAGCGGCTCCGTTGGACAGCGTCCCCATCTCCAGGAGCGAGACGGACGTCACTGTGGAGACACCGACACTTTAGAGACAATGTTCGGGAGAAGCCAAGTGAAAATGAAACACATTTGGCTGCCAGAAGGCTGAGTGCCAGAGTGGTGTGTGTGTGTGTGTGTGTGTGTGTGTGAATTTAGGTCATGACATCATTATGCCGCCCTCGTGTGATCAGAATGCGCAACTGTGATTAACACAGAGACCAGAAGATGGCGCCGTAATCCTGGCTGTTGATAGCAGAAGCCCTGGACAATCTGGCGTCGAGTCTAAACATGTCCGTCTCTGATCCAATCCAAACATGTTTTAAGATTGGAATATAATTGATGAATATTTGTTCAGATCGCGGGATTATATGCAGTACAGCCAAATGTTTTGAGGATGACACAAACAATAATTATAACAACGTCTGCTTCAGTGTCTTTAGATCTTTGTGTCGGATGACGAAGTATAATTACATTTCATAGGTGTTGAAGGATTTTATTGACAATTACGTTACGTTTATGCAGAGAGCCGATGTTTACAGTGATGATCTTCAAGACCTCTGCAGTTCACCCTGACATGCTGTCAATCAACTCCTGGGCCACACCCTAACTGATGGCGCAGCCCATTCTTACAATATCAATGCTTGGAGTTTGTCAGCGTTTGTGGGTTTTTGTTTGTCCACATGTCTCTTGAGGATCGACCACAAGCTCTCAATGGGATTAGGGTCTGGGAAGTTTCCTGGACATGAACCCAAAATTATGATGGTTTTCTCCCCGAGACACTTACTTAGTTGTCACTCTTTCCACATAGCGAGGAGCTTCATCATGCTGGAAAAGGCATTGTTCATCACCAAACTGTTTTTGGATGGTTGGGAGAAGTTGCTCTCAGAGGATGTTTTTGTACCGTTCTTTATTTATGGCTGTGTTATTAGTAAAAAGTAAAAAAAAAACAAAAAAACAAACTTCCTTGGCTGAGAAGTAACCCCGCACATGAATGGTCTCAGGATGCGTTACTGCTGGCATGACACAGGATTGATGCTCATCAGTTCTTCTCCGGATGCCCCAAACAATTGGAAAGCGGATTCATCGGAGAAAAATTAATTTCACCCCTTTCAGTCCTCAAATCCCTGTACCAGTATATTCCCTGCAGAATATCAGTCTAACCCTAATGTTTTTCCTGGAGAGACGTGGCTTCTTTGCAGCCCTATGTAGGTGAGCGCTAGCATCATTCATGATGTGTCATGGCAACAGTAAGGCGTCCTGAGACCATTCGTGTGTGTGGTGTTGCTTCTCCGCTAGCGGAGTTTATTTTTGCCCAAGAACACAGACATGAATAAAGAGAGGTACAAAAACATCAGTTTGGTGATGAACAATCCCATTTCCAGCTCCTTTCCATGAGGCAAAATGATGACTCGGGGAACAAAATATGGAAATCGTGTGTCCATGGCCAGGAAACATCCCATTGAGATCTTGTGGTCGATCCTCAAGAGGCGGGTGGACAAACCAAACCCCAGAAATCCTGACAAACTCCAAGCATGGATTATGTAAGAATGGGCTGCGCCATCAGTCAGGGTGTCCGCGATTCACAGAATGTCTTGAAAAACAAGATCAACACGGCAAATATTGACCCTCTGCATTCGTGTCATTCTCAAAACGTTTGGTTTTAACATGAGCTCGGTCTAATGAGCGATGGCTTCTGTAGTAACAGCTCGTTCAAACAGTCATGTACGCCGGACAATACGGCCAGTGTCGGCACTCTGCAAGAGTCAGCTTCATGACAGAGACGTTTACGCTCCGCAAACTTTTTTCTAACTTCATGAGAGAGAGCGCAGTGTGTTTACAGCTGCTACAATCTGTAATGATAAACCGATAAAATGCCTGATGTGAGCTTTCGTGACTAAAATCGTTCATGGCGTTAAAGGAATGTAACACTCCAAGTGCGTGCTGCTGGAGTAAAATAATCAAAACTCAAAAACATACTAAAACAACGAGACGCTCCTTCGTCGTCACTGATTATTTTCCCTTCTTATTCCCCATGTTATTCCTCATCTTCATCAGTAAGTGTGTACGAGCGGTGTTAGTTTGGCTGATCATGTCCGAGGGCGGAAAACTAAAACGGCCAACACGCCCACGCGGGACCTTCTGGGATCTTACCTAGGAACTGTACGCCCAAGTAGCACGCTTCGGTGAGCAGAGTCCACTGTATGATGACTTTCTCCGCTGTGTAGAGGCCGTTCCACAGGATTAACGAGATACCTGTTGGGGAAAGGTCAAACACATATGGCGAGGGTCAAACACAAATCTCTGATCGCTATATCACCGGGTACACATCCAACGCACGCTGTGAAGTGCTCGTGTTAAGGCGGGCCACACACACAGGCTTCAGGTTGAAAGCGCGAGTCTTCGATGCATGGGCTTTTTGATGATTTGGCTCAGAGGCTGAGACACACGTAGAGAATCCCTCTGATCTCCTCCCTTAACGCCGGATATGGATACACAGGGACCAGCTGCTGCTTCTCTGCCCCCTCCTGTAAACCATCTGGCACAAAGATTATCTCGGGCCCCTGCACATCTCACACGTGATCGTCAGCAGCTACACCTTGCTTTGGACCAATTATGAAATAAAGATCAGCCGAGCTGGATGAGGAGAGTCACAGAGGCTCGCGGAGGGAGGGAGGGTTATGTAACACACGCTAAAAAACCCCAGACGTGCTCACTCTGGATAAATCAACCGCTTCGTATTTGAAAAAATATCCGCATGTTAAGCTACGAGTTTAATGATCACCACTTGTCTGTGTGTAACAAGACAACAGAAGGTTAAAACGTGTCACCTGAAATCTTAAACTTCAGCATCTAAAATAGGTGTTCGGGTCAAAGCGGGACTTTTGATTGTACAGAACACAGAAAACTCTCTGTACAGGTGAAACTGAAAAAGATTTGAATATTGTGCAAAAGTTCGTTTATTACTGTAATGCAACTTAAAAGGTAAAACTAATATATGAGGTATTATGACTCATTACATGCAAAGCAAGATCATTTAAGCCGTGATTTGCCATAACTGCGACGATTATGTTGTACAGCTCATGAAAACCCCAAAACCACAATCTCAGGAAATCTTGAATATTAAGTTTTATGCAATCAATAAAACAAGGACTGTACATACAGTAGAACAATATCGCACCTCTGACGATAAACTATAAGTATGCATAAAGTAAACACTCAGTACTTGGTTTGGGCCCCTTTTGCAGCAATTACTGCCTCAATGCGGCGTGACATGGAAGCCATCAGCCTGTGGCACTGCTGAGGTGTCATGGAAGACCAGGATGGACCAGCTTTCTGTAACTACTGTATATAATCCCCTGCTACACTAATGCACTTATCCCAGTGTTTCCCTAGTGCTTGGACACCAGCAAGGTAGAACGCTTTCTCAGTACGCCAGGGCCATGATCGGACTGCCTGCTTCACGTCTAAAACCCCGGCCTCCCAGGAACTCCATTAGTGAAAATGAGTTGGAGCGAGGTAAGGACTGTACAGGGGATGTGGCAATAACTCTGAGTCGAGTTCCTGTCATGTGCAAGTGGTGTTGATAAATGAGTGTGTGTACAGTTCAGATCAGAGTGTGTGTACAGTTCACACAGACGGATGCGTCTCTTCTGCAGCAAGTTGTCCGTCAATTGGTGGGTGGTTCCAGGCCCGGTTCTGCCAGGTTGCCACTGTTGGGCCGTGGAGCGAGGCCCTTAACCCTGTCTGCTCAAGGAGTGCCGTGTAAAGGCTGACCCCTGCACTCTGACCCCAGCCTAGTAACAAGAAGCTGGGATACGTGAAGAGTAGAGAATTTCACTGTGCAGTAATGTACAGTATATGTGATGAAGAAAGGCTGAACGCTGTGGGTTTTGGGTTCTTTATGAGAATCTTCACAAAGAAAAACGTCGTTTTTATTGATTTCTTTATTTTATTATAATTATTACTTTTCATATTTAAGTAATAGTTTCCCAAGAACAGCTTGAGCACTATGCATGCAAGGGGTGAACTGAGCGAGTGTGGACCTGCTGTGTCTCTGCACCACTCGGATGAAGAAAGCACACAGAAGCCCATTAGTGCTCAATTCTCCATGTGCACCCTGAGGAGCGCCGAAATCTAAACAGATGAGAGGAAAATGCACTGCGTCTCTCTCTCTCTCTCTCTCTCTGAAAAATAATACACTTGTTTTTATAATCAGATCTCAAGTATTTCCCTCGCAGGAAATATTTCACCCCTTCCTCCAAAACACTGTAATCTTCTGTTGCGTTACTGGACCTCCTGCGGGGGTTTGATTAGCGCTGCCTCCCGAAAATGACCCAGGACCGGCGGAGGAGTGTCTGCTCTTATTACTCGCGCTGCTGCAACCCTGCACTGCGTGAGAGCGAGCCGAGACTGCACCAGTCATACATTTTTAAAAAGCTCAAGGTTTCAAATATTTATACCGCTCACAATCCGACCATTGATTCAGGAGGGCAAATAAAAAACAGGGCGTCTCTCGTGTGTGTTTATTTGTGTGTGAGTGTGTGCGTGTGTGTGTGTGTGTGTGTGGAGGCCTGAAAACATCCGGCGTGAATCCGTCGCTCAGCGAGGGGTAATGAGACGAGCCGGCGCGCCGCTGTCACTCACGTAAATGCTGTGCGGAGACGCAGCTGTCACAGAGCAGGAGTGTGAAGAAGAAAAGAAGAATACGGTGAGGACAATTCTGGAAATTTAAGCACAGGCAGGAAGACACGAAGAAGAAGAAGAAGAAGAAGAAGAAGAGGAATCTGACGGCCCTCGTGTAGCGCGCGGGAGCATAAACTGCTCATTTTACACCCCCACGATTACACGTCTCCATTAAAAACAAGCAGGAACCCTAATAATTCATGCCCAGCTTATTGCGCTCTGTAATATTTCTCTTTAGTTTCTTTCACACACGAACAACTGCAGTGTTACTATTACTGCTTTTATTCCTGTTCCTTTATTCTCCTCATTCTTCACCTTCTTCTTAATCCATCCATCCATCCCTCTCCATCCCTCTCCATCCATGCCTCTCTTCATCTATTCTTCTGTTGATCCTTCTATCT
Organism: Clarias magur; assembly: GCA_013621035.1. Taxonomy (NCBI): domain Eukaryota; kingdom Metazoa; phylum Chordata; class Actinopteri; order Siluriformes; family Clariidae; genus Clarias; species Clarias magur. Next base: position 1,424,639 of record QNUK01000115.1, on the reverse strand, counting down.
ATCCAGCTGTCTATTCATCCATCTATTTACTTACTTGTTTATTCATCCATCCATCCCTCTATCCAGCCATCTATTCATTTATTCATCCATCCATCCCACTATCTATCTATCTATCTATCTATCTATCTATCATCCTTCCACCTTTTGATCTGTCCATCTCTCCATCCATCTATCCATGTACTTATCTATTCACCCCTCTATCCGTTTATTTATTTATCGATATATCCTTTTCTCCACCCATTTATTTATTTATCCAACTATTCATTAATTTAGCTATTCATGAATTACGTATCCATCCATCTACCCCATCCATCCAGCTATTCATCTAACCATCTACTTTTGCAGCTATAAATTCATTTATCCACTTAACCATCCATAAATCTACTCATTTACCTATCTATCCATTTATTTACTTACTTATTTATGCATCTATCCGTCGCTCTATCCAGCCATCTATTCATCTGTCTATCCATCTAACCATCCATCTATTCATTTATTCATCCATCCTGCCATCCCACTATCTACAGTATCTATCTATACTTCTCTCTATCATCCTTCCATCTTTTCATCTGTCTATCCCTCCATCCATCTATCATGTATTTACCTATTTATCCAACTATTCATCTATCTATTCATGTATTATGTATCCATCCATCTACCCCATCCATCCAGCCATTCATCTATCCATCTACCTTTACAGCTATAAATTCATTCATCCACTGAACCATCCATAAATCTACTCATTTATCTATCTATCCATCCATCCATCCATCCTTATCCATTTACTTATCTAATTGACTGAATGATATATATATATATTTTTTCTTTTTGCGAAAGGTTACAGCATCACCCGGGAATCGAACTCACGATCTCCGGATGATAGGGCGAGCACTATGATGTCCCAGTGAAGCATCTCTACTCTATTTACTTTTAAACCCTAAAATTTCTTTATTTTTAAATGTACATTTGTTTTCAATGTTTAATGTCTAAGCTGCACCACACCGTTCTGTCGTCCAAACCACTGCAACCTCGTAATCTCCAACTCCTGCCGCGTCTAATCCAGCTCAGACTCCTCACAGGCCAACACGAGTGGGATGTCAGTCTCGTCATTCTCTCAATGATTGATTTCACATTAGACAAATCTGTCAAAATCTGAACCTGCGAGAACGACAATCTGTTCAGCACCAACATCAGCCAAGTCATCTAGACATCCTGGTATAATCGTGCCGTAATCAGATCCTTCAGGTTCAAATCAGTGGGAAAAAGAAACGAGTACATACTCAGGAGAGCTCCTCCGTAGAGTCTGATGGAGATCCTGGTGGTGGCGAGCTCGAAGACGATCTCGTAGAGCTGACTGGGGAAAGCCAGGGCCTGAAACACACACACACACACACACACACACACACACACAAAGAGCATGGATCAGTGACGACACAGCAAATGAGAGGATCTAAAAGAGATCAGGTGTAAGCTTCCCGCCCGCTGCTGATGGACGACAGTATCAGACCCTGATGGAATGGGGTTGGGGGCGTGGCCAGGACCAGAAGCTTTGAAGTTTATTTCTGATCAAAAAGCTCAGGAATGTTTTAACAACACTTAAAACACACGAACAGCAGCGGAAATACTCGTTAAATTCTTGTATAACAAACTCACCCTGATAAACAATGCTTCACTTTAAACAAAGACGTTTAGTTTGAAGTCAGGTCAGGTTATTTCGGTCGACCTAAAAGTGGCGAGAACCTGGCGCTGCCATAATCTCTGTACTGTACGTGTGTGTGGATGCGGCGCATAATTTGTATTTTTCTCCACGGATGTGTCCAAAGCAAAAACAAGAAACCTTTCCTACGTTTCTGTCCTCCTCTACGTTACCTATCGGTTCATCAGACCCAAGCCGATGAATTCACACGTCCTTGAAGATCACCCTGTGCTTCGTGGTACCTCCTTCTGAACATTTACGATCAGACCCGGATCGTTTCAGTGACTCAGTTCTTTGAATCTCGTTCATCAAAATGAATGAATCTTCTTTTTGAGTCATTTAGTTCGTTTCATTCTTTTGATCAGAAATAAAATAAAATGTTACATTTTCAATAAACAGACCTCATACACACATTTTGGCTCCAGTTCCAGTAAAGAAAATATTCCAAGGCAGCTAAGGACATGTTATGATTAACAAAATGAGCAGCTCACCATCATGTCTTCTGGTCTGAATCGTTCGTTCTTTTGTCACGTGACTCTCATAGACGCTATGCAGTGGATTACACAGGAAACAGGAAAAACAGAACTTCTCATGAGTCTTCTAGTCTGAGTTGTTCGTTCTTTCGAATCTATTTCACTTCATAGCGTCTATGGGAGTCACATGACAAAAGAACGAACGATTCAGACCAAAGACTCGAAGGTAACGACTCAATTCTGTTTCCTGTACAGAACCTACGGAGATATTTTGCGATGCTTTGCGCCCAGTAGAAAATGAATGAATCACTCTCTAAGACTACTCATTCTTCTGAGTCACGCTAAAGATTCATTCAGGGGTGTGCGGCCTGACAGTGTATGAAAAGTTTAGAACGCTCCACCTGTAGGATTACATAGGAACTGCAACATTTTACCATCGCTACTCAATTAAACATTTATTTAAAAGGGGGGAAAAAAATTAACAAGACATGAACTGCCACAAAAAAAACAAAAAAAAATTTTTTTTTTAAAAACAGAATCGCAATACATTTTATTTTATTTTTAAAATACTGAAATCCCACCCCCATCTCTTGAGTGAAATGTAGAACATTAGAAAGAAATGAGTTTCTTAGGATTTAATTTGTTCTCTCTATTCAGAAATTAATTTTTGTTTTAATAACCGTGCATGCTCAAGCCGACATGGAGCCCAGGAAATTTTGTAAAACAAATCCACGTTGTCTGATTGCACGCTCCAGCAGAAGAGATTAGACAGACATGAGGACGATGTAAGCTTTGTACAAAGGCTTAATGTTGACATGGTCAATATCGGACATTTGCGTATATTTTTATTTATTAATCGGGGCTCAGAAATAGTGTAGAATCTCAATTATTCAATATTTTTTTAAAAGTATTTAACAATTAAACATCAAAATTCTAAAACCAACAGCTTATCAGTTTATTTATTTATTTATTTATCATTTATTAATTTGTATTGTTCATTCATAATATTAAAAACACATATTTTTCATGTTCTGGTCTCAGAAACAATGCAACCCGACACCGATGGTGTGAACAGGACACTTAAAACATTTTTTTTAAAGATGTGTATATTTATATTAAAACATTCAGTATGTAGGAAGGTGCATGCAGAACTCACCACTAAAGCTGTAGCTGTGAACAGAACAGCGGAGATGAAGATCCAGAGTCTGTAACGAGAAAAACATCACGTAAAAAAAAAAAAAAGCAATCAGAAGGCGGCGGCGTGCTATTTCAGGATTGAGATGACACTCGTGTGTTCAAAGAGATTTGAAGAGACCCACTACTGAGAAAAGGGCCATCATTTTCAGGATCTCTCTCACACTCTCACACACACACACACACACACACACACACGTAGAAGAGTGCCCTGGATTTCCTTCCAGTTATTTTACTTTCAGCTTACCTGAGACCTGTGGGTTCTCGTACGGCAAACTTGATTTCGTTGCCCAGCATCTGACTGATCTGAAAAACACGAGCAGAAAGTTAATGACATCATCAGCATTCTTCAGCAAAGTCTGTGAGTTTCTGTATCTTGCACTCATCGTCCCCCGTACAGTCCTGACCTCACTCCAAGACATTTCCACATGTTTGAGCAAACATTAAAGGAGCTTCAGACTAGACTCCAGCGTACTGAGAAAACTTTCTATCTTGATGGTGTCCAAGCACGACTTAAACACTGGGATAAGTGCAGGAGTGTAGCAGGGGGTTTATATAGTGAACTAATATAGAGAAATCAAGCTCCTCCTGAACACCAGCAAGGCGAAGGAATTAGGAGTGGACTTCAGTACAAAGCAGGAGAGGAACTACCAGACCGCCGTCATCAACCAGAGTCCAGTGGAGAGAGTGGACGGCTTCAGATACCTCAGTATTCACATCAGGCAGACGTGTCTCATGGTCTCTACCACCTCAGACGGTTGAGAGACTTTAGCCTGCTCTCCAAGGTTGGTGAGATCAGCTGAGCGCCTGATCCGCGGGATACCAAGCTCCCTTACGTACAGCAGGCGGTGTTGGACCAAGGCAAGGGAGATGGTGAAGGACCTCAGGAACAACAACAATGGACTGTTCTCTCTGGTGCGCTTCCGCTCCCTGATGGCCAACATGGAGAGAGTGAGGAGAAGCTTCTTCCCGCAGGCTACACACAGGACTGAACACGCTCGTCTGCTTTCTTTGTTCTTTACACAACACCACTCTCCTGACTTGTACACTACTCATCACACTGCACATTTACACACGTTTACACATATCCGCACACAGCCGACATGTTGCACACCTCTGGGATTTCCACACGTTGTTTTTCTCGCGATTGGTCATCGCTCAAATTTTTTTTACACAGCTGCATTTGGTTGTAACTTATCTTGCAAAACCTATACGCTTAACATCTGATGCGCTCCTATTTCAATTCTATTTGACTTTATTGTCTGTACATATTGTAAATTTTACAGCTAAAAGTTTTCTTTAAATTTTTGTATAATTTTCTCTTATTTCATGTTTAATTTTTTTATTTGAACTGTTTATTTGAGTAACTTGATCTGCAAGTGCTTTGCAAGACGAGCAAAATTTGTTACATAAATTTTAACTCGATAAACGAGACAGGTTTTGCAATACGAGCAGTAAACGCTTCTTCACGACTGAGCCACAAATGGTTGTTCTCTCTCTCCCGTGCGCTCCAGGATTGTGGGTAATCATGCTCGGCCTCAGTGCGCGTGAGTCACTCGTATACTATAGTCAACATCCGCGCGCGGGTGTACTGTTTACTAAAGCATTGTGATCACGTGTGTGCGTGTAAAGCCTTTTTTTTTTGTGTGTGTGTGTGTGTGTGTGTCCATAACAAAGCAACATCACATTTCTGCAAAATCCTCTAAAGGAGGCAAAAACAAGTGTCATTAGAGAAGTTCCTTGTTCAAGTCATACAAAAAGTGATTCCGTTAGTGTGCGTGTGTGAGAGAGAAAGTCGTCCTACACAATAAATCCTCCTCCTCTCTCTCATCTTGCTCACACCAGCCACAATTCTTTCCAAAGGTAAAGTGCAGGTTAATTTCTTTTATTTTTACTTTATATTTTGTATTAATTATTTTTATGTATTTATTTTTTGGGCTGTGGAACGAATCTTGGAAGTTTCTATTATTCCTTATGGGGAAATTCGCTTTGATATACGATACATATTATATATATATATTTGATTTGATAGACGAGTGTTTCTAGATTACAAGCACGCTCCTGAAACAAACTATGTGCTCACAATCCAAGGTTTAACTGTACTCTATTTCATTTTTGTACATTTTTGTACATCATGGGCGGTCGTTTGAGTGTAAAGTTTGACTTGAACGCCCCTCGTTTGAAAAACGTTTATATCTCGCAGCTTTCTGGTATTTTAGGAATTTTAAAAAAGATACGGATATTCTCTCCAGCAGCCGGTCTGAAGATGAGGACAATCTAAACACAAAGAGGAAGCGCGTGACTCCCCGGTGGGATTATAAACGCTCCAGCCAACTCAGATTTACTGATATCATGCTGATGTTAAGCTGAAAAACCTGCCTAAGAACAGAGGAGTGTTTTTTGTATTTGCTGCTGGTTTATGTGTTGAGATTTGACGGAAGTGAAGTAAGTTAAAATGCACTTTTTTGGAAATAATGAGCGCGATTTCTTTACAATTCTGCGCTTGGATCGAGAGATACAGAAGAAATGCTGCATTTTTTAGAAAAAAAAAATTTCACAAAACAAAAACACACACACACACACACACACACACACACACACACCTCGAGCAGCTGTCGTGTCTGTCCAGAAACTGCACACTCACAAGTACAACTTAACAATCTGCCGATGTTACTACTGCTTTTAGTATTAAAACACTCTGTCACCCTCTTACAGAAAAAGATCATCAACAGTGAGTTTGTATAATGAAGCAGACTCACTTTTATTACTTCCCTGAAGTTAATTATCTTCCTATAAACTTTATATCATCACACTACTCTCCAAACGATTATTAAGCGTTATGGATTAAAGAACGAAACACGCTCTCAAGTCATACATCATTTTTCAATCAATAATAACAAAAATGTATGTTGTCGATGTAGCTGGCAATCTCTTTTGGCCTAAAAAGAAGTGATGTCCTGAAAGAAGTGATGACACTGGAGACTCCTTCCAAAAAATGTTAAATAAATTTCCCTTGCGTGGCGTGTCGACTCTGCGAGTCTCCGCGGTGGATCGCTCCCTCTCAACTCTCATCATTCCTTTTTCTGACAGCGTCGTGGTGATCATGCGACAATTATTATTGCAATATTATAGCGTCTGTGTATATAACTGGCATCTTTAATACAACAGCATGTTTTACTGTAAGTAGAGTTAAAAATACAAGGCTGCTAAACCAAATGAATCTATTAAAACTCATTTAAAGACATTTACATATATTTCTAAAATCAGCCCCGAGGATGTGTGTGTGTGTGTGTGTGTGTGTGTGTGTGTGTATATATATATATATACACACACACACACACACACACACACACACACACACACACACACACACAGGTGGTGGACAATGAAACTGAAACGCCTGGTTTTAGACCACAATAATTCATTAGTATGGTGTGGGGACTCCCTCCTGCGGCCAATACAGCATCAGTTGGTCTTGGGAATGACGGATACAAGTCCTGCACGGTGGCCAGAGGGATTTTGAGCCGTTCTTCTTACGGAATAGTGTCCAGGTCACTACATGATGCTGGTGGAGGAAAACGTTTCCTGACTCGCTCCTCCAAAAACACCCCAAAGTGTCTCAATAATATTTAGATCTGGTGACTGTGAAGGCCATGGGAGAAGTTCAACTTCACTTTCATGTTCATCAGACCACTCTGTCACCAGTCTCGCTGTGTGTATCGGTGCATCATCATCCTGATACGCGGCGCCGCCTTCAGGATACAATGTTTGAACCACTGGGTGCACATGGTCCTCCAGAACGGTTCGGTAGTCCTCGGCAGTGACGCGCCCATCTAGCACAAGTACTGGGCCTACAGTAGGGAATGCCATGATATTGCATCCCAAACCATCACTGATCCGCCCCCATGCTTCACTCTGGACATGCAACAGTCTGGGTGGTACTGTACGCTTCTTTGGAGACGCGCACCAACAATTTGTCCTCTTTTGAACTCTGATGCGTCACCCATAATGTTGCGTGCATTGCAATATTTTAAGCAAATGTGTGCGATTACTCTGCTAATTAAACCTTCACACTCTGCTCTTACTGGTGGAATGTGCAATCAGTGAAGATCGGCCACCGGGCTGCTCAAATTTAGCCATGAAACCTCTAACACTAAATTGGCCAGTGTTTCCAGTTTCATTGTCCAAACACACTCTGTATGTTTACATGTTAAAATAGAATAAATATCTTCATATTTACAGATAGCAGTGAGCAGCTTATTTCTAATTAAAATGTTGCTACAATTCCAGGTGACAATGTTCTATAGGCAAATCATTTTGATTCTTCATCCTAAAAACTAGCAAAATTAATATCTACACATTTTAGTAAAAATTATTTATAAAATATCTAGAACACCGTTAAACTTAGCTACATTTTCTTAGTTTAGGAATTTTTTTTGATATTTTTCACTCGCTAATACATAATTAAGTTGACATAGGTGCTGTTTCCTGCTTCAATTAAACACATGTAAATGACGCACTTTTAAATATTTCAAGCACACGTTCACTCCCGGAGCCGGCCGTCAGCGTGGTTAAGAACAGAATGATAAATGGACCAAAACAAACATTCTGAGCTCGTAACCAATTATTCAGATTGACTTCAGCGCCTTGGACGCGCTCCACGAGAGATTAAAGGAGATCCTGGCGCTAGTTATTTCCTGATTAACTCTCGGAGGATGGAAGAGAGAGTCGTGTTAAAAGCTGCAATTATTTCTGCGACGTATTAAAGCGGCATTAAACAAGGCCGAGTCGACACTACTCTACGAGCGATAAGAGGGACGGATTGGCTTGCGTCTCACTCCATCAAGCTCGGATAAAAGCTTCGGCACGTGCACGCGCGTGTGTGTGTGTGTGTGTGTGTGCGGGAGAAAGAGAGAGAGAGAGAGAGAGAAGCAAAAACACTTTTGAAACCCTGGACGAAATGCTCTTACGTAAAGATTATTTTGGTAGAAGTGGTGAAATTAGGACGGGTGAATGGAGGAGAGAGGGGCATTAGCGAGGACTCAAGGGGTTTTAGTGGAGCTGCAGCCAGGAAAATCTAAGCCTGGTCAAAAAAAAAAAAAAAATATATATATATATATATATATATATATATATATAAATAATAATAATTTAGTGTTTGTAAAAACAGAGTGCTGCTTTGCTAAACGTTGGGTCAGGCAGTTTAGGATGGAAAGGAATAAAGGATTCCTTCTTCACCTAGCAGTGGGTGTTGTGCCGGGATATTTCAGGATGATGAAAGCCAGCGTTCCCTGGTGCTCGTCCTGTGGGTGTGGGTGTCGATCGAGCTTTACAGAAAAGTTAAAATTAGACACGGCTCGCTCCCATCACGGCAATGATTTTTTTTTCTTTTCTTCCCCTAATCTCACCATGGTTTGGACAGCAGGTAACGGAAAATGTGATCTTTCTCAAACGATATGACCCAAGACTATGGACACGGCAGAACGTCAGCACTTCAAAAACGCGTGCTGTCCTTGCGTTCCACGAGACACCGTGTAACGGCCGTCATTTTCATCACACAACGCCAACTGGATGGGTATTCAGGAGACCGATTTTCAGGAGTCTGATTTCTCATCTCTGGTGAGGTATTACTTGTTCACCCCGTCTTCTGCCAACTTCATCTCTGGCTGCGTTCACATCGTTGCGCAAAAAGCTAAATAAATAAATAAATAAATAAATGTTAGAAAAGTGCAGGATTTGAACAACATCAGAGCCAAGAAGCAAAGCTGAGAACATGATCATGGACGTCTCACACCCACGGTTCTACCTGCTCCTGCTAAACTTTACCGCTCTGTAGAAATCGTTATCACATGACTGAGTTTCAGAGATTTTTTTTTTCTTTTTTTTTTTTTCACCCAACAGCAGACACTTCTCTCAACAGCGAGTAAGCAGAACTCACCCTGACCCGGACCATGACTGTGTTATTTAAGATATTTCAGTTTTAAGGTCTGGACATTTCCTAACCCGCCTTCTGCACATTAAATTCTAATTCTAAATGTACAAAGAAAAGAAAACATTTCCGAATTCAGTATTCGTTTTATAGAACATCTGTATAGCGTCTAGACCAGGGTTGGGCAATTATTTTTCCCCAGGGGCCAAATGAGAAGCAGAAAATATTCTAGAGGGCCGGATGCCTCGTCTCGTAATGCCGACTCACATTGTACTCCATAAACACAGCGACCTGCTCTCCACAAACTAAACACGTGGGGTTACCCCCGACTTCAGTAAATGAATATTTAGTAGTCCATATTTTCTTGAAACCACAGCCTTCAGCGTCCACCTTTCTTTTTTAGGCACGTGCAAACATTTTGAAGGGATACCATTACAATGACTTGTTGTTAATCACATGCACTCGGACTTGCTTCAGAGTATGTAAATGACGCACGCACACAGTAAACAGGTACCAAAGTAAAAGCACTGCTGTTTTGGTCCACGCATTATGCAAGTAGGTTTTATTGTCTTAATTCCAAAATCAACCTTTCGCGGGCCAGTCAGAGTCGAGCCGTGGGCCGTATTTGGCCCCCGGGCCTTAAAATGCCCGGGTCTGGTCTAGACAAAACGACAAAACGCTTTTCGCTTGCAATTTTATTAACATTTGACTAGATATACGCTTTATAATCTTATTTTAGGTTAATTGTAACCTTATTATAACTATAACTACTTAAACTATGGATAGGTTTTGCTAGATTTAAGAATATTTCTCTTGCTGTTTTTTTTTTTTTTTTGCAGTGGGAGTGGACGGCCCCAGAGACGAATCGCTGTTTAAAAATATATAAATTCTTCAGTTTTTAGAAAAAGAAAAGATCAGTGACTCTGAGTCGCTTTTGTAAGTATGCAGTCGTGGAGATTGGAGTTCATGCAACTTTCTGCACATGAGGATGCGTTCCCTGTTGAGTCTGGTTCCTCTCAAGGTTTCTTCCTATTGCCATCTCAGGGAGTTTTTCTTTGCCACCGTCACCATCGTCCTCGGCTTGCTCATCAGCGAGAGTCTTACAGTATCATCATTTTGATTCACGTTCACATCTCGTACTAACTTATATAATTCTTTTGATTGTGTAAAGCTGCTTTGTGATAATGACCATTGTTAAAAGCGCTATATAAATAGAATTCAATTGAATTGAATACATGGGGTTCTCGCTGACGTCAACAGTCAGGTTTTCTGGACCACAACAAATGCATGATACGGCAGCACGATGAGAGAAAATGTCTGTCCTGATGGTGAATTTTCCTAATTTTGGAAAGTCCTCAACCAAATTGAGTTCACAGTGCAATACAGTGGAAAACAGCTCCGAGACAAAAGTACAAGACTCACTTTGTCAGACTTGAGAACAAATCAGACTTACAAACATGCTCCCGCAACGGAACTCGTCCGTAAGTCGTGGGACGACCTGTACCGCCGACTAACTGCTCGCCGTCCTTCAGAGCAAAACCCCAAGCAGATTTTTGATAAAATCATATCCATTGTTTAAAAGGAATTAAACGCTCAATGAACGCGATGCGAATCCGATCTGACCAGCGAAATCAGAATTAAACAACGTGGCTTGTGATGTGAACGTGGCCTCACCGATGCCACAAAGCACCGCGACTCTCGACGTGATGTTCTGTAAACCGATGATAGTCATTTCTGTGCTCTTGAGTGATCAGCGGTAGAAACTTTGTACCTATAATTAAGGCAGCTGCATGAAAGCAAGCTTCTTTTCATTCCTGCACAAAGGAAACTTTTAAGGATGCCTCGAACAAAATGTTAAGCTTGTCATGACAAATAGCAGCCACTTAAACAGAATCCAAGAAGGGAACGAGCTTCAACAGAAATCAGAGCCATTTATAGTCAAACGCTGCAAAAGCGCCAGTGTTTCTCCTAATCAGGGTGTCTGATTGCCCGAAGATCAGCGGGGCTGTTTCTCCAGCAGCGCACACATCTCGTCTCATCTCGTCTCGTCAACAGTGCCTGGGGAGGAATAAAAGTAGGAAGGCGAAAGAGCAATCATTCCTACAATGGAAGTTTAAAATATGTATCTTCTAGTCTCTGTACTCTGCACATGCTGAGCGAGACACGTCCGCCGTCTGTACAACGTAATTGCAGTTGAACCGGTCCGAACTGGTTTAATGGGTTAGATACATGTGCAGTCACATGGTGCCAAAATGTCCCCCCCCCTCACTTTTTTTCTTTTTTTTAACCAGATGATGTCAATGTGTAATTATGTCATTAACACATCACCTCATTTATTCCCATCACTGCTTTCTAAAAGACTGGAGGAAAAAAACAGGAAAGAAAAGAACAGAGTATCTAAAAAAATAGGAATATGGTTGAAAAAGTTGTTCTTCCATAATTTACCACAGAAATTCTCATATATTACATGAAAAATGAAATATTTCAAGCCTTTTTTGTTCTAATTTTGCTGATTTACAGCTCATGAAAATAAAAAATCCAGTATCTCAAAATATTAGAATATTTTATTATGAGTTTAAGTAAGTTACTATTCATACAGTATAAATACTGTGTACCTCTCCGTCTACTTCAGTACACACATGGGGAAGACTGCTGACTTGATAGTTGTTCAGATCTGAGACACCCAGAAGACGATCATGGTTGAAATGGCTGGCTGTTCACAGTGTCAAGGCACGTTCAGGGAAAACTGACCGGAAGGAAAACGTGTGATATGAAAAGGTGCACAAGTAACAAGTAACTGCAGCTTCAGGGAAATCGTCAAGCAAAGCCCATTCAAAAACCGACTGTAGTGAGGCTGGAGTCAGGGCATCAAGAGCCACCACACACAACGTCTACAGGAAATGGGGTCTTTCAAGCCACTGGTCGAGACAATGGTCGAAGTATCTCACCAGGGTTTAGGAGAAAAAGAACTGGACCGTTGCTCGGTGGTCCAAAGTCATGGTTTTAGATGAAAGTAAATTTTGCTTTTCATTATTATATTTGGAGTCTGGAGGAGGAGAGGAGAGGCACAGAAGTTGTTTAAAGTCCAGTGTGAAGTTTCGACAGTCTTTGATGATTTGTAGTGCCGTGTCCCCTGCTGGTGTTGGTCGGCATTTAAACAATACAAACTAACTTCAAATACAAGAGTTTAACATTTAACTCTAAATTATATTAAACTTTGAAAGCATCTCTATTCAATGTCAATTATTATTTCTAAACAAAGGCAGCACATGTATCAGTCCTACCACATGGGATGAAAATGTGTATACAGTGGAACCTTGGAGTACGAGCATAATCCAAAACAATCGTAAACCAAATCAAAACCTTCCCATAAGAAACAATGAAAGATCAAATAATTCGGTCCATAGCCCAAAAAAATAAATACAGAAAAATAATTAATACAATATATAAAGTAAAAATAAAACAAATGAACCTGCACTTTACCTTTAAAAAAAGTTTAAATAAATCCCAACAGATAAGTGTTTCCATTTGTGCGCGCAGGCGCCATGTATTTGTGTGTGCGTGTGTGTGGAATTAGCCCCTTCCCTCGCCTCGTCTTACACAGTACAACTCCTCCTCCCTCCCCCCACCTCGCTTTTTAAGTTTCACAACAAACACACACACAACGGAAACACTGTTTAAACTGGGGGGAAAAGAAATCTCTCTAATGACACTCGTGTGAGCGCAGACTAACGGAATCACTGCTGTAAAGTAAAAAAATAAATAAATAAATAATGAACGAGCACCTTACCTTTGAAAAGAATCGCGACAGAGCAGAGTTTCTGTGTAGAGCAGAGTGTATGTGTGTCTGTGTGAAGCCGGGGAGGGGGGGGTGTAAAGGCGAGAGAGAGAGAGAGAGTGTGTGTGTGTGTGTGTGTGTGTATGTGTCGGTGTCAAAAAACTCGGCACTCGTAAACCAAGACATGCTCGTTTTTCAAGTCAAAATTTATTAAAAATCTTTGCTCGTCTTGCGGAACACTCGCAAACCAAGTTACTCGCAATCCGAGGTTCCACTGTAATAGGATGAAAATTCTTTATAATCTAGTTAATCAAATGTTCTGCTCGATCCATCATCTTTATTATAAACGTAAAAATAGTTTCTAAAGCATTGATTTTTTGACGACAGTGTAGCGATACGTGAGTCAGTGTGGTGACACGCAAAAAGAAAACAACAATATCTATTTTTCCCCTCTCTATTATATAATCTTTTTTTTGGTTGAATTTCTGCATTACACATCATTTGTTGATTGCAGAAATCAACAAATGATGGAAACATTCTGCAAAAAAAAGTTTGTTTGTTTGTTTCATGGTCTGTAAGCCGTGATGTTAAATCCGACTTGTTTTGGAGATGCCCTGTATGTGGTACGACGATCAGGGCCACTCGCTCTGCACTGTGGTTCACCTCGGGTCAATCGAAAAAACATTATTTATCCTCAAAATAGTGCATGTGATGTATGATGTTTTCATCTCAGCGCTGTTCAGTGTTCACACCCTCAGTAACGTTCTGATCGTCTGAAATCCTACTGAGGTGCACAGGAAGTCGATCACGAATTTACTAGAAAAACTTGACACAAACCACATAAATTTCCTGCTGTGGTCGCGGATGATTTCCTGTAGCATGCCATGACTAACACACACACACACACGAGAGAGAGAGAGAACTCTTCTGCCTTCATCTGGTTATTAAAAGATGGTGAAAGCCACCTGAAGCTGTGTTTGTACACATAGGGAGGGGACGAGCGAGATGGATGCTGCCTTTAATGGATGCTCGCTTTGATTCCAGCCGCCTGGAGATATGAGGATGATGAGGCACAATACAGAGCTCGGGGAGTGGAGGCTGGTGAATACAAACGCGTTTCATGTTGACCTTCCTGCCACGTCAGTCACTGGGACTCACACCGGCCAGAGAGAGAGAGAGAGAGAGAGAGAGAGGGGGGGTTGGTTGAGAGAGAGAGGAAGAGGGAGAGAGGGGGATGCTTTGGTTGCATCTAATATGGGGTGGACGGGGGGTGGACGTATATTGTGTTGTCTCTTTACAACACAAGTTCTTGTTAAGACTCGACCGAGTGCCATTTTAATTACTGTAAAGACATCTGACATCTGAAAAGGAAGCACGAGTGTGAGGACGTGTTTGTGTTTTAACAATGTTTGATAAGAACTACAGAGAAACCCACAAAAAAAAAGAAAAGAGAAAAATTTAAAGCAGTAAAAGAAAATCTGAAAAGAAAATTAATAAAAAAATATATTCATACGCATGAAGAAAAAAAGGAAAGAAGAAGGAAAGGCAAAAGTAAGAAAGAAAAGGAATGGTAAGAAACAAAGAAATGGAAGAATGAAAAATAAGGAAATAAAGTCAAGAAGAAGGCAGAAAAAAGAGAGAGGTGGAAAGCTGAAAGCAAATATGAAAAGAAAAAAAACAACTAAATAAGGGAGAAGGAAAGGAAGAAATTAACTTAAATTAAGAAACTAAAAGAATAAAGAAAGGAACTAAAAGATGAAAAGCAAAGAAAGAGAAAGGGAAAGAGGAAAAAGCATTAAAGCATTAAAACATTCAAATAAACCTCAGCGACTCTGCGGTCAGCAGGATGAGGAGCCGTACCGTCCCGTCCCGGCCCGTCCCGCGCTGGGGGTCTGCGAGATCTTCTGAAAGCCGTCTGTGAACATCACGCTGCCCGAGCGCGGCCTCACCTTCACTGAAAGCCGATCTAAAGTCAGAGGAATCCGGGTTCGGCTCTCGGCTGCAGGAGAGCGCGGGCGGCCGAGTCATTCGCTCCGAAATCATTCGTTTGAATTCTGCCTAATTGAAGACGCTCTATCTGTCGAGTGGCGTACGGGCAACACAACAGCACTTATATACAGCGTTGGAAAATATTAACACGTGTCAGGAATGAAATATATGTTAAAGCAAATCACTTGTTAAAGGAAAACTTTCAGTAGACTTATGATGTGATTAAAGTAATACAGTTGATCTGCATCATTTAAAGCACTCCATGATGTCGCTTCCCCTCACTGATCAGAGCTCGTTCAATATTCCTTTAATGACTCAACGTTATCTTCGTTATCGATGTTATCTTGTTTTACCTTTTATCTGGACAACAACCTTGGGTGACTAGGAAGGTGTGCACATAATAATAATAATAATAATAATAATAATAATGATAATAATGCGTTTTATTTATCATCATCATCATCATCAGGATGAGAGCTTTTATGCTTTTGAATGGCTTTCAAAAAGAGAGACGAGTCCTGACAGTGCTAATGCGAATACATTAAGCTTAATGTTTCACATAATCACCTGAAATGGGAATGTTTTAAAAGCCTCCGAGGGGCTGTTTCACAACTTTCTCAGTCCGGGCCGTTTGAAATGAACATGAGCGACTGGATAACTGAAACGTTCGAAAACGGCTGCCGTCTGCCATCCTGTGCGATTGAATTGAGTATGAACTTAAATCGATCTTTAGTTCGATTCGTTTCATAGCACCGTCTACAGAAGACGTCGAGCGCAGTACAGAGATGAGACTCTGAGCCACAGGGAAACATTCGGTGCGAACATTTTAAAGAAGGCGGTGAACGACGATCCCGGGCCGGAGTGGCCGCTCGGAGCCCGCTGAAGCCGCTCCCGTAAACATTCGGCGAGTGGAACGTCAGATCCTTGCAAACTCGCAGAAGAATCA
The DNA here is from genome assembly GCA_013621035.1 of Clarias magur. NCBI lineage: Eukaryota > Metazoa > Chordata > Actinopteri > Siluriformes > Clariidae > Clarias > Clarias magur. The sequence goes on along the minus strand of QNUK01000115.1, from coordinate 1,408,634 downwards.
GACCAGAATGTTCAGGGATTACCGCGGTCAAGCCGGACGCGTTTCCTGAAAACACAGTTCATCAAGCAGCATGGAAAATTCAAGAGTGTGGCTTTCACATAGTTAGGAATAACAGCGGCAAAAAGTCTCTCCGAGACCTCCTGAACCTTCTAGAAAAAAATGATGATTATTTATTTCCATCTCTCGTTCCACCATGTGATTAACGGAGAGTCTGAAATGCGACTAGAGTGAAGTAGGGCGTTTTTTTTACGAGTTTCTCAATTTGGGCCGTATGAAATAAACATGAGCGACTGAATAATCGAAACATCGTCACACTCCTGCCGTCATGTATGATTGAACTAAAGACCGATTAAAGAGCATAATCGATTCAATCATTGAATTTAATCCTTGGTTCAGTTTTCAATTCGAAATCGGAAACAGCTTTTGCAGAAAATGCAAACTGCTCGTCTCCTCCACGAAATACTCACGCTTTACTCACAAGAGTCTCACTTATTTGTTTCTCCTTTCCAGTTCATGGCCGATCGGTGCATTTTTGCCGCCTAATGGAACGTCTAGAGAAGTGCAGTAAGGTGATGAGACTCTTAGCCAGAGGAAAACATTTAAACGTTTGGTGCAAACATTTAAAAACAAAAAAAACAAAAAAAAAAAGAAAAGGATGTGACATTTTAAAGAACGAGGTGCCTCAGAGCCCGCTGCCGTCGTTCCTGTAAACATTCAGAGAATGGAACGTCTGATCCTTGAAAACTGGCGGAGGAAAGAGGCGTATCTGTCTGTGTGAAGTGTACACACGATCGTTCACCAGCACCACGTGTACATCACGGGAACTCGGCTGGGAGTTATCGCCTCATCCGCCGGACAGTCCTGACCTCGCTCCAGGACATTTCCACACATTTGGGCAAACATCGAGGGAGTTCCTGGGAGGCCGGCGTTTCAGACGTCATGCAAACAGACAGAGCGATCACACTGACATCGACGTACTGAGACAACTCTCTACCCTGATGGTGTCCAGGTACTGGTGAAACACTGGGATAAGAGCATTAGTGTAGCAGCGGATTATATAGAGACATAAAGAGCAGGAACTCTGTTATTCTTCACTGCCAAAAGTCCCGCTGTGACTTGAACACACTTGTATTAATCATCTGCCATTAAATATTTTCTTTCTGGTTTCATCATGATTTCGTTAAACAGGTGACCGAGAGTGTAACTACTGTACGCTTCACAGCTCTAGGTTTTTTTTTTTTTTTAATCCGTCTCTCATGTGGACATGCTGAAGATCACTATCGCTATCTATACTCATGGTTACTCTGCTCCTGTCACCCTAAACGCCTTTCGCTCCTCCGGAATTGTTATCTTTCGCCTCTGGCCGAGAAAGTCCTGAGCTCAAACTAAACAGCGTCTGTGATGGAAGGTCTCGCTTCCCATCCAAGGTCTTGCTTTACATCCGTGTGTTTGGTGCAGGATAAACAAACCAGTAAACATTGCGCTTCTTCAACAAGCGCTCGGAGAGAAATGCCAAAGTGTTTGCGTAATTCGGTTTTTATTTTTCTTTCTTTACCTTTGATCTGTGCACTTCTCCATCATCATCCTCTCCTCCGACACCTAGGATTTTCCGGGTCTTGAGGCGGCTCACTAAATCGGTCTGACTGTGCTTCTTCATGAGAGGAGCATGAGGTTTGGAGGCCATGACGTAGGGGAAGAAGAGGTAGACGCTCCGCTCGACCTCACTCTGATATGAGAGAGAGAGGGAGAGAAAGAAAGAAACGACTCTAGGTTAATTAAGGTTATTTTCTCATAAGCTTTCTTTCTTTTTTTTTTAATTGTTTGCTAAGAAAGCATGTTCACATGACACCAACACTGCTGGAGAATCCTGCTTTCTGATCGGCTCCTACATCAGCAACAATACAGGATTTTATTCTAGTATGTTATCGTTTCCATAGTAACAGCTCAATCCGTTTAGAATAAGCAGATTTCTAAAAAACAAAAAAGAAATTAAGATAAAACCGCACATGAACACTGACCATGCTGAAACCTGATATTTAATGTTTGGACCCGTTACAGAAGGAGTCTCCAGCGTCGGAGATGAAACTGTAACTTGGGCCATGTTCCGATCTTCAGGACCGAGTGTCTCCACACTGTAATGTGAAAGTAACCAGATCGGATTCGGCTCAGTTCGGACACACTGTCGAACCGTCGCTCTGCAGCATCGGTTGCTATGGAAACGATGCCGGAGGCTCACATGCGGCACGATATTTTCTCATACTCTGACCTGTTTCTGTACACGCCCGGTCTCATCCTCCCAAAGTGCCAACAGACCTTCCACTTCATCCTCTGTCCAGGGCTTATCGTTCTCCTTTTCTGCGCTGCGGTGAAGCAGGACGCTCTTCCTGAAAACACTGAGATTTCAAGGCCGCTGCTTTTACATACTTTACAATAGTTTTACAAAAACACCTTCCGTGACGTCCTAAAGGAAAGTAACGCAACTTCCTACAAAATCACAATTATTAATTTCCATCTGCATTTCCTCCATCGTCTCCCGCTCAGTGTCCGACCGTGGATCCGTGTCCCAAACCACGTGATCATGTGGACTTGAACTTGCGCTTCTGGTTGCGAGTGATGTGACGGACAATTTGAAGTCCGATTTGAATCTGATCTCAAACGCCCCCCCCCCCCCCGGATGTGGCTCGGATCAGGACGCAGTTTTCTGCTATTCAGATTCACAAAAGCAAAGCAATCTGATTATTATCTAGACAATTGTCCAAAAATTTGGTGATTTGAGTGCTGGCAGTCTGGACAAGGCCGTCAGGAACGAGGACTTTACGGATTGTGATGACTCAACTCCGTGTTCGTCAGTTTTACAGAGAGAGACGAAGGAGAAGAAGAAGAAGAAGAAGAGGAGAAGCTGTTGTTCAGGGACGTGGCACATTAAATGTAACTATAAAGAGGATTGCCGACGCCACCAAGAGGATGACAGCTTAATTATCGAGCTCCTCGACGGTTTTGTAAAATAACCCCGGTAAATTTGATTTTGTGACAACTTGTGAGTTTTTAATGCAACAATGGAGAAAGGGGTTACTACTAGAAGTAGGACAACAACGAATGTTGTAGAAAACGAACCTGAAGATGGGCAAAGTAGCACAAACAATTCTCCGACATTAGCTCCACGTGACGAAGCTTTTCCTGAGGTTAGTCTACGGTGCATTCTTAAAGAACTTCGAGAATTCAGAAACGACAATAAGGTTCAGCTTTCTGACATTAAACAAGAACTGAAAAGAACAAATGACAGACTGGAGGAAGCAGAGGAAAGAATTGAGGAGACTGAAACCGCGTTACAAACGGCATCGACGCTAATTAAGCGGCTAACACAACGCCAAGCTAATCTGGAAGCAAGATTATTAGATCAGGAGGGACGTGCCCGTAGAGACAATTTAAGGATTTATGGTATACCCGAGGAAAAAGAGGGTACAGATATGATTGGCTTTCTTGAAAACATGCTAAAAAGCGCTTTAGACTTTTCTCGGGACCGTGATCTTGGGATTGAGCGAGCACACCGTGCATTACTACCAAAACCAAACAATCCGCGTGCAAAGCCACGATCAATAGTGGTAAAATTCGGCAGTTATCGGGTAAAGGAAGAAGTGCTCCGAAGAGCTTGGCAGAAGAAAGAGGTGTTCTGCGACGATGCTCGTTTCTTTGTTCACCACGACTTCCCCCCTGAAGTGTTTAAAAAGCGAGGGGAGTACGCCGAAGCCAAGAAAGTGTTAAAGGAGAAACGAATAAAGTTCCAGACCCCATACCCGGCACGAATGCGAGTATTTTACGATGACGGCACTCGGCTCTACCAGGACGCGGCGGAGGCAACGAGGGACATGGTTTCACGAGGATTCGCTGTTTCCGTGGTGAAATCACCCACTACAGAACAAGAAGAAATCGCGCAACTGTCTACCTGGCAGGTGGTGAGGAGGCGACGGGACCGGGGCGGAGATCAGGACTCCGGGGAGACGGACAGCTGCACACAACCTAGGAAAACTCCCCGCTCTCAATACAAAGAAAAACTCCAGAAGTTTAGGAAATGATCGTATAAGAAGGCTTTACGCTTGTCTCAGGAAGGCAGATAAGTTCCGAAGGTTTTTCTTTCTTTTTCTTTCTTTTTTTTTTTTTTTTAGCAATACTTCTATATTTTCACTGCTATGGATGCTTATTTAGTTGTGTAAAACCTACGATTTAATTTAGTAAATAATCAAAAAGGTCGAGTCTTGTTAATTTGCGAATCATCCGAGATTTATTTTCGTTGAGTTATTGATCATTTTATTTGGACTGTTTGGTCATCTTCTAGGGCCCCACTCTCTGTACGATGTGGGACTTTCCCTTACGGAGGCTTTTTCTACACCAAGCCCCACAAGGCTCTTTCGAAACGAGCCTCTACACCGGAAACAACTGTTCTCGTTTGTTACGGTGGTGTTTTGTTGTTTGAGATTATTCTTTGCCGGTACATGTTCAATGATTGCGTTTTGGGAGAGGCGCTGTTAAGCTATATTTGGTTGAGGAGTGACAGTGAGAGGAGTTAAACTTATTAACACACAACGAATATTATGAATAAGAACACCCTTAAAGTTACCACATTTAATGTTAATGGGATATTGAACCCTGCTAAAAGAAGTCAAATACTGTTAAAAATGAAAAGGGAAAATGCAGGGATTGTGTGCCTACAAGAGACGCATCTCACTACAAGAGACGCAGTTAAAGAGAATGGGATTCTCCAAGGTTTATTATTCATCTTATAAGACAGGCCGTAGAAGGGGGGTAGCAATTTTAATATCACAAAAAATACCATTTGAACATCTCTCAGAAATTTCAGACAAAGAAGGGCGATATATAATAGTTACAGGTAAAATAGATGACACCATCATATCAGTTTGTAATATTTATGCCCCCCCAGGAAGTGATTTTGCTTTCTATAGGAAAATGTTTGATTTGATGATAGAAGCCAAGGGAATTGTCATTTGTGGTGGTGACTGGAACATTCGCCTTAACCCTAAATTAGATGCATCAAAAAACTCAAAGTTCACACCATTACATAGGAAAATTAACATCCTAATGACAGAGTTGGGCATTCTGGATCTTTGGAGAGATCTTTATCCAACTGGCCGTGATTATACCTTTTACTCAAATCCTCATGATGCTTACTCAAGGATAGACTATTTTTTTGTTTTAAAGAGAGATCGACATAGAATACAAAGCTGCGATATCGGACCCATTTCTCTATCCGATCATGCACCCCTGTCTTGCACTATACATATCAGAGATAACCCAGGAAGAACACTTTGGAGGCTAAACACAAGTATTCTAAATAATCATCAATTCCAGACTCAAATTAGGGAAGATATAAAATTATTTCTAAAAGACAATGATAATGGAGAAGTTAACTCGGCCATAATATGGGACACCTTAAAAGCAGTTATTAGGGGTCGAATTATATCTTATTGTGCCCATGAAAAGAGGCTAAAACAATTAAAGCTAACAAATCTCAATAAAGAGTTAAAAGAGCTTGAAGCTCAACACAAAAAGGAACAAAAATCTGACCTAACTATTAAAATAAAGAAAATTAGAAACGAGATAAATTTAATATATACGCAAGAAACTGAAAGAAAGCTTAAATTTACAAAACAAAAATATTATGAATCAGGTTCTAAATCAGCTAAGCTTTTAACAAGGAGGCTGCAAAAACAACAGACTGAGAGGACAATATATAAAATAAGGGATTTAAACTCTAAAACTATACAATACAAACAAAGTGAAATACAAAAAATATTTAAGAATGACTACAAATTATTGTACACGCAGCCACACTTAAAGGATGGTCAACAAATAGAACAATTCCTTAACTCTCTTAACCTACCAGTTGCAACTGAGGAACAAAATCAGACATTAATAGCAGAGAGAACTGAAGCAGAGCTAAATAATGCCATCTCCAACCTCAAGGCAAAGAAGTCTCCTGGCCCTGACGGCTTTCCGTCAGAATGGTATAAGGCTTTCCGATGTGAATTACTACCAACTCTACTTCAAGCCTGCAACACAACCTTAATGGAGGGTGAAATACCTCCATCATGGAGTGAAGCAGTGATCTCGGTTATCCCAAAAGAGGGAAAAGACAAACTTGAATGCAGTTCATACAGACCAATTTCAATCCTAAATGTTGATTATAAATTATTTACCACTATTCTTGCTAAAAGATTAGAAAAGATTCTCCCCCAACTAATACATAATGATCAGACTGGGTTTATTTCTCAAAGACAAACTCATGATGATATCAGGCGATCCCTACATATAGTAAGTCATATTCATCAGGACAAACTCGAAACTATTTTAATTAGTTTAGACGCTGAAAAAGCTTTCGATTCTGTAAGTTGGCCCTTTCTATATAAAGTTCTTGAAAAATTTGGCTTACACAAAATTTTTGTTAAAGGTATCCGTACACTATATAGTAAACCATCTGCCCGTATAAAAATAAATGGGTATCTCTCAGATACTATTATATTGGAACGTGGCTCAAGACAGGGTTGTCCGATCTCACCTTTGCTGTTTGCACTCTACATAGAACCTTTAGCGCAGTGGATAAGGCAGACCGAAATTATTAAAGGTATACGTATTAATGGAGATGATCATAAATTGGCATTATATGCAGATGATATTTTGATTTTTCTAAGTACCCCCACTAACTCACTACCTGAATTAATGAACCTTCTAGAGAAATTTGGCAATTATGCAGGATATAAAGTGAACATACAAAAAACACAGATTTTGACTTTCAATTATACACCACCAATAAATATTAGAGATAAATTTAATCTCAACTGGGATCAGAATTCACTAAAATACTTAGGAATAAACTTAACAAAAGAATTTTTAACATTAATAGAGGCAAATTTTGACCCATTGTTAACAACCATAAAAAATGACTTGGACAGATGGAATGCCATTTCTTTTATTGGCCTTAGTCAAAGGATTGACTCAATAAGGATGAACATCCTTCCACGGTATCTCTATCTATTCCAAGCACTTCCAGTAGAAATTCCCATAAAACATTGGACAGAATTAAATAAGGCTATATCCAGATTTATTTGGCAAGGAAAAAAACCTAGGATCAAGTTAAAAACATTACAGCTCCCAAAGGAGGAAGGTGGTTTAGCATTACCCCATTTTATGGATTATTTTTATGCAGCCCAAATTAAATACCTAATTAATATATGTAACCCAATATATCAAGCTAGGTGGAAAGATATTGAACTTTCACAAGTGAAGGACCCCCCAATACAGGCATTATTGGTTCATAAAAACTTGGGAGGATTTCTAGAAAAGGTCCAGAATTCATGGATTAAAGCAACATTAAGTTTTTGGAACAAAATAAAGGAAGAATATAAACTGAGTAGTAAACTACAAATAATTCAGTGGTGCGCGTATGACCCTGAATTTAAGCCTAATAAGATGGATTCCAGATTCAAATCCTGGATTTCAAAAGGAATAACAACATTCTACTCTCTAACAGAAAAGGGAAAACTGAAAGATTTTGAAAGTTTGAAGAAAGAATACAATCTAGATAAATCTGATTTCTATAGATTCCTCCAGCTGCGCAATCATTTTGAAAAAAATATCAGAAATAAAACTGACCTTGATGACCCAATTATGAAACTATTCAAAGATGCATACCAAGGTAACTTAAATAAAGGTATTATTTCTAAATTATGTAAAGGATTAAGGGAATATAAACCTCACTCTACAGAATATATTTTTAAAAAATGGGAAAAAGAAGGTAATTTTTCAATATCAAGTGAAGACTGGCGGGGTGTATGTGAATTCTCATCAAAATGCACTAATTCGTATATGTGGCGGGAGTTCTCGTGGAAGTGCCTTATCAGATTTTTTATTACACCAAAACAGAAAGCATATATTGAGGGAGGGGACACTAAATGCTGGAGACAGTGTGGGTTTCAGGAAGCCAGTCACTGGCACATATTCTGGGATTGCCCAGTGATAAAGCCTTTTTGGGAGGATATTCAGAAAGCAATGGAAAGCATATTTAGCATCACACTCCCGTTACATTTTCCTACATTTTTTCTAGGAATTACTGGCCTCCAGACAAGATCTGAGAAACGCTTATTTGATATATTGGTAACTGCAGGTAAAAAAGCTCTTACAAGACGTTGGTTGCTTCCTGAACCCCCTACATTGCAAGAGTGGTTTGATATTATATTTGATATTCATGTTATGGAAAAAATTACATTTTCCCTCCGCCTTCATATGGACATATTCAGAAATATTTGGTCCAAGTGGATCGAATATGTTGAGCCACTGCGCCCAGATTTGGTAGAAGCATAAATGCCCCTTGCTTAAATTTGCAAGGTGGGTGTCTCTCAAACTGATACCCGGTAAGCTTCCTCTCATTCTCCACTCTCAAAGATTCAACATGATTTATTAGGGAATTTTCATTTTAAGTTAAGTTTTGACCTCCCCAAATTGTAACAATGACTTTTGTTATTAATAGTACCATGTTTATCTTCTTCTTCTTATTATTCATTTTATTTACTTATTCATTTACTTGCTTTATTTTATTCATTGTTTGTTTTTGTTTATTGTACT
>QNUK01000115.1:1315000-1397500 GCA_013621035.1 Clarias magur | reverse complement strand
AATTATACTGTATGATGTAGATTCAATTAAAGTAATGGGAGCAGATGTTGTACTACAAAGTGCCTAAAGATACAACTTAAAACTGGTTGTTTATGTAACAGCAGCGACCTCATTTCCCCTCTCGTCTGTTCCAACCAATCAGCATTCAGCATCAGCAGTAAACTAATCACCTCCTGATCATCTCTCATCATCTGCACCCGTTTCTCACTGGGTCTGGACTTAAGTTAGAGGTTTGTTTTTTTTACGCTTGAATGATTCATAGGTCACTGCGTGGCTTCACAAACACAAAAACACATTCCTCTGAAACTGCTCAGGTACAGAGACTGGAGTGAAAATACAGCGAGACAAAAACATCCTTCAGGAAGCCTGGAGAAGTACCGTATTCCTCAAGACTACATTAACAATGCAAGATAGTCTGGCTCTCTGGAAACAACATATGAGGAAATCAAGGGTGTCAAGACTTTTGCACAGCAGTGTATATACAAAATATAAGCAGCATTTAGCCCCTGCTTGATCACATGAGGCCCTGTACTGTGTATACAGTGGTGAAGGGGTTGATGAGAAGGCCGGAGGTTCAAACCTCTCCCCCACCACGTTGCCACCGTTGAGCCCTTGAGCAAAACCCTTATAACCCTGAATAGCTCTGATGTATAATGAGATAAAAAATAAAAAGTAAGTTGCTCTGGATAAGAGTTCCTACCAAATGCTGTAAATGTAAATAAAGCAAACAAGCTAGCTAGCAAAGTGTAATCAAAGAAAAAACTCAGTGCTAGCTAACTTTAATGTTTGGATTCAATGCCATTCGTTACTGTATATAACACCGTAATCATCGCCAAACGGGTCCTTTACCAACACCATGGTCCAATTACTGATACAGCGGGTCAACAGGAGAACTGTAACCCAGATACACCGAGTGAAAAACGCTTCATCAGCCGAAACAGAAAAAAAAAAAAATACTGTCTCCTCCGTTTTATCTTATCCAGTTTGAAACAGAACTGTACAATATATCACAGAAAGATCGTGAATTTATTTTAATTCAGTTATAGACATTATTATTATTATTATATTTTTATTCAATTCAGATTTGTCTGAGGCAGCTGCACTCCTTACAGGTTTTTAAGTATTAAAAAGTACAGTCGGACCTTGGATTACGAGCATAATTCGTTCCGAAAGCAGGCTTGTATTCCAAAACACTCATAAACCAAATCAAATCTTCCCACAAGAAATAAGAAAAACTCAAATAATTCGTTCCACAGCCCAAAAAAATAAATACAGAAAATTAATTAATACAATATATAAAGTAAAAATTAAACAAATTAACCTGCGCTGTACCTTTAAAAAAAAGTTTAAATAAATCCCAACAGATAAGTGTTTCCGTTTGTGCGCGCAGTGTGTGTGGAATTAGCCCCTTCCCTCGCCTCGTCTTACACAGTAAAACTCTTCCTCCCTCCCCCCACCTCGCTTTTTAAGTTTCACAACAAACACACACACAAAGGACTAACAAGAATCACTGCTGTAAAGTAAAAAAAACAAAAAAACAAATGAACCTGCATCTTACCTTTGAAAAGAATAGCGAGAGAGCAGAGTTTCGATGTAGAGCAGAGTGTGTGCGTCTGTGTGAAGCCGGGGAGGAGGGGTGTAAAGGTGAGACAGTGTGTGTGTGTGTGTGTGTGTGTGTCGGTGTCAAAAAACACGGCACTCGTAAACCAAGACATGCTCGTTTTTCAAGTCAAAATTTATAAAAAATCTTTGCTTGTCTTGCGGAACACTCGTAAACCGAGTTACTCGCAATCCGAGGTTCCACTGTACGTAATAAACACTGAAAAGCTGCGTTGTGTTGTTTAAAATTTAAATGTTATGTCTCTACAAAGACAATAGTGTTGTCCTGCCGATCTTCTACACTTCCAAATAGAGTTGTATTCGGGCCTTAAAAGTTAGGCCCGACAGAATTCGGCCCGAACCCGACAAGTACATTTTGATTGACAGCTTTTTAAAAGCCATAACCCGTTTACAGCCTGACATGATTCAAATGTGCGCACGCACACAGCTTCTGCCAAGAATGAGTCATTTATACATGTTTTAATCATTTATTGATAACTGAAGTGTAGGCTATACGTTGGAACCAAGAAATAAAACAAGTCCTCTGAGGGGGCGCTATAGAGCCGATCATGGAGTAGGACGTGTTTTGTCGGGCTCTCGCGGAATAATAACACTATGTTAAAATCCTTTTTTTTTATTTCTAGTTTATTTCACTAACTGGTCGGTAATACGCAACCATAACTTGGTGACAAGTTTAGTAGTTATTTTGGACTAGTGCACTGTGCACTGACCGAGGAACTGAACTCCATTAAGGTTGAGTTACAGACGCTCAAGGCCGAAATCACCAGTTGCGTCGCGACAACTCGCGCAGAAATGGACCACATTAAGGCTTCTGTGAGGGACGTGGAGGGCGGACTGTCTACATGGTCGGATGAAGTGGTCTCAATGCAAACTACAATAGCGAGCCTGCAGGCAGCAATGTCCGAACTGAAAGCGAGGTATGACGACATGGAAGGGAAAATGCGGCGATGTAACATTCGAATCCTGGGTGTTCCGGAGGAACCAGGGTCAAGCTCCACCGCGTCGGTCTCTAAACTACTGACCGAAGTTCTGCAGATGGACAAGAACCTCCTTATTGACCATTCGTACAGAAGTTCCGGACCCAAGACGCAAAGAGGGAAACCGCGCACCACTGTCGCCAAGCTACACTATCATCAGGACTGTGAGGAGGTGCTGCGCCGAGCCCGGTCCCGAGGTCCACTTCGCTTTAACGGCGAGCAAATAGCCATATTTCACGATTACACTCCGAGTGTGGCCAAGGCTCGTGCGGCATTTACTGAGGTTAGAAAACTCTTACGAGAACAGGACGGTGTGCGCTTCGGCATTTTGTATCCTGCGCGACTCCGTATCACCTATAAGGGCGAGGACAAGATGTTCACAGATCCGGATAAAGCCAGGCACTATGTTAAGCATAGTGTTATTACTCCTGCAGAAGCCAGACCTTAACTACTGAAGGATGTTCACATTTCGTATCGTTGGCACATAGACGGTAAACACAGTACTGAGCGGGGAAAGCTATAGTGGTTTATTACAAGTTAGTGCAGTTGTGTTGAAGTTCCCGTTTTAGTTTCAGTACAAAGCTATTTGTAATTAACACTTCATAACCATAATAAAGATGATGTTGACTAGTTAATGTTTAGACCTGTTTATATATTTTATAGTTCCAAGTTTATAAGATGGTTCAGTGAGAGCCTGATTTTGGCCCAGTAGGATCCAGATAAGCACAGTGTGTGGATATGTCCGTGTGGGTTGGGTTAATCACCTGGTTTTAGGGTTCAGGCCAGTCAGCAGTACTTTTTTGAAATCTCTTTTTCTCTCTCGCTTTTCTCCTTTTTAATTGCTCTCTTTTTTTCGTGGCTCCATTTTATTCTTTGTAAATCTGCAGCTTCACTATTGCTATTAACTTCTCATGACAAAAATAGGTGTTTCTTCTCAACAGGCTAATGGATGTTTGATCGATTTTGTTAGCTGGAACGTTAAATCTCTTAACCATCCTGTAAAGAGGAAACAAGTCCTTATTCATTCGCAACACCTCAAAGCTGATATTGCTTTTCTTCAAGAGACCCATTTACGCACATGTGACCAATCTAAATTAAGGGAGGGGTGGACCGGACAAGTATATCACTCCAACTTCCGCTCGAAGGCGAGGGGGGCTGCTATTCTGATTAATAAAAACTTACCATTTGTAGCAACTACTGTAGATGCAGATACTGCTGGCCGTTATATTATCGTAGTTGGGCAAGTATACGGGCTTCCACTTATTCTGGCCAATGTTCATGCACCCAATTGGGATGATGAAGGTTTTTTTTGCTAACTTTCGGTCTCAGATTCCAAATATGACGACCCACCACCTTATCATAGGAGGTGATATAAACTGCGTTCTTTCCACTGTTTTAGATCGCAGTTCGCCTAAAAAAAAAAACGCCCAAATCCAAATCAGCAAAAGTTTTACAGAGTTTCCTGGAGGCCTATGGATTGACAGATGTTTGGCGTTTCCGTAATCCTACTACAAGAAAATACTCGTTTTATTCTCCAGTACATAATACTTTTTCACGCATCGATTATTTTCTTGTAGATAAGAAGCTTCTTCCTCTTGTAACAGATTCAGATTATAAAGCCATAGTGATATCAGACCACTCTCCACTGACTCGGTCAATCCAGGACCTAACTATCGTCCTTGGAGATTTAACTCCTCGCTTCTTTCAGATGAGAAGTTTGTGAGCTTTATGAGTTCAGAGAGAAGAGTTCTTTTTAAATGTCAACCAAACTCCAGGTATGTCATCCTCAACCGTTTGGGAATCCTTAAAGGCGTATCTAAGGGGGCAGATTATTTCATTTTGTGCAAAACAAAATAAAGAGACGAGGGAAAAATTGACAAAATTAGCAGATAAGATAAAGGAATTGGATTCAATATGCAGTGTGTCACCTACACCAATTATACTCAAACAACGCCTATTATTACAAGCAGAATATAATTTAATTTCGACAAAGCAAGCGGAATATCTGGTTTTAAACTCACGCTCCTCATTTTATGAGCACGGGGGAAAAAACTGGTAGACTGTTGGCCAATCTTTTGCGGCAGCGATCGGCTAAACAAGCGATACCCGAAATTAAAAATGATCATGGTGTAAAGTGTACTGAGAATTTAACAAATCAATAGCTGTTTCCTACACTATTATAAATCACTTTATACCGCTCCTTCATCCAATCAGCTTTCTCCTCTGTTGGCGTCAGTTTTCTGAGAAAGCTTTTCCTCTCGATCATTACCTCCAACTATGCGGCAAGCAGTTATCTCCTTAATTTTAAAGAAAGAAAAGAACCCTCTTGGACGGTAGTTCATATCGTCCAATTTCATTGTCGAATACAGATACGAAAATCTTAGCAAAAGTTTTGGCCCGCCGTCTGGAGAAAGTAATGCATTGAGTTATTTCACCTGATCAAACAGGCTTTATAAAGAACAGATCCTCTTTTTTTAATATTAGGCAGCTGTTGAATGTTATCTATAACCCATCTCTATCTGACAATTCGGAAACAATTATTTCCCTCGACGCAGAAAAAGCATGTGATCGAGTGAATTGGGATTTTCTTTTTTATACTCTTGCTAAATTTGGTTTCGGCCCTAAATTTATATCATGGATAAAAGTGCTGTACTCATCCCCACTGGCTGCCGTTCGGACAAATAGCAACTTATCCCCTTTCTTTGAGCTTCAGCGTGGTACGAGACAGGGGTGCCCTTTGTCACCTCTTCTCTTTGCTGTGGCTATCGAACCATTGGCTATCGCATTAAGGGAAAATGCCGATATTAAAGGTATCTCCCTTTGGGGGGGGGGGTGGAACACAAAGTTTCCCTGTATGCTGCCTGCATGACATGCTGCCTTTCATGTCCGATCCTCATCACAGTCTACCAAAACTTGTGCATTTACTGAAAGACTTTGGTGAAATATCTGGCTATAAGGTTAATCTACAAAAAAGTGAAATGATGCCGATTAAAAACGATATAGCACAGTTTCCTGATTCGATCCCCTTTAAGATTAGTCCCAGAAAAATCAAATATCTAGATGTGTTATTTGGATAACACATAACCATGCAGATCTGTATAAGGCGAATTATCAGCTTCTACTTTCCAAAACAAAATTAGATCTCGAAAGATGGGACCTGCTACCTCTCTCTTTGGGCGGAAGAATAAACACAGTTAAAATGAATCTGTTTCCAAAATTCCTTTACCTGTTTCAGTGTCTTCCAATCTTTTTAACAAAATCTTTTTTCAATAACTTAAGTAGTCAGATTTCTACTTTTATTTGGAAGAAAAAACAACCACGTATTAAACAAAGTATCCTACAGAGGCCCCGTGAATTAGGAGGAATGGCACTTCCGAACTTTCTTTATTATTATTGGGCTGCTAATGTGAGGGCGATGTTATCCTGGGCGCAGTGTGCCGTCAACCCTCCCGTCTGGGTCGCTGTAGAGGAAGCATCCATGGGATCGATATCTCTCTCATCGTTATTATTATGTGCTAAATTGCCACAAAAACAACCCACATCTTCTTTTACCTCAAACCCACTGGTGGTTATACACGCCGTTAAAATTTGGAATCAGTTTCGGCGTCATTTTAAGCTTACGGATCCATCTCTGATAGCACCACTGAATGGGCACTGCATGTTTGCTCCGTCTTATACAGATAATGCTTTTGGGGTTTGGTCTGAGTGTGGTGTCGTGTCATTATACGATCTTTACATTGATCATATCTTTGGCTCATCTGAACAACTTATACAAAAGTTTAACATTCCCAGGACACTTTTTTTTTTTTTTTTTTTTAGATATCTACAGCCGAGGAATTTCATTTCCGGTAATTCTGACTCTTTCCCTTTGTCTCCTTCTCCATCCCTTTTAGATTCGGTTTTTAGCTGTAAACCAGATGCCAAACAGATGATTAGTGCTGTATACAAATTATTAAACACAATTAACTCGGCCACATTAGATCTACTTAAAGACAAATGGGAAAATTATTTACAAGAACAAATCTCAGATAAACTGTGGCAAAAGATAATACATAGAATTTACTCCTCATCTGTCTGCCTCAAACACAGAGTTTTTCAGTTTAAAATTGTTCACCGGCAAAGATTAGAGAGGATTTTGATCCCACGTCTGACCGATGTAAGCAGGAACCAGCTACACTACTGCGTATGTTCTGGACGCGTCCAAAGCTAAACCATTTTTGGAGTTTTATTCTTGATATGCCAGATACCATTAGAACCATCCGCATTTATTGCACTTTTTGGTGTTGACCCAAGCGGTGCTCGTCTGAATGACGCCAAGGCCAATATGATCGCCTTTAGCTGCCTTCTCGCTAGGAGACTGATCCTGGCTGAGTGTTAGGAGTCGTCACCACCAGGGGGCGCTCACTGGATTAAAGAGGTCTTGTACTTTCTTCACCTAGAAAAGATTCGCTATTCTATAAGGGGATCGACTCAGGAATTTTATGATGTCTGGCAACCATTCATAAGCCATTTTGAAAATATAGATGCAGAGCAAATGGATCTGTAATAAAAGATTTTTTTTTAAATCTCTGTTTCTAATACTTCCTTCATTACATTTTCTGTTTGATGCGTAATTTATTTAATTTTCTTTCTTCTTTTTTTTCCCTTTTTTCTTTCTACTGACTGGCTGTTTTTTTTCTCTTCTTTTTTTTCTTTAGTTTAGATTTTTGTTGTTGTTTGATTGTTGTTTTTATTGTGGGGTGGGGGGAGGGGTATGGGTAGAAAAAAAAATAGTGTACAATGTATGTATGTATATGTAACTTGTTTATATTTCCAATAAAAAAGACTTTGATAAAAATTTTTTAAAAAACCCGTAAACGACAGACGCAAGCCACCGTTTCACCTCCTCAACATACATATTTCCATCTTTCACATGAACACTCATTTCCCGCGCAAGCCCGAGATGATAGAAATTAAGCCTGAACCCGTCGGCCCTACAGTCCAGTAGGTGGTGGTGTTGCACACACCGCACACAAACTTAAAAGAAGAAGCAGAAGCGACAGCTTGGCAGTGATGGGACTTGAACTGGCGACCTCCCATTCAGTAGCCCAGAGGTTTCACCACTCGAAAGAAAATTGCGAGTCGATTCCGAATCGACAACTGACCCAGCAAGATAAAGGTCAATTAAAATGCAGAACCGATTAATTCACACTGCTGCAGTCTTAAATGGATGTATTTAGCCACGGGTGTGTTATCAGTTTTCTTTCTACAGAAACCTAGAGAGGAAAATTCATAGGTCAGGGGGTCTGCGTTTATTTATTTATTTATTTGTTTGTTTGTTGGTTGGTTTGTCCGTTAGTTTGTTAATGAGCTCTTATAGCTTCGAGTCTCGTATAAATGCTCATCGAAATAAAGACGTTTATTCCATATCAAATGCCAATACCTCAGGTAAATAATGTCAACTCCGACATAATAAGTTCTGGGGGAAAAAAAAACTATAAACGGAGCCTCATGTCTGTGTTTCCTGTAGTTAGTCCTGCTGGAGTCCCGACATGCTCTCGGCACTAAATTTACATTCATCTTATACATCATGTGACTATTAATAAGCCAATTTCTCTCTCTCTCTCTCTCTCTCTCTTTCCCAGACCCCCTCTGCCCTCTGGACCCGTCCGACTGGTCCCGGTGCCCCACTTCTGGTTGGAGATCTCATCTCATAGAGTCCCCGTGTGATCTGTTTGGGTCGGTCTTGGACTCGTCTGAAGCAGACCGATGTTCTCTGAGGACTTAATCGTTCAGGACTGAAATACCTACAAACGTTTTTTTTCTACATGAACCTCCAATAACGAAACTGGACTCCATATTAACTTAAACACTCAATATAAACTCCAGTTGTGCTGAACTCCAGCCGCCTAACACACAGTAGGACTGCAGATCAATCCCTGCTATCCGTTATCACCCAAATGAGGATGGGTTCCCTGTTGAGTTTTTCCTTCAAGCACCGTCACCCTCGGCTTAATCGTCAGGGACAAAACTCGTACTGCTTTCTCCTTCGATGTGGGCGTGGCTATACGCATCACTCAACAATTGTTGCCAATCAACACATGTGTAGGCGGAGCATGTGGAAGAAATTGACCATAACGCACCTGCAAAGCACGACACAGCATGGCTTACTTTAAAAAGTCCAATATGTTCTGAAACCGTGGCGCTAGAAACAAAACGGTAATGTTGAAGCGCCGCTATGAGATAAGACGCGGGTCGTTAGAGCGAACAGCCCGAGGTGAGGGCGTGTACAATACCTGAACTGAGAGCCCGGTGTGAGGCGCGAAAAATCTAACTTTCAAGTCAGACTTCAACCTGAATTAATAATAACATCACTGATTACAATAAAGATCAGCGGATTATTTTAAGCTTTTTTATTGTAAACCCTTTCTACAAAACACAAACAGATGAATCGATAAAATAATAAATGTGGAAGCAGACCACACAGATTCGACCTTCCGTGTAATTAAAAAACACTCTCGCTCTCTTATGTCAGAGCCGACGAAGCAGCGCTATGAGAAATAAAACAAAAATAAAAACTCCACAGCAACATAACAACTGCAGATCGTCGTATTTACAGCCGTAAAGTAAATCACTAACCGCAGAGTTAACGTCAGACGCTTATAAGGAGTTTTATGTGCAAGAAATTCGGCTGGGAATAAATAATTTCCTGAGCATACAACCGCAAACTCAACACACACACACACACACACACACACACACACACACACACACGCACATTATGATCTGCATTGTGAAGGCTCACAGGAATAAATTATTCTCTAGAGAAAGAAAAGTTTCAGATGTCGAGATGGCCCGCTATGATAAAAGATCTGGCACCCGAAGTACAGACATCCAGTTATCCAGTTAACAATACTTTATTTCCACTGAAAAGCCTTTTCATAGATACATGCACGCACACACACACACACACACACACAATCTCATGCAAATAGCAGCGGCTCTTCTCATGCAAATGAATCCAAAAAAAAAAAAATGAATCGCTGCCGAATGAAAAAAGAGCCCATTATGATGCTCGGGGTTTATAACAGACCGATCCAGGGGCTGAAATGTATCGGGGCAGTGACATGCTCGCTCTCAGGCGGCTCGGAGACGGATGTGTCGGGACTTTCAGTACAAAAACAACGGCTCAATGTTCACGCACAATGGGCCTGTAGAAGATGATGGAATATAATGATACGGTACAGAAAAAATGGTTTCGACCAAATAAAGACTCGACTCAATGAAAAGCTTTCTAAAGGTCGGGATTACAGACTTGAAATTTCAATGCAGAAGAAAAGCAGCGACACAACAACAACTTTTTTTTAAATACACAAACCTGCAGGGTTTTCCTTTGCTCTTCTAACCTGAACACAAAATGGTTTCAATATTTCTAAAAGGGAAAAAAGCTGAGGAGACACTAGGCCACTTTATTGGGAACACCCGTCCACCTGAAGTTTCATGCGATGGTCCAATCAGCCAATCACGAAGAAGCAGCAGCGCAAATTCTGCATAACGTTAAAATCATGCCGGTTCCACTTGACGTTCACGAGAACGCTTGTGCGATACTGATTTCACTGGAACAGTGCGATTTAATCGATTGTGTGATTTATAATCTAAATCTTTTGTTGGTCAGTTTCACTTCGATTCAGCATCCGTTCACTCTTTTTTTTTAATTATTTAGGTAAACAGTTTAAAATTCCTTGAAAAATACTGCAACTTCCATCTTACGATAAAGTACACATGCAAAATACTCCTGTTTTGCGAGACTATGACTTTTACTTTACTGTGCTTGTTGCTCTTGTCTGCACATTTGCATGGACACTTCATGGTGTCTTTTTTTTATTTTGTTGTCCTAGCTAGTCGTCAGCTTCACGGTTCCAGACTCGTCTGTTCCAACCACTCAGCATTCAGCATCAGCAGTATACGTACTAATCACCGGCCTGATGGAGTCATAGATCACTTGTAATCTTAAACAAAAAGCGTTCCTCAGGTACAGGAACTGGAAGGAACAGAAGACGAGAGACAAAACAAGTCCTTCAGGAAGCCTGGAGAACGATTCTTCACAAGCGCATTAAAGAAATACAAGAAAGTCTGGAGCTTTGAAAGCATCATATGAAGAAATGAGGGGGGAGGTCAAGACTTTTGCACAGTGCTGTTGATGCACTCAGCAGTTTCATAGTCTCTGAACACATATGCAGTCAACACTGCTCCAAAATCCCTGGATTTAATCCACTGTTTCTCATCATTGTTAAATATACACTCGTAACGTACTGTACATACAGACTTTATTTCACATTAACAAACTCAAACCCTCCACTATCCCGAGGACGCTCTGCGAGTCCGGTCCAGACGGTGCGTGTTTCTGGGAAAGGGGGCGGGGCTTCCAGAAAGTGTCATTTTAATATCAACAACCGACATGAATCTTTCCAGCACCGGCCGGGACATCTTCCATTTCCCCGTGGAGATGAAAACTGCTCTTTCGGCATGTTTATAGCAGATAACTTGTACGAGCGAGTTTCCACTCCGATGGTTCTGCAGAGCGGCTGCGTGAAATTCCTACCCGTTTGCAGGTCTGTTGATCTTACTCATGAATAAACATCACTGGAAGAAGTACGGACGTGTAGGGACGATAAGAGAGTAAACCCATTTCACGTCAAACATGAGCTCAAACATTTAACCCTGGCTGTCGAGTTGTGGATTTCAGAAACTGCTGAGCGTTTGGGTTTTTAACCCTGAACCAGTTCTGCGGTTTATAGAACACTGCGAGAAAAATCCAGTTATCCAGTTCAGCCCTGCCTGAAGGGCGGCAGTGTGGCTAGTAATCACTCTTTACAGCTGTGGTGAACAGAAAAGCATCTCAGAAGAGGCAACACTTTTTCTTTTTTTTTTTTTTAACCACAATGTTTCTAGAATATTTTATTAACAATTACAAACTCTTATATAAAAACTTGTGAACTTTTTTTTTGGAAAAAGTTTATTTATTTATTAAAAAATAAAAACTTTATTATTATTGGATATTGAGAACCAATATCCAATAATAATAATAACCAACTGCAATCTGTATTAATTTTTCTTCTAATAATTTGTGTTACGTGAAAATTTTCACTGGATCGTCAAATTATATAGATTCTAAGCTAAATAACATTATTTTAATTGTAATTTAAAAAAAAATTCCTATTCCCCCTTTTTTCAGTGTTATTTGAATAAAATTACACTTTTACATTCAAATTCTTGACATTTTCAACTTTTTTTGTGTGTGTGAAATTCACCCTTTTAAAAGTAAAAGTAATTTTCTACCTTGTTCGGACAAAACTTTGCATTCAGTCTTTCAAGTTACAGTTGTTTTTTTTTGTTTGTTTGTTTGTTTTTTCCCTACTGTTTGTTTTTCCTCTTTTGCGCTTATTTTTTATTTTTTTTTAGCAAATTATTAATTTACAAAAAGTTCAATCATCTTACATAATTAAAAAAAAAATTTAGTTTCTCTCTGTTAAATTGTTTGTGCAATTGGAGAAATGTATACATTTGTGTTTATTATTTATTTTAAAAAATATTTGCATTCTGGTTGTTTTTTAGATATTAAGCTTGAAAGTTTTTGCAAAACTGCCCTGCGTACTTTTGGTTTCCAAATAGAGTCCAAAAATGCACATAAACATAATAATAATAATAATAATAAAAAATTTGCATTATGTTTATATGGTCAAAAAAAATTGAAAAATTGAAAAACTGAATTTTGACAAAAGTCATCAGATATGACTTTATACGGCGTTATCATTCCCAGGGGGTCATGTATTAAACACATACACTACTGTAATGTACATATTTGGGAAATGCTTTCACATATCACAATATAATAATAATAATAATAATAATAATATTTCTTTTTTCTTTATTACGTGGCACCATTTCATCCTTTTTGTTATTGAACGATGTCATCCTGATCAATGAGTCTGTGAATAAAACTAACTCGAAGCCCGGTTTGCACTTTTTTGTCGAAGCTGATTTATTATTAAGTGCGCTGCATTATTAATATGATCGTTGCGCTGCAGCGGTAATGGACAGGCCGTGTGTATCTTCGTGTATCTTTGTTATCAGACGATGAAGCGATGACTATTGTTTTGACGTGCACAGACGCCGTGCAGTCTCCGGCGTGGACGCGGCGTCCACCTGGTCACCGACACCAGCGCCTGTCGCTCGTCCTGACGGAGGTCCGGAGCCGCTCGCGTGATCGCCGTCCCTCCTCCCTCGCGCTAACAAAACACTCGGACCACACCGTCTCTCCTACCGTCCTTATATTATTACTTTTTATTGTTATGCTTTTCTCTGGCACGACAGCTCATCTAATTATTCCTTCATCTCTCTTTTTCTTTATCCCGATGGCAAGCGTTAAGATGTAGTTGCTTGGCAACATTAAACAGCGTGAACTTTGTTCTTTTCTTAATATCACAAACACACATTTGCGGCTGGTGTTTTCCCTCGTAATCAACCTCTAATTACCACGAGCCGGCCGTCCTTCCATTTGTTCTCTCTTCACCGCAGCGCCCGAGACGGCCGTTTGTCTTTGACTTTTACACGCCGGTGTGTTTGGAGCGAGTATGAAAGATCTGCACCACTGTGATGTAGGAGGAGTGAGTAAATAAATAAATAAAATAAATAAATAATACTTCCGGTTCTGTAAAGGAGTCTCGACTCGTGCACATTAAAGCGACAAAACTGTAATGTTTTATGATTACGGGAGAGTATTGATGAGTAAAGGAGAGAGCTTCTAACACAAGGCTGAATCCCAAATCTCTCTCGGACTCCTGATCAAGGGCATACAAGGGATTGTACACCCTACATAGTGCACTAGCTTCCCATTTATCGCCATTTGGGATTCGACCCTAAAACCTGTAAGTTGACCGAGCTGATATTCTGAAGTGGAAATAAAGTCAATCTGGTGAGTTTCTCAGGACTGTCCAGCTCCTCCATGGTTTATTCTCTTCACCTTTCGACTACACAGCACCAGTAAGAGTTTAAAACCAACTTCACCCCTGTTAATTACGCTAACTGTCGCTCGCCAGGATACGTGTGTTTAAATAAATAAACTAATCATAATCTGATAATAATGAATGGTGGAACTGTTGTATAAAAACGATAATCACACTCAAGGCCGTGCTGTTGTTCTGAATATCATCATGAGACCTTCTGTACCCAAGCTGCGCCCTCGTGCCTACGACCGCATCACAGCCGTGCTGATATTCAGCACAACCACTGAATGTGATCGTGGTTAATTATGAACGATTAATTGTGTATTATTGATTGTGTACGTGTTTGGAAATTGGTTAAGAAAACTCCTTTCGACCGCTCGGAGCCGAGAGTTCAGCTGCGCGCGTCGTGATGTAACGCGACATAAACACGGGTGTCAGTAAACAGTCCTACTAACAGGTCAATCAGTTATCAAGCTATTGAGATCCAAGTGTGGAAAATGTGGAAAGCCAGAGATTATACCGAGATTAAATATTAACAGACCCTCGTCTGTATGAGAGGTAAACAAACAGCGCAGGATTAAACATTCACGCCGCTCCGTCTGTTTAACCCGAGAAATGTAAACGTTAGAAAAGCCGGGCGGATTCTCCGAACTGCTCCGACACAAACCCGGTCTGTTAACACAAGCTCGCGTGTGAGGCCCTGGGCTGTGTTCAGTGGAAGTGCCTCGGCACGTCGTTATAAACACCTTCTCACCGCCACGTGTGTCTCGAACACAAGCCTTACACCTACTGCACGTCAGACCGTGCATTAAAATAGATCAGACGACACCCAGCAAACACGTCCTGCCCACCGCCGACAAGAGAGGCAAGGTTCATCTTGTCTTTTAAATCAATCAATCAATAAATAAATAAATCAATCTTGTTGCTCGGGCTACATCTGAAAATCCGTTTATCTTAAACAAACAGCTCGAGTCATTAACACGGTCCTGTTTAAGGAGCGCGAAACTGCCGAGGGAAGGCGATATCAGCGCTATGATTAGCATCCTGATCTGTGCCACATCCAGCATCAAGGCTTCAACCCCCCCCCCCCCCACCCCCCCCCCCCCGCGTGCTCGCATTCCCTTCGCCATGGCAACAAAATCTCCGGCTAGGGAAAAAAAGAAAGAGAAAAAAAAAAGGTCACGGCAGATGTGGATGGAATCCGTGGCATGCATATTACACTATCGGGTCGGTTACACACTGCGGCGTGGACACGGTGGTTTAAAGAGAGGAGAAAAGTTAGCATGAGGAGATTTAAGATGGAGATAACGTTCACATGTCTATTACACAACTTCGAGCGCGGCCCGACTTCCTTGTTCGGGTCTGGGAAAATGCGCAACAGGTTTTTCTCGCTTCCTTTAACAAAACAAATGTCATACGCTAGTCCGGTAGCTAATAACTGCAACGCGCAGATTTGTAGCCCTGCATTCATGCAAAGAATAAATGCGGACAACTACTGCAGTTCGTTAGCGAGCTAGTAAACCTGGCGGTCGCAAACTAGCTCTTTAGGCGCGTTTTTGTTCTGTCACCAAAACAATAGTTCATACAGAAGCCATATCTGGGTAGAGCGCGGTATGTTGCTACGGTAACGCACAGCCTGACTGACAGCCGGCTGTAATCGTAGTAACGGTTCCAGAGGTAGATTTAGAATTTTACACTAAAAAGAAATGTACATGAAATGAAATGTCGCAATATATTCAGAATAAAGGAATAAAAGTGGATCCAAGTTATGATCGAATGAATTAAATATGACATAATGGAGAAAAATGTTGTAAAACAAAAATCATAATATTCTTGACAAAAGTTCAAAGAGATAGAATATTTTGAGTGGGAAAAAAAATAATAAAATCATCATTCGACTTTCTTAAAATTATTTAAGGTTTTTGTCGTAATGATGAAATTGTTACTTTTTTCCCCCATAAACGAAGCGACTTTACTCCTGAAACATCCGGATTTTTTTTTGCGAATGTTGCATCTTTTTTCCTTCTGTCCTTCTCTATTACAAGCTCATTCTCGAAATCTTGCCTTTTTTACAAATATTAGATAATCGAACTCTCCTGACCTGTAAGCGAACAGAACTCGGTTCTGTTCTGTAGGTCTGCGCTTCCCGTACAGTCAGAGCTTTAACCTCAGAGCTGCTCAGAGACGCCGTAGTGGAAATGGAGCGCGATTAAGTGCGATAGAGCGAAATGGAGCGCGATGAAGAGCGATGAAGAGCATGTCCACTGCTCTGACTCTGATCCTGGGCTGGAGTTCAATCCCATATTCCAGCTGACAGCACTGAGTGTTTGTACAGCGTCAGGGCTTCATGCGGCAGTGTGTGTAGACACTCACGCGGATTTCACTGCATCTATTAAAAACAGATTTCACACCATGTCGACTCTTGAAGCGGAATTTAAAAAAAATATATGAATTAGTTAATAAAAGTCAACGAATCCATCTATACAGCCATACAGATATGAATGTATAGATATGTGTACATATAAACAGGGGTTGGACAATGAAACTGAAACGCCTGGTTTTAGACCACAATAATCCATTAGTATGGTGTGGGGACTCCCTTCTGCGGCCAATACAACGTCAGTTGGTCTTGGGAATGACGGATACAAGTTCTGCACGGCGGCCAGAGGGATTTTGAGTCGTTCTTCTTGCAGAATAGTGTCCTGGTCACTGTGTGATGCTGGTGGAGGAAAACGTTTCCTGACTCGCTCCTCCAAAAAACCCCAAAGTGTCACTTTCATGTTTATCAGACCACTCTGTCACCAGTCTCGCTGTGTGTATTGGTGCATCATCATCCTGATACACGGCGCCGCCTTCAGGATACAATGTTTGAACCACTGGGTGCACATGGTCCTCCAGAATGCTTCGGTAGTCCTTGGCAGTGACGCGCCCATCTAGCACAAGTATTTTGTCTAGAGAATGCCATGATGTTGCAGCCCAAACCATCACTGATCCACCCCCATGCTTCACTCTGGGCATGTAACAGTCTGGGTGGTACTGTACGCTTCTTTGGTGCTTCTCCACACTGTAACTCTCCCGGATATGGGAAAGACAGTGAAGGTGGACTCATCAGACAACAATGCATGTTTCACATTGTCCAATTGTCGCTGATGGCACCATTGAAACCGACATTTGGCATCGGCACGAGTGACCAAAGGTTTGGCTATAGCAGCCCGGCTGTGTACCTTGACTCTGTGTGTGTGTGTATATATATATATATATATATATATATATATATATATATACACACACACATACACACACACAGTGGAACCTTGGATTACGAGCATAATTCGTTCCGGAAGTGGGCTCATATTCCAAAACACTCGTAAACCAAATCATCATTTCCCATAAGAAATAATGAAAGGGGGGGAGGGGACAGGGGGGGGAAGGTGAGAGAGTGACGCTCGGTGTCAAAATAAGAGTCGCATGTGTGAAGCATGATACTTGGCGCTCGTAAACTACTACTTGCTCGGTTTCCGAATAAAAAATTATGAAAAATCTTTGCTCGGTTTGCGGAACACTCGTAAACCACGTTACTCGCAATCCGAGGTTCCACTGTATATATATATACACACACATACACACTGTTTTTTAGGTCATTTAGTAACAGAAACAACAGCAGCAGCAACAGTCAGTTATGTTAAGACATGAAGGTCGGCTGTTCTGGAGTAGTTCTCACAAGAACCGTATTGTGTCGAGTGTGTGTGTGTAAAACCCATCGCGCTCCATGATGAAACTGTCTCTCATGAAGACCTTCCCAGGAAAGCAAGACCAGAACGTTAGCTCTGCTGCAGAGGAGAAGTTCATTTAGAGTCACCAGCCTCAGAAATAACCAATTAACAAGCAGCACCTCGGATTAGAGCCGTTATGAAGCTTTACAGAGCAGAAGTAGCAGATATACATCTCACTGTTGGGTGTCATTCTTTTGCTAAACTTCTTCCAGGCTTGAAGAGATTGATTACATTTGTATTCATCAGCTATGAATAAAGAGAAACAGTCAGTAGAAGTTGCAATAAACACAAGAGTAGAGTCTCAGGAGGATAGCTGGTACTTCCTGTGTTATTTAAAAGGTGCACAAGATAAAATTAGTCTATATGATTGCATCAGGTCTCTAGCTGCTTCCTTTTCTAACTACTTGAACCTGTTCTCGCCCTCGTTCGTGAGTCCCATCTACACCAGTCTGCAGAGACAAAGGTGACTGACAGGAAGCGAAACCAAACACAAATAAGTGTACCGGAACGGACATCCGTGTTTCCCGAACATTTGTTTAATAGTGACTTGATAGACTTTTGCTTCAATCTGTTTCTTGATCGAGTTCCACATACAGGACGCGTCCTTAAGGTCATCTGTGCAAGTAAGGGGGGGTAAAGTAAAATAAGACAGATTAATGCGAAATACATTTCCGAATCTAATTTAACCCATAAAGTCATCTGAAATCCCACTGAATGTAATTTCAGTTTGCATAAAAACCACACACGAGCAAAACAACCTCCTTATAATGAAATGATTATAATTCATGCGGGAGAAGGCGGTGTAATCTGTTTAATCTGCTTTTCAGGTTTCTGTGTGCGCGCGTGTGTGTGTGTGTGTGTGTGTGTGTGTGTGTGTGTGTGTGTGTGTGTGTGCGCGCTTCTCGATCGACAACAGGGAACCGTTATCACAAGCTAAACAAACGTCAAAAATAAAATAAAATAAAATAATAAAAACCAACTCCCACTCTGCTGACTGGAGAGAAATGCAGCATATGAAGCGATGAGGAACGCGCTGGTCCTGGTCTGACTTTCACTCGAACACTCTGAGGAACGGAGACGATCTGACTCACGCAGGGAGCCTGCGCTTCAATTAAACAATACATACACACACACAGACACACACATTCTCAGACTTGTTCGGTCCATATGCTCAGACAGCGAGGCCTCAGAAGACACGTGATGAAGGGAATGGCTAAGGCTCCTCATGGAGTAAGAAGGAGATGGGTTTTACCCTCATGGAGGCAGGAGGAGATGACTTTTACCCTCGTAGAGTAAGAAGGAGATGGGTTTTACCCTCATGGAGGCATGAGGAGATGGGTTTTACACTCAGGGAGGCAGGAGGAGATGACTTTTACCCTCATAGAGTAAGAAGGAGATGGGTTTTACCCTCATGGAGGCAGGAGGAGATTTTTACACTCATGGAGGCAGGAGGAGATTTTTACACTCATGGAGGCAGGAGGAGATGGGTTTTACCCTCATGGAGGCAGGAGGAGATGAGTTTTACCCTCATGGAGGCAGGAGGAGATGGGTTTTACCCTCATGGAGGCAGGAGGAGATGGGTTTTACCCTCATGGAGGCAGGAGGAGATGAGTTTTACCCTCATGAGATGGGTTTTACCCTCATGGAGGCAGGAGGAGATGAGTTTTACCCTCATGGAGGCAGGAGGAGATGGGTTTTACCCTCATAGAGTAAGAAGGAGATGGGTTTTACCCTCATGGAGGCAGGAGGAGATGGGTTTTACCCTCATGGAGGCAGGAGGAGATGAGTTTTACCCTCATGGAGGCAGGAGGAGATGAGTTTTACCCTCATGGAGGCATGAGGAGATGGGTTTTACCCTCATGGAGGCAGGAGGAGATGAGTTTTACCCTCATGGAGGCAGGAGGAGATGGGTTTTACCCTCATGGAGGCAGGAGGAGATGAGTTTTACCCTCATGGAGGCAGGAGGAGATGGGTTTTACCCTCATGGAGGCAGGAGGAGATGGGTTTTACCCTCATGGAGGCAGGAGGAGATGAGTTTTACCCTCATGGAGGCAGGAGGAGATGAGTTTTACCCTCATGGAGGCAGGAGGAGATGAGTTTTACCCTCATGGAGGCATGAGGAGATGAGTTTTACCCTCATGGAGGCAGGAGGAGATGGGTTTTACCCTCATAGAGTAAGAAGGAGATGGGTTTTACCCTCATGGAGGCAGGAGGAGATGGGTTTTACCCTCATAGAGTAAGAAGGAGATGAGTTTTACTCTCATAGAGTAAGAAGGAGATGGGTTTTACCCTCATGGAGGCAGGAGGAGCGGTTTTATTCCCATGCAGGGAGAAAGATAATCAGATATGAAGCATAAAGCTGGATGTTCAGGATAAAAGTCATTTCGAATCAATATTATTTATGTAGCACTTTCAACAATGGACACTGTCACAAAGCGGATATCAATTTTAAATTTATTCCTAATGACCGAGCCAGAGGAAAGATAACCTCTGAGACAAGAAAAACAAACCTTTGCGAGGAACCGGAAACTCAATTTAAAAAAATGAAACTTTTAAAAGAAGGAAAGTACATCCACAGCCATGTTGGGTCCATGTCAGTGTTTCCGGTAGCGTTCCGTTAGAAACCTTATCGCACTTCTGATATCAATTTGTAGATGAACACTGTACATCAAAGGTGTCTTCTGCTCCACCTACATCCCTACATAACTCTCATCAACAAGTAAGTTTAATAGTTTATTATAGTAAGGTAATAAAAAAGAACCCACAATAACTCTGTCTCGTACCCGTTTACGACTTCAACTCTTCTAAACGCATCTATTTATCTACTGTATATACATTTGTACATTTTGTAATCATTCAGGATGTGTATCTGTCTCTACACGATCAGCGCTTTCCACTCCACTGGACCTGTTCCTTTATCGAGTTGGCTTTTTTCAACAGTGTGTCTGAGAACGATCCATAGGGCTAATTAGGCTCAAGTCTGAAAACTCCTCACGCGCATCCATCTGTCTGCCCGAGGAAGGACAACGAGTCCACTCACCCTGACCACATGTCAGCGGAAATCAGGTTAATTTAGACGTAAAGGTCAAGACTGTCCTGCAGTTTGCTTTTAAACCCACTTAAACGAGTCTGTCTCGAACGAAACAAAAAAAAAAAAAAAAGGAAAGGGAAATAGGATCCATATCTGCTCTCTGAGAACGTCCAGTTCGTTAGCTTTTTGTTCCTATAAATGCTACCCTAGAGCTTGTGATGAAGTGGACATGTTGTAATTACTGCGTAGCTTTTCGATTCAAATGAGATCCGCGAGGATTTATTGCGCTACGTCAACGCGGGCTCGATGAGCAGCGTGTATCGACCCGGGTATCGAGCTCTCTGCTTCTGATCTATCCGAGAAGAAAGTGAGTGGAATTTTCTCAAGCTGAGTCACGCAGACGCAAAACTTAATCATGAAGTGGTTGAGGGAGGGGAAAAAGCAGGCTGATAATTTGACTTTGTGTATGCTAAATACAAGACATTTTAATGTAAAGTCAAGATTAGTTTTATGCAGTGTTGGGTGTAACGCGTTAGAATGTTACAAAGTAACGCGTTAGATTACTCGGATTACTTTTTTGATGCAATCAGTAATCTAACGCGTTAGGTCCACCATTTAAGTATTCAGTTATTTAGTTATATTTTCAAAAATGTAATCCGTTATTCAGACAATTGATGTAATGAGCCAGACAGCAGTCATTCTGTTAGTGTGTTTGTGTGTGGAATTCGTCCTACAAGCCCCGCCTCCGATAACCCACCCCCTCTGTTATTCCTGCTGTTATACCCCTATCTCACTTATGAGGTTTGACTCGCGGTGAGAAGCGGTGTTGGGCACCGTGAGCCGCCGTGAGTGACGGCCCGATCTTCCGCCAAGTTCTACAAGGCCCTCGAGCTTCCTCTAGGACAGACGGAAACCGATGGAAACGTAAATCACAACATAAAGGAATCACAAAGGAATTTTCATTTTCTGCAATGGAAAAGTGCTCGAACTAGTTACTTTTATCAGAAAGTAATGTTGTAATGTAACTGATTACTTTTTAATGACAGTAATTTTGTAATGTAATTAGTTACAGTGGAACCTCGGATTGCGAGTAACGCGATTGGCGAGCGTTCCGCAAAACGAGCAAAGATTTTTAATCAATTTTGACTTGAAAAACGAGCAAGTCTTGATTTACGAGTATCATTATGTACTGAGTATCATGTATCAGGCATGCACTTCTTGTTTTGACGCCGAGTGTCACGTGATCACAACTGAGACAATGGTTTTTCTCTCTTTTGTGCTACTGAATTGTGGGTAATCGTCTCCCCTGCCTCACGCCTGAGTGCGCGTCTCTCACTGGTATAATCAACATCTGTGCATGCGTGCACTGTTTACTACAACACTGTGACCATATGTGTTATAGAGAGATTTCTTGTTTATTTTCCAGATAAAAAAAGTGTTTAAGTTAGTGTGTGCGTATGTGTGAAACTCAAATAAGAGAGCAGGAAGTGTTACTGTGTAAGACGAGAAGAGGGAGAGGGGAGGGGCTCATTTCTCCTCTCCTCTCACTTAAGCTTCACACACACACAGCACCTGAGCGCACAAACAGAAACACTTATCTGTCGGGATTTACCTTTTAAAGGGAAAGTGCAGGTTAATTTGTTTTATTTTTACTTTATATTTTATATTAACTATTTTTATGTATTATTTGTTTGGGCTATGGAACGAATAATTTGAGTTTTCATTATTTCTAATGGGAAATTTTGATTTGGTTTACGAGCGTTTTGTTATATGAGCCCGCTTTTGGAATGAATTATGCTCGCAATCCAAGATTCCACTGTACTTTAAAAAGTAACGTGTTTATATGCGAATTAACGGTGGATGTTGAAGGAAGGTGTCTCCGGTGCGAGCTGTTACTTTTCAGACATCTTCAGAAGTTTACAGTTTCTCGAGAACGTCAAAGGGATGCGTATAAACTTGTGAGGTGCTAGACCTTGGAGTGTTTTCAGGTTCTATAGTCCAAGTGCAAATCGTAACTTATTTCCCGGATGTTCCACAACATTTAATGTAGCTATAAATAGACAAAAAGTCGCACTTTTAACAAAGGACTGCTTAAATCTTGTTACAGAGTCGTGTGCTGTGGTGCAAAAGGAACTGAAGACTCCAGGATGTGTTTCAGAGGTCTTAACAGTAACTCTGCTTAATCCCCCCAATCCTGTGTGGATTATTTCCCCATTACAGCGCACCTCCCGAGTGATTCATTTCCTTACGCAACAAGGTGCGATGATGTGATTTGGAGATAATCTTTCATTCCTGGTTTATGAGCAATAAAGCCCAAATAATAATAATCCAGGCTGTGGTGCACAAACGAGATCAAGGAAGCACACACTGCATGCCTCACAACAAACGACTAATGCAGAGCGCAGGGTCAGCCAGGATACAGCGCCCCCTGGAGCAGACAGAGTTAAGGGCCTTGATTAAGGTTTGATCAGTGACAGCTTGGCTGAGCTGGGGCTCGAACCCCCGTCCTTCCGATCAGTAACCCAGAGCCAGAACTGTCTGAGCCAAACACGACAAGAAATGTCGCTAATCTGTAAAAAAATTTTTTTTAAGTCAAATGCATAAAGGCTTGTTTCCTCTAGCTTCCTGTTTAAATGACCTGACTAAGTTTTAAACCGATTACATAAATAAACCCTCAAGCTCTGAAATCTCCCGTCTGACACAGGTATCCCTTGGAGCTCCAAACAACCGGCGGAGTCAGGACTCATTACCCTGCGGGCTGTTAACGCTCCCTTCACGAAACACAACACAATCTGTGTTTCTGACAAAAAGAAATAAATAAATGGACGCAACACCAGAGCTCCACTGGTGGATGGGAATTTCAGCTATATTTCTTACAGGTTTTGAAGTATTAAAAACGACTTAAAGTATCGAGTAATAATTGAAATTCTGTGTCACTATTGTTGTTGATTGCTTGAATGTCAAGTCTTGTACTTGCTTTTTTTTTTTTTGCTTCACACTCCAGCCCAGTAGGTGGCGATATTGCACCAACCAGCCATAAACTCAAAGGAAAAAGCAGCATTATTGCATTATTATTATTTGTGGAAGATGGAAACGGTTTGTATTTACTGTCAAACTGCGTTGTATTTTTAAATAATTTGACATTTTAAAGCATTTAATTTTTTCTAAGTTTATTAAAATAATTGTGTGAATGGATTCTGAATTGAAAAATAAAAATTCTAATAAAACCTAATTAAATCACACTGCACTAATGAATGAGTTGTTAATATAAAAGTGATAGAACGCCAGAGTTAACGCATGTAAACTTGTGATTTGTAGCTACACGACTGTCAGAGCTCCTGTCCTAGGAAAACTAATCAACATTTCTTTCCAACCAATCAGATTCAAGAAATCTGAATTCAGCCATATGTTACGATAATGATTTGTTCTTCCGAGTTAAAACGCTCATGACGTAACCTTGTTTCTTTTTCACTGATTCGTTCTATCGCAGTAAACGATGGTTGTGTGTCGTTTTTCTCTCTTGCTGCCCCCTAGAGGTGACGTGGACAAGTTCGTCCGCTTTTTAAATCACACTTTATGTCACGCACCACCATGCAAACACTCACTACAGCTCATGTAAAACTCAAACACATGAAGAGACAAGACATGACAGAGTCTGAGTCTGCAGGCAAAGTCTTCTCATCGGAGCGTCAAGTTCTTTGAGAAAAAAAAAAACAAAACAAAAAAAAAATAACTTGGGTAAAAAAAATCTAGATCTGGTTTCCTCCGATTTTCACAGCTAGCCTACACGTCAAATGAGGCACTGATTAACCCGCGCGCTAACATTCGTCACCGTCGACATTTCAGGGGAATGACGAGGCGAACTGTCAATCCTCGGGTACTGAAATTATGACACAAAAAACCACACGCTGGACCTTCATTCTCCTTGTTGTTCGGTTCTTTGCTCCAGAGACAGATCGTCTGCGAGTTCCCGTGTCGCGCTCCCTGGCGTTCTGCCCGACACAAAGCCGAGTGATTTACAACCCGCTGCTGCTCCGCGCCGATGACGGAAGGGTTTCGATTCAAATCAAGCCAGACTGACTTTAAATATAACTACATAGTTACAGCTAGGTTACAGGCTCATTTCCAGCCATTGTCAGCGCAGGAAATAAATCTGACCTGAAGCCAAACGGTGGCCTTGTGCTCTTCCAAACCAGCGACCGAAACCGTGGTGCACAGGAAAGCGTGTACGTTTGTTTTCTTTTTCTTTCTGTAACAAAAAAAAAAAAAAACCCCCCCCCCCCCCCCCACCCTCACTTTTAGCCACAGCGAAGCCCAGAGCTTCTGTTCTCTATTCATGGTCGCAGAGTTAATTGAGAAATAAGGATTACCATAGAAACTGCAATTACACCATCGGCAAGTGTTATTTTTAAAACAGTAGTCTTCTCAAGATTTCTCAAGAAGGGAATGTTTATTTTGAAACAAGTGCTCAGGATTAATAATCCTGATGATTATCTGGACCGAAAAAGGGATTACTTTTAAGAATAATGGACCACGCAGAGACTAACTGAGAGGATTGAGAAGCAGGGATGACGTCACGGCTTGTCTCACGTTCAGGGCCACGTCCAGGAACAAACCCGACCTCAGCCGAGGGAGTAAATAATTCACCATGTTTCCAAATGTTCCCAAATTCCTGCTATCGCTGTGACTGTCAAACAACAGAGGGTTCTTTCACATACATAGAGTTTAGAGGACTTGAACAAAACCCTCTTTAGACAGAACACAGCGGTCGCACTCGGACACACTCTCAGAATCAGTTCTCAATCAACTGAACTGCAGGACTTTTTTTTTCCCAGGTTGGTTAGCTGGTTGTTGTTTTTATTAAGCCAAACGACAGAGCTTTAGCGCTGCAGAACTTTCACGTTCTGGACTTTCGATCCACTGATGGACAAAATGTTCTTGTGACTGTTCAGGTGACTTTTGTCATATATTTTTCCCAGGTGCTCGTGTTTAAATTAATCTATTTAAGTGTTTCATTAAGACACGCACCGCTTGCAAACTTCTTGCCCAACAGAAATTTCAGTTTGGGTTGTTTGTTTTTTTTCCTGACTTGGCATTTCTGATTTTCTTTGTTTTCTATAAAGAACTATAAGTAACAACAAAAAATACACACTTTTGCAACATTGATGAAACATTTAGTTTTTCAGTATGATACAGTATAATAAACCAGGGACTACTCAATAACTTTTACATTTTACTCAAAACTGTGCAAGGTGACGAACTTTCTCCAGGGAACTGATCGGAGCATTTTTTTTTTTTTTTTTTTGTACAGAAAATAAATGAAAATTCAGCAGGGAGAGCGAAGACTTTCATGTTCTTTCATACACACACCTCCCTGCACAAGCTGGTGTGGGATTCAAACTTACAATCTCGAAAGTGTTTTTTTTTTTTGCACACTTCGTGAGACAGACGGGTTCAACAAGGGATTTGTGAATGTCTTTTTGGGAAAATGGGAAAATAGTTTGTTTTTTTTTTTTCCCCTGAGCAGATTTCCTCCAGTCCTATACACACCTCAACCAGCATTTATTTTTTTTATATAAAACACACAACCAGTGTTTATCCAAACAAAGATTACAAATGACCGATTTGACAGATCTAACAAATGTAAAAAATAAAAATAAAAAATAAAAACATTCCAGGTTTTACCATCAGTGAAGTAAAGAACTGAAGACCATAATTACTAAACACAAATTACTGAAGGACTAAACACCAGAATTTGGCTATAATTCACATAACCCTTTAAAACTATCTTATATTTATTTAAAACTTCATCAGGACGTGATTCGTTTAACACAAGGAGGCGGAACGATTGGGTTATTACCACAGAATCTCTGGGATCTTATTTCCATCCGAACGCAAACATACGTGATATTAGTCATTGTTTTATCACAAACATGCAGGCACATGCCTCAACAGCTTCTTTACTCGGTATAAAATGAGCTGTAATAAAATGAGCTGTAATAAGATCAGCTGTCTAAACGACTGGAGTAACGAAGATCGAGTCGCACAGGAGAAATCCAACAAATGATAAATACATAATGTATCGGAGAAACGTAAAGTTCCTACCACATGCTACAGCGGACATACAACAGTATTAAGACATTCTTATTTTTCTTTTCTTTTTTATGATGACAATCATGCATAATAAGAACAATTTATTTTATTTTATGCAATTAAATTGTTACACAAATTCAATATTGAGCACAAAGTACTTTAATCGTCAAAACGTGCTGGATCCGGCCGAGCTCAGAGTCTGACAGACGTCTGCAGTGCTCACTCACACAGTCCGTCCGTGCCTGCCTGACTGCTTCCTAAAAAGATCACGCACCGAAATTTCTCTAGTTTGAGGATGACTCCTCAACGCCGCATGTTTATTTGTTCCATCCCTTTAATAAACCAGAATTAATTAAACCAGCTGATTGTAATGAGCACAACTCTCCAGAACTAATTAGTGACATCATCAGGGACATGTATAATACACAGCATCCTGTAAGGCGTCTTAATACTTTCGGCCACCACTGTATATCTTAAGGTCATGTGACCAGACACAGCCACGCCTATCCGTTTGAAACAGTTTGGCATAGAAATAAGGTATGGATAAAATGCATGGGATTTTGTTTGTCCGAGGCATCGTAAAAGCCACGCCCTTTCCTGCATGTCATCTGGCAGCGGGCGCATTTTCAGGGAAACTAATCCCGTCCGAATAGTCCTTAACGCCGAATCCGATTTTTCTGTACGTCTGATCTAATGCTGTACTCCCGATGCTGGAGGTGCGTCACTGACTCCAGACCGACCTCACACGTGAACGTCAGAGACAAACGACGCTCCAGAGAACGCAACGTCAACCGTAAAGTCTGATTACGAAATCCGATTACATTACGGATACTGAATTGCCAAACCTGGGCGGCGAATACAGATGAGATTAGACAGACGCGTTCCTGACCATTCTGTTTCTAATCCTGTAGTGGGGATTCATTCAAAAATACATCAGGAATGTGAACAACTAATACATTTTTTATATCTGAAGTATATCTAATTTGGTTTAAAGCAGAGTGCTCTTCACTAACATGGACTCAGAGGATTTTCAGTAGAATAAAAGGCATGATTAAAAATGCTAATGAATTAATTAATGCATTAATTATTATTTTTTATTATTATTAAAATGTTGTTTCAGTAATCTTACCTGATGTGCAAGTTGTTCCAGGCTCTACAATGTAACTTAACTATCAGTGCAACTTATGTGTCTCTAACAGAAACATCAAAGGAGACGCGGATCGTTACAGAGTAACACCGTGTACGACGCGCGCGGCAACAGCGCGAGCAAGAAGTCCAATCTCTTACCACTTTTCCCATTTATTAAACATCGTTACAGGAACCACGAAGCACCGCAGCATGATTTCCAAACACAAACACCCCACACACACACACACACACACACACACACACCGCTTACCTTGTACTTTTTTTTAGACACGAAATAAACACAACACAATCCCGAGTTGTTTTCGTTCTGGGGAAATCTCTCTCACACACACACACACACTCACACACACTCTCTCTCTCTCTCTCTCTCTCACACTCACACTCTCTCTCTCTCTCTCACATCGCAGCAGTTCGACAAGCGACAATCCAACACGAGCGCGACGCAGAGTACCGTAATGCACCCTGTATAAGAGAAACGAAAAAAAAAAAAAGGCGCCAGAGCTCAGCGGACACCGTAATGCTCAGAGTATAACATGCTGTTTGTCTGTTTAAGTCTCATTTGAAGGAATTTACACAGATAATTTTCATGAACAAAACTTTCAAAACCTCGCCTCCTTAAAATGTAGCCAAATGTTTTTTTTGTTTTTTTTTGTTTTTTTACGTGTTTTAAATGTAATTGTTTTAAACGCAACATGTTTCGGTGTTGTTAAAAGTTATATAAAAATATAATAATAAATAAATAAAAAAAACTTCCAAATTACAGGATTTGTTCAATGATGAGGAAAACCAAAAGCTAGTTGTTACAATAAACGATTTTTGTGTATCGCCACCCCATCATGGGGGGTGTTTGAGTCAAACTGGGACTTGTGATGCAATTTCTGAGCACAACTTTAAATTCAAATTCAAATTTTATTTGTCACATACACAGTCATACACAGTAGGATATGCAGTGAAATGCTTATACGACCGCTCCGTGACCTTAAATATTTTTACAAATGGAACCTATAAAACAGATTCCATCAAAGTTACAAAAAAAAAAATATATATATAAAATCTGAAGTATGATGTAATGTAATATATTACGACTATAGTCTGTGAAAAACTTGAGGTATGAAAAGAAGTCCTTGAAGTGTGCAAATGTGCATATGTGCATATATGTGCAACGTGCATTGACATAATTGTCCGTTCTGTGTGTGCAAGAAAATGCAGAGGTGTTTAGTCCAGTGTATGTACAGAACATATCTGATCCCTGCACGCCTCCATAAAATGTTCCCAAATGTATCTGTTTTAAATGCATTGACGCATCTATTCTGGGACTGTAAGAAAATTTTCACCTTTTTGGTACAGTATGAGGTACATGAATTGGTTCAGAAAATACTGGCTAGAAAATAAAATTCGTCTCCAACTATATATACCTGTTAAATTGCGACACAAAGAGTTTCCTTCTCATTTGAATTGTTTACAACATTTCATCACGTATCTGGGCAGAAGTGTGTTATGGTCATCGTCTCGTGTACCAACTCTGAAGAGGTGTTCACCTCAAGTCGCTAACCCTAACCCCAACCCTAACTTTTCCTGAACTCTTTGGAAAAACTTACATCTGACTTACAGACCAAATCTGAACATTTCTGGCTGACATGGGCACCGATAAGATAAGATAAGATAAGATAAGATAAGATATCCCTTTATTCGTCCCACAGTGGGGAAATTTCTATGTGGGATTTATTTGAACCATCAAGACTCATTACGGGGTGCAGGGGCGCCGGCCCCCCCTTAAAGTTGGGCAGAGAGGAATGCTACTTTAACATGTAATTATTTAACACAATAATCATTTATTTTAATAATGAAAAAGTAATTTAGTCACAATATTCCGCTGTATTTCTTAATAATATTTATATGCAATTAAAAAAATCTAAACTGTATTACGTTCATTCGTGTTGGTGCACGTGGGGCGCCGGACAAACGAGTGTCTATGTAGCATGTAAATTTTTGAAAAGCATGTGACTTGAGGCTGATCTCTGATTGGGTCTTTTCAAATCATCCTTGAGCACTGTGCGCACCGAACCCGTCCACTTTTGTTCTTAGCGAATCAATATTGTTTCTAAATATTTGGGCTCATGTGATTGGACCATGTGATTCTCAACCAGTCTTTTCCAGCACTTCTTATGGCGAGCGGAGCTGCTGACTGGATGCGATGTGAGTCAGGACTTTTATTTTATACTAGTAGTAATGATGCTTTTTCACCTGATAAATGCCTAATAAAAATTTTTTTGCACCAGCCGCCACTGATCAAGACCCTAGTCCTGACTTTTTCTTTCTTTCTTTCTTTCTTTCTTTCTTTTATGTTTTCTTTCATAGGACTGTTTTGCATCGTTTGGTTCCTTAAATAAAATTCGGCTGATAACTTATCACCAACTTGAGGAAGAAAGAGACGCATCTGTCTGTGAGTACTGTACACACAATCGCTCACCAGCACCACTTACACATTACAGGAACTCGGCTGGGAGTTATTGCCTCATCCCCCGTACAGTCCTGTCCTGGGCCTCGCGCCAAGATATGTCCACATGCAAACATTAAAGTAGTTCCTGTGAGGCCAGGTTTTTAGACGTGAATCAGACAGGCAGTCCGATCAATTGTCCAGGGTACTGAGAACACTTTCTACCTTTATGGTATCCAAGTATTAGTGCATTAGTGTAGCAGGGGATTATATAGAAAAATAAAGTTTTTACTCTCAGAACTGAGTTCTGTTATTCAAAAGTCCCAGTTTGTTCAAACATTTATACTCAATCAAAAGTCCCAGTTTGACTTGAACAGGGGTGGCTTAGTGGTTAGCACTGTGGAGTTTGCATGTTCCCCGCGTGCTTGGTGGGTTTCCTCTGGGTACCCCGGTTTCCTCCCACAGTCCAGTAGTGTGTGTGTGTGTGTGTGTGTGTGTGTGTGTGTGTGTGTGTATGTGTGTGTGTGTGTGTGTATGTATGTGTGTGATGGGCTGTCACCGCGTCCAGGGTGTACCCCACCTTATCCCCAAAGTATAGGCTCTAGCCCCCCTGCGACCCTGTACACAGGATAAAGCGGTATAGACAATGAAAGCATGAAAAAATTAATGTTTGCACTAAAATTTGTTCCCACTATTATCGTTATTCCTATTATTCCTGTTATTTGTTTTCCTCTTTTCAGATTGAATTAGACCCGTCTATAAGCCAAGAAGCTACAATTTCAAAGAAACGTCTGATTTCCAAAGGTCAGCCTGCAGGATGGACCGTCACTGGAGACAAATTGCCAAGAGTCTTGAAATATTGCTTTCTACTGTTAAAAGTATCATAGTTCAGTCTTTAAAAAAAAGAAAAAGAAAAAAGGAAAACACTTAACAGAGTCACGAGCTGGTTGACCTGGGCATCTTCAAAGATCTGTTGAGAAGAACAACCCTCTCATTAGATGTTGCTCTTAAAGCCACTAAAGGAAAACTCAATCAAGGCTTAATAATTTATTAATAGCTAAACCGTACTCGCTCAAAAGTGTCACAAATTTAAGTGTGCACATTTTACCACAAGACTATGAGCGTCTATTTACTTTTTGCATGTCTGTGTAGGCGCCTAACTGTCATGAGCTCGTCAGACGTCCTATTCCACAACCACGGGAGGCGATACAGTATATACTCTATAATTGCTTCCATTGTTCGAGGTGTCTCGAGGCAGCCATTTGAGGAAACGGCAAATAGAAAAGCTGTTTAGAAACCAAAACAAAAGCAGATCTTTGTTTTCACTAGACACAACCGCACAAATTGAAGTCCGAATGAAGCAGCCTACAGAGTACTCTACAGAGTCCAGTTCCCGTCTGGGCCATCGTAGAGGAATCAGACATCATGTCTCGTGTTCAGTTAATCGCAAACGATCCACCTAAGCAAGCCAGAAAACAATGTCACACGGTGACGACCTCATCTAATGAAAAGCATACGCATGAAAAATCCCGGATTAGAGAGAGGTTCGGCTTTTACTCAGGCGTCCAGACGGGCTGTAGAGAACACGGAGGCTAGACTGCAAGGTAATTATTTTAAGACGTCTGTGCAGCATAACCACCAGACTGCTCCTTAAATAATTCACCCTTTACTGGACGAACTGTCACATAAACTCAGAACTCACGCAATTAATGCAATCATGTTTGGTCTGAAGTCAGCCCTTGGGTATTACTGTACTATAGAGTCGCCTCTAGTGTTCAGGGAAGGCTTTGAACAAGATCTAGGAGTGTTTTTAAATGAGTTTATGGCCTTTGGATCAGAAGAGCAGGTGTCAGGTCAGGTACTGGTGATGGACGAAGAGTTTTGGCTGACAATCATTTCAGTTCAGTTCAGTTCAGTTCAGTTCAGTTCAGTTCATCCCAAAGGTGTTCGGTAGGGTCGAGGTCAGAACCCCAAACCACAGAACAAGAGCTCCAGCCTCCAGTCATAATATATCAGAACTGTTGATACAAAGACTTACATCTTTTTTAAAATATTAGTTTAAAAAATGGACGGAAAAAATTAGTTTCAAAAATAAATAAACAAAAACTCACGAGGGGTGTTCAAGTCAAACAGGGACTTTCTCAAAAGCAGTCGACATTTACAGAAAACTTCAATCACAGGACGGTAAATGAGACTCTTAGTCATTATCCTTAGTCTAAGTCTTAGTCATTTGAAGAGTGCGGCGTTTTAAAGGAGGCCGTATGTCCACGAATGACGATCCCGACGCGAGGAAGAAAGAGACACATCTGTCTGTGTGAACTGTACACCCGATCGTTCACCAGCACCACTTGCACATTACAGGAGCTCGGCGGGGAGTCACAGTCCTGAGTTCCAGTCTCCGTCACACTATAACAGGAAACCAAACTGTTGATACAAAGACTTGTCTTGGAAAATGTCTTTGTATGCTGTAGCATTAAGATCACCCATGACTCTATCTAAGCGGCCCAAACCCTGAAGAACAGCCCCGTATCATTATGCAGGCGCCCTGCATTCCGGTAGGTAGGTAGTGTTCTCCTGGCGTTTGTCAAACCAAGATTCATCCATCAGCCTGCCAGCTTGTGGAGCGTGATTCATCACTCCAGAGAACACAGCATGTTTTACGCCACTCCAGCTGACACGTGGCTTCACTCATATTCAACTTCGATTTGTGTGCAGCTGCTCGGTGATGGAAACTCATTTCACGAAGCTCCTGACACTCAGTCATTGTTCTGGTGTCGCTTCCAGAGGCAGTTTGGAACTTTTAAGTGAAAGACGCAACAGAGGGGAAGACCATTTTCATGCGCCGCATGCGTGAGCCCTGGGCGGCCCCGCTCTCAGCGCCTGCAGGGTCTTCTCCTTCGTGGCTCTTTGAAGCTTCCATTTTACTAAAATACATCACTTACTGAAGACTCACAAACTGGCTGGTGGCGAAAAAAACCTAAAAGTTGCTCCTAATGACAAAATTCTAAGAGAAATCTTAGAATTAGGGCATTTTCTCAGAATTTCTCCTTGAATTTAGGATTAAATCTTAGTAAAGATAAAAATGATTCACAAAACATCTTAGCCCTAAAAGCAGCTCCTAAGGTAAACATTGTTAAGAGTAGAGAGGAGGACTTTTAAGAGGCTTAAGAGTTTCTATAGCAGAGGACAAAATGGCGGAAGGAAGAAATATTCTCCAAATACTGGACGTAAAGCTAAAAGTAAACGCAGCTCTCCTGTCTAATTTGGTTTTCTTGTTTTTTTTTTTTTTACTTCCTTCCATCTCTCTTGGATTGTTGGCTACATACAAACCATCCAAAAGTGCAAATTAAATAAACTGTCCTGTGATCATGTAAATTGTAAACGCTGAGACATTTCGCTCCTATCAATCTGAAATGGATCACAAGTAATAAAATCAGTACGGCGAATAAATGTGAGAACTTTAATATAGTAACTACTGTGTGGAAATTGGTTGCTTCAAAAGCATTTTCAACATTTAGCTGTTTAATTATCTTTAAGATACCTTTGCATAAAGTAGCCTGTACTCATGATTATACGATTTCATCATATACAAAAATTACGATTTCACTGTTTGTTCTATTATCATGTGTTCTCTTTTCACACAGGGCACATTTCAAAACCTTTGCAGAGGTCAGAGGTGATTTTTTTATTAACCAATCACAGTCCTTGAATTGCTGCATCATCCCTAGCAACGGGGTCGACCACGCCCCCTCACTAAGA
The DNA here is from genome assembly GCA_013621035.1 of Clarias magur. Classification (NCBI taxonomy): domain Eukaryota; kingdom Metazoa; phylum Chordata; class Actinopteri; order Siluriformes; family Clariidae; genus Clarias; species Clarias magur. The sequence goes on along the minus strand of QNUK01000115.1, from coordinate 1,363,676 downwards.
TAAAGGTTCATGTACTTTCCTTACTCAGAGTTGCTCTAAAAGCTTTCCTAAATCACTTTTAGTCTAGGACTCCCAGCTAGGACTTTTTAAGCTAAGATAGGAGCTCTCTGAGAGGATTCTAAGAAGCTTTGTGAATACGGGCCCAGGCAGATATCGAAGGACTGCGAAAGATTCCGGCAATTCTGTCCAGACAGGTGCGCGTGATGCTGCGACACATTCCGGCTGCACAGACAGAGACCGTTTTCTGAGACCGGTTTCAGGTCCTGTAATGTACGAAATGTGAAGATATCGATGAAAGCATTTCCACCGGACGTTGAAATGTACTGTACAGACAAAACCGCTCTTTTATTTCTATAGAAAGATGTCTGTACAAAGCTGGTGTTTTTGGTCACCTCACAAATATAGAGGACTCTGGTAGTGACAACAAAGTCAGCGATGTCATGTAGCAGCATGACGAGGGTTCATTCAAAAAGAAAAAAAAAACAACAACAGAGTATATACAGTGTACAGTATAAACAGGCTGGATGCTCACAGTCGTGTTAATGTCAACTTGAAAATGACCTTGACGATAAACGGCGAATCAACAGTGAGCTCGGTCTGGACTGCTTCCTGGACATTGTGCTAATTGATGAGCTTTCAGAGCACTCGACATTCACACCATGGCATCTGCGTGACACTGAATTATTACACATGCTTTTCGAATTGACTCAGAATTACAGTGGAATCCTACAAACATCCAGAAATATTCATGGGTGCAGCAGCTGTTGACGCAAACCTGTCATTTTCCTGTCTCTGACAACGATGATAATCGAACGCGCTTAACCTCAGTAGTGTAATCGCTGGTCCAACCATCGCCAATGTCTCCATCACATGGCCGCGTGGGCGGCCATTGGGGCGTCATTTTCCCTTGATGTGTATCTACGTTGTGACCCAGAACCTCAGCGATGCAGAGACAGACGGCTATTCAACAGCGGACGAATCAACCGAAGCATAGATGAGACCACTTTCAAGTGGTTTTCCAAGTGGACCATAAAATGAACCCGTAACGAAGCGCGCTCGGGATATCTCTGAGTACGGCTCACTTGTGCCTCATTTTGGAGAAATCTTGCGTCATTTGTTGTGTAAGATCAAAACAGGAGAGCAGTAAAACGCTAAAAGGTGCATGAGCAAGCGCAATTCACGTCAAACGCACGGCGACGGCCTTCGCTAGTGGAGAAACTAAAATCTATGTGCAAAAAGATCAAAAGACTGGAGCTAGACCTTTTTTTTTTTTTTTAACTAAAAACTCTTGTGCAAGGGACCAAAACATGCTCTAGGGACCATAAAGGTTAGACTGCACGGTAATTACAATATATCAAGATTTCAGCGTAACACAACACCCAGAGTGCTCTGTAAGTAATAATCCTTTACCGAACGAACCGTCTATAAATAACAAAAGGAAAATATGCAAACGCCTCTGACCTGCAGCACACACACACACACACACACACACACACACACACACACACAGCACTATCTTTCTTTCTTTCTTTCTTTAATATTCAGCTTGTTTAAGTCCTCTAATAATGACACACACACACACACACACACACACACATATTACACATCACACTTTTTATTCACATCTTCAGATCTTTTCCTGTGTAGTAACACCTACAGTATAAAGGAAAGAAAAGCATGTACATTGTGTACCTGGTGTTCTGTATTGAGGCTTATATGCTTATATTCTGAGTGGGTGAACACGATGAAAGCCTGGAACAAGTTCTATTAAATTTCGTGGCCGAACCACCACCTACGGCTCAGGAAGATGTTGCTGTGTGATTAGATTTCTAAAGACGAGTCCCAAACCACTGGCAGCATTCACTTAGACACTAGCCAGGGTGTGCAATTAATTTGGATATCTGATGTACATGGAATACCAAGGAGTCGGAGGCAATGTCACACTGCGTGTCTTATAGGGCTGCTGTGTGTCATGGTGCACAAGCTGATGAAAACATGATACAATTACATACAGTATGAATATACGATCACTAGTGTGAGTTAGAATTTTATTTCTTTGTTTTAATACGTCCAGCTGTACAAAAAGACAGACAGACAGACATAGGGTTAGGGTTAGGTTTAGGGTTGGGGTTAGGGTTAGGGTTAGAAAGCGTCCGGTTTATGATCTGGAACGGAACTGTTCATAACTTCAGTTCAACTCAACATTTCGGTTTGACTGCAGGTGCGGGTTTAACATCAGGCAGATACCTAAGGACGGGCGAAGTTTCATTCGATTCTTTCAAGAGAGTTTAGCGTGATGCTGTGACAAAGACAAAATCTGTCTGGACAGACATACGGACATACAGACAGAGACTAGAGACAGGTTTCTGGTCCTCCAGTGTATGAAACATAAAGATATCATTGAAAGAGCGAGTTCGGACCCATGTATAGACAAAACCTTTCTTTTATTTACGTATGTAGATGATACAGTGTATTTGAAGTCTTATGATTATGAGATTTGTTCGACCCTGTCAGCACTCATTTAAACATGTTTTTTTTTGTGTGTGTGTGTGTGTGTGTGTGTGTGTGTGTGTGATCCAGGACCATCGATGCGAACTCGGGACCTAAGGAATTCTTTCCCAATTAAGGAGCTTTCTCTTCTGCATCGTCACACGCTCAAGCAGAGAGGCCGTTTGATATGTACACACGGAATGCAAGACTTGCATCAGACACTCGATTACAGCTCGTCTTAACCTTTAAGAACGTCTTTCTTATTACAACGTTGGACTTTATTTCCTAAAGAGATTTATAGCGCTCGTCTGGTAAAATGGCTTCTCCATAACATGATGTATTCACTATGCAATCTGTGCTCTTTTCCCCGACACCAAGCTTCAACGCCTCTCCCAAAACTAAAGCTACGTTCACGTCGACAGCCTGAAGTGCTTTAGGGTCGCCTGAACGCAATGTTATTTTTTCGGCTTGGATCTGAATCGCCTTTTGAATGCGTGATATTTACAATGCTCAAGGAAATTAAGAAAAGTCAATTAAACTTCTTTGATATTGATCTGTTAAGTAGCCGAGTGGATTGTTAATCAGTTTCAGCTGCTTTGGTGTTAATGACATTAACAATACATGCACTGGTTGGGCGATCTCATCTTTTCTTTTTTCTTTTTTTTGTTGTGGATTTTTCCCCAATTCGTGTCCAATTCCTCCCCGTCACTAGGGGGCTCCACATTAAGGCTACTACTACCACTCAGCCGGGAGGGCCGAAGACTATCACGTGTTTCCTCCGAACCACGTGACGCCAGCCGACCGCATCTTTTTTCGAACTGCTCGCTCGCGCACCGTTGGGGGCGGCGTAACACACTCGGAGGACGGCGCTATCCGCTCCCTCCGCTGCGCGAGCTCACAGACGCCCCTGACTGGCTGTAGAGCCGTGATTAATGTCGGAGCACTATGTACCTCTCATCCCTCCCCTCTGAGAGAGCTCGGCCAATCAGCTCTCTCTAGACCTCCGGCTGCGAGAGGTTACAGCACCACCCGGGAATCGAACTAGCGATCTCCGGATGATAGGGCGAGCGCTTTTACCACTGCGCCACTCAGAAGCCCCGATCTCATCTTTTCTTTCACTCGTTTTGCATTCGGCTAGGGTCAGTGTCACTACCAGTAGGCGATAACTGGACCAGGCAGTCCAGCTCCTCACATCAATACCTGCTAATCCCTGAAGATTTGCTGTGTCCCCCAGCACAGACTCAAGAGCAGTTCCTCTAGGAGAGATGGACAGGGCTGTAGAAGGTCCATAGTAGGACCGGTATGTGTTCCTTTGTGCGAGGAGGAACATGATGAGCACTCCCAGAGTTCTACAAAATGACCTCCAGCCCAAATGACCAAATAATCAGAAACAATTCAATTTCAATAGGATTTTATTTGTATAGCGCTTTTAACAATTGTCATTGTCACGAAGCACAATCAAAAGAAAAGGAATCAATGAATCAAAATGATGTGGCAAGAAAAAACTCCCCTGGACATCAATAGGGAGAAACCTTGAGAGGAACCAGATTCAATGGGGAACCCTGCTCATAGCAGGGGTTGATCTGGCGTGGTGGTGTAGCGGTTAGCACTGTCGGGCTTGCACCTCCAGGGTTCGATTCCCGGCCGGGTTCGATTCCCGTCTCTGTGTGCATGGAGTTTGCATGTCCTCTCCGCGCTTGGTGAGTTTCCTACGGGTACTCCGGTTTCCTCCCACAGTCCAGAAACATGCAGATTAGGCTAATGGGCGTTCCCAAATTGGCCATAGTGTGTGAATGAGTGTGTGTATGTGCCCTGCGATGGATTGGCGCCTTGTGCCCTAAATCTCCTAGGATATGCTCCAGGCCCCCGTGACCCTGAATACAGGATTAACCGGTATAGATCATGATGATGAGTGAGTGAGGGAGAGAGAGAGATTGATCTGCTGTCATACTGCCGGCTGGAAGTTATAAAACTTGTATATAACTAAAGTATAAAATTGGAAATCTTTAAGTTAATATAGAGTCCAGTTTCTTATCAAAGGCACAGGTAGACTGTAGGAAACTCCAGTCCTGACTATGGAGCAACTGCAGTCACAAGAGCTCGGAGAACAGCCGTCTGCATCAGCCCGAGGCCAGGACCATGAAAGGGTCTGGAGAAGCCATGTTGCCTGCAGCATCGTTCAGCATGTCTGGTTTGGTGGTGGGTCAGTGATGGCCTGTGGAGGCACATACATGGTTTGTATTCACTGATTCCGGACTTCATTTCCCAGTATGCACTGCACCGAGTCTAGTTTCTTTTGATTAGTCAGTGGATCAAGAGTCCTGTCCTTTGGTGGAAGCGTATCTGGTGCCGATTAAAGCTGTCGATCCGGTTTAGTTTTTTACGCCCTTTTTCGTTCTTGTTCGTTTTAAACAAACGTCTTCACAGTAATTGCATTTACGCCGCGCCTGCATTCCTCCGATACCCGACGACTCGACTAATTGAGTGTCTTGTACCTTCACGGATATTCCAGTGCTCACTGCGGCTAGAAACAGAACTTTTTATAAAGCTGATGGTTCTTCAATAAATGAAGAAGAAATATAACCTTCCTGTGGGTAAAGGGAATCAAACATCGCAGGGTGTGTTTCAAAAATCAATATGTTCCCACACAAGGACTGTTTGTATAAATATATTTAATGTGTCATGCAGGGAAATGAAGTGAAGTGAAGTGAAGCTTTTTCGATTTCATGGATTTCTTTTTTCTTTTCTTTTCAGAAACAATCCCCTAGACCTATATATGATGGGTGTTTGAGTCAAAGCCACCATCAAGGCATCAAGGTAGAAAGTTTTCTCAGTACACCAAAGCCATGAGAGGACTGCCTGTCAGATTCAGGTCTGAAGCGCTGGCCTCCCAGGAACTCCTCCGTTAATCTTATCCCCAACGATCGGGTATTCCACTCAGCAGTGAGCTCCGAGCCGCCTGGTTTTTAACATGATTTTTACTCGAACATGATTTTTATTCGATCCTAAAACCTCAAAAGAGGAAGAACTTATAACTGCGAACGCCTTGTTAAATGGTAAATGAGTTTAAAAGGGTGCTACTGTCCCTTTATGTCCGTGTAGCCACAAATATCTCTGCTGTTACTCGGGGAACGACACGGGAAGTCGTCCCAGACCCGAGGGATCCATTGACATTTCAGATAAGCCTGTTTAATCAAAAAACTCCGCTTTAAAGCTTCTGGACAAAAAATATCAAGCACATGACAAATTGCTGTTAGAATCATTAACGTAAAAAACACACACACACACGCAAGATCCTGCAGGAGTGAGAAATCCAAGCTGGTGAATTAGTAACATGTGTTTAGAACAGATTGCTGACCTTTATTAAGCAACAAGCTTCCTCTGTCTCGACCAATAAAACTAGCAGAACTGCACCATTATGTCCTGACATATAAAACACACACACACACACACACACACACACACACACACACACACACACACACACATTCACTTTCAGATTCTTGTACTTCTATATACAGTTTGCATATAATTAAACATTTTTAAACATTACACTACAACCCTGATCGAACGTTTACACATCCTTGAACGCACAGGTTTAAATGGCTATTAAAGTAACGTTGCCACACCTGTGACTCATTAGAGTTGTAATTAGTGTCTGTGCAGAAATAGGCAGTGACGCTCTCAGCGCATGACGTGATGAGCTGGCGCGGCTGGATGCTGCACCATGGGGAGAAAAGCACCGCCGTTGGACCTGAGCAATAAGGTAGTTGAACTTTATAAAGCAGGAAAAGGATATATATATATATATATATATATATATATATATATAAAAAAAAAAACATTTGTGAGAATTAAAGACCTCATGCGCCATTATTACAATACACGATATTACCAAAAGTATCCGCTCGCCTGCCTTCACATGCATATGAACGTGAGTAACATCCACTCCCTAATCCATAGGGTTTAATATGATGTTGGCCCCGCCCCCCTTTGCAGCTCTAACTGCTTCATCTCCTCTGGGAAGGCTCTCCACAAGGTTTAAGGAGTGCGTTTCTGGGAATCTTTCGAGCATTCTTCCAGAAGAGCATTTGTGAGGTCAGACGAGAAGGCGTGGCTCGCAGTCTCCGCTCTAGTTCATGTTGGAACAGGAAGGGGCCGTCCAGAAACTGTTCCGACAAAGTTGGGAGCAATTTTGAAATTGTCCAAAATGTCTTGGTACAATGAAGCATTAAGACTTCCTTTCACTGGAAGTAAGAGATCGAGCCCAACGGCTACAGAAGAAAAAAAAAATGAAGGCTCTGGAGCGGCCATGACAAAAAATGTACAGGAACTGGAGGTATTTTACCAAAGACGAAACGGGCAGCGATACCACCTGAGAGAATTAAAGATCTCATTAACAATTATGACAAAAGGCCGCATGCCATCGTAGATGCTACATGATGTTAAGAACGGAAAGGTATGAAAACTTTTGAACGGGGATTATTTCCTCATTTTCTTTATCATCATCTTTTGTTTAGAGGATTGTGTCATTCTGTTATGCCTTGCATATGAACTCGAGTCCTATAAGAAATGAAATAAATTGAACTCGGGGTTTTCTTTATTAAAAAATGGTCCACATCGTGCAAAAATGTGCTCCCAAGGTGTGCAAACTTGTGAGCACAACTGTAACTGGAATGCGCCAACATGGTGTTCTCATAATCGTGAATGCGCCGTGCAATTAAAGAATGCTTAATAATAATTGCTTGGAGACGATCATGTCTGGGTTTGAAGCGTGCTGAGGACTCGCTGTCGAACACGAGATGGCTTACGAAACGTGCTGTTCTGTCTGTTCCGACAAGAACTCGACTACAGCGAAAAGAAAAGAAAAGAAAAGAAAAGAAAAAGAGCTCCAGGGTCCGGAGATTGACGGAGTGGAGATGCTCATGTTCTCGCGGCGTCCGTGTAGGTTTCATCCACAGTCTCAGGTTTACTCCTACAGTCCACCGACGTGGTGGGAGGTGGAACACACTCTGAAATACGCCCACGCGTGAACACGGTCGTTACATCTTGGATGCACTCTCACATCGCGCACCGCTAGTGCTCCCAGGACGGTCTTCCAATGGATTCTCAGCCACGCTGAATAGGATGAAGCGCTTACCGGAGACTCATTAATTGTTTGGTAATCAGATGAAAGCTCGCGACACGGTTAGACGAAAAGAAATTGAAATCTAATCAGATTAATCTGTAAAATGGCAGAATCTCTCAAGGGGAATATTCTGCATTCATAGCGACCTGGATGTTTATAATGCATGGGAATATCACAGGGTTGTCAGGCACACGCAAACAGTCCTAACGACCGAGAGCATTTTATTAACATCGCGTAGAGCTCCAGCAGTCACCAAACCCACATTTTAGCATCTTAAAAACAGGACTAGGGTTAAAGGCTTATCGTCCCTGCAAGATACTGTTCTTGTACAAACTGTCCCAGAACAGCCGACTTTCGTATCAACTGGCTGTTGGTGCTGTTGTTACTGAATTACCCAGTAATGTACTACCCAACGTGTGTCATTTCGCTGTTTTAAAGCATACATATTAAAACTGTACATCTTCCCTCCCCATTTTCTTACTGGGTGCCAATAATTCTGGAATGAATAAATGGGGTGCTAATAGTAACGGGTGCGACACAAGATTACGTTTATGGCTGATAGAAACATCTCTAAGATGGAAGCAAAGGTTTTGAGAGAAGCTCGATTATGAGCTTTAAGTAAATGTCAGTCATTAGGAGAGCTTCCTCTTACGAAGGCTCTCGGTGTTGGACCTTAATCACAGAATGTTCTCCAGTCTGCTCTGAAATGATGTGAATCTGAGAAAAGGTCACCAAGCATGAAAAATGATAGAACAGGCTCAAGCAGGCAATCAGAAGTGGAGTGGAGAAGACGAGATAGGGCAGAAAAAAAAAACAATAATTATAATACATGGGAAATAATACATTATTCCAAATCAATGAATGAATGAATGGATACTTTCGAGTCATGTGGAAGAATTTGCTGTGTTTTCTTGCTCGGCTCGAGCTGTCGATGCGATTCTCCTGTTGTCCGCTGTGTAATTTCATAACGCAAAGCTTTCGAGTCATCAGGAACCGGGAACATCTCCATAGCAACAGGCTCCCATGGTGCAGCGGTGGGCAGGTGGGATGAAACGGGGGTCTGCCACGCTCCACTGGAGACTGGAACTACCACGATTTCCAGGCTCAGGTGGAGAAAAACAAACAAGCAAACGCAAACTCGGCCAGCTCCATCATCTTCGGTCCCCAGCATCATGGGAGGAGCGGGTCGGCGGTTACAGCTAACGACGTCCAGACAGGCATTTACTTCCCGAATTAGAGGCGACTGGGAGCGTAGGACAAGAAGACATGCCGAATGCAGAGCTTCAGGAAAGCATCGTTAGAGTTTAATTGAATTCACTTGACGTAATTTATTGAAGGTAATTAGAGTTTTGTAGCACAGGATCCCGGATTCTGATTGGTCAGAGGGTGTTTTAGTAAATAACAAGTTCTTGTTTTTGTAGTAACAAACTCGCGTCTTCTTGTACGGCAGATTCTCAGCTAATAACCCCTCCCCCCCCCCCCCCCCCCCAAAAAAAAAAAAAAAAACACTCTCTACTACAAGTTTTTTTTTTTTCAATCTTAAAAAAAAAAAAGAAAAGAGAAAAGCTGGAAGAGGAATGACTCTCAGATAGATCTCAATATTACAGATGGCTATAAATGAACAGAAGTTGTAAACAAATGTTTAATAAAGGAATCATTGTAATTATTGCTAGCAAATTGCTGATGTGCAAAATAAAACGCATGTTAGTGTTGGAAAACGGATTGACTTTAGGGAGGTTACAGTAACTCGGTTTTTGTTTACATAACCACCCTGTATGCAATGACAGGCTTTGAAAATAAATAAATAAATAAATAAAATACATAAGAATTGGAATGAAATTTTAGTTTTTAGTCCATTATTGTTATCTGGAATGTTATGAAGTGTCTAAAAACAAGTCGCTTCCTCTCAGTCCCTGAGCGATATAAACTGGTTGTGGATGCTATTTTAGGGCACAGAGGTTTCGACAAATTTTTCATGCTTTCCGTTTTTGAGCAGAAGCTTCAGACAGGAAAACCAGAGCAACAGAAAAACACGATGAACACCTGTAGCCGAGGCTCAGTAGAACAGCAGGAAGGGGCTTTAGACTTTTAGCAAATTGTCAGATGATCAGACAGGGGTTTGGTTATGTGTGTGTGTGTGTGTGTGTGTGTGTGTGTGTGTTCTCTGTGTATCAGCCTGGTTTTAGGTTTCTGCTTTTATCCAAAAACAGACTCCCAGGTGAGGCAGGGAGAGACCCTAAGACTCGTATAAATACATATGGAGTGACGCTTCTGGGATTTGAGCTCATGACATTCCGGTAGGTATGAACTGTAAGGGCTTTATGATCATGACTGATTGGTGCTTCTATGGTTCTGAAAAGAAGCATGAACACACAGATGGGTTTGTCTCTAGTATTAATGAGCTAGTAACCCATGTTAACCTCACACTTCATACCGTAGATACGAGCTAGCTACTTAGCCGCTCACTTTTCATCTTCTGATTTTTTTTTTCCCCCCTCCACAGACACATGGCCAGAGACGGTATTCCGATATTAGTTGCCTGACAGAGTTACAGTCGTTATTATCTTTCCTCCCAACAATTAAAGAAAAAACAAAACAAAGCAAAATGATGCTACAGTATAAAGCATTGGTCCTTGGCGTATACTGGAGAAACCAAAACAAAGTGAACACATCATCATGGTTTTTACATGGTAGCCTTTTTTTTCTTTCTTTCTTTTTAAGGTGTATTAAATGCTAACTCTTTATTGCTCCCACACACACACACACACACACACACATAAAATAAATAAGTAAGTAAATAAAATCCTTCCCGACGGTGTTTGACTGATGGTACTTCTAGTTAGTAATCTAGTGAATTAGTGTGAGGATCTATTTATTGATGGAAACTTCAAAGCACTGACCTGGATGAGAGCGTCTGCCGTAATTGTTTTAAGTGTTTAGAGATGACAGATGCTAACTTTTATCATTTAGACATATACAGGTAGGTGTTTTGCATGCTCACACATCTTTAGATATTTTTGTTGCTAAAATTGATGTTTTTGATGTTTTTACATGTCAAATTTTGTTATTGATCTTAAATGTTTTACATGAAGTTTCTTTGAAGTTTTGGACATTTAGATTAATTCTTAAATAATTTAAAAGTTTAGACATTTCTGCTATGAATTTTTAGATGTTTAAACCGTGTGATGCTAAACTTTTTTTACATGTCTTTTATCTGACTTTAAAAAAAAATCTTTTAAGCAGTTGGGATATTAACTTTTAAATGCTTTTGATGCTAACTTTGGGGTGTGTTATATATTTAATTTTATTATGTATTATTTTAGCTGTTTAAAATGTTAACTTTCCTCATTGGGTTCCTTTTAAAACAAAATTAGTAGCCTCATTAAAATGCGGCTATGGATAATTTGCTCACAACAATGCAGCAGTGTGTTCTGCTATTTAAATAAGGACTCAAATGTATTTTAGTATCCAAAACAAAACCCTAAATACTGTTCCACACAATACTCTGTGTATTACAGACCTAGACCTAAAGTGTGCGCGTGTTCCTTTTCAGTAAAGAAGAGAACAATAAAGCCTGCGCTCCTCAGAGAACAGAGACGTGTCTCCTGCCTCATCATCAGCTCTGAGTGAGAATCACAACCTCGGCGCTCAGAGACTGTGGATGAAGAGCAGAGCTCAGAGATTAGATCGCAGTTTATGAAGCGTGTTAAAGCCTTCAGGGGGAAGAGCAAATGACGAAAAGAAATCCCTCAGCACATAAATATGTGAGAAGCTTCCCTTCTTTATACGCCAAACGCACGCAATACGAACTCTCGGTTCCTTTTGGTGGCGAATATTTTCCCGTCAGCCATCTGAATGCGTGAATGCACGGCGCTCCGATCAGGAGTCACGCGCTCGGATATAATCCCAAAATAAAACGCAGAGGAATTAAATGAATGCAAACACCAAAGCAATGATGTGCTCTAATTCTCCTTCACCAGAGTGATACAGAGAGAAAACAGTGCCACCATGTGGATCTCAGTGATAATCACGTCGTTCTAAAAGGAAAAACTCTTCAAAAACTATTTAAAAATCAATAAATAAAACTTCAAAGCATTATCATCTAAATGCTTTAATAAATTATTTAATAAATACCTAGAAAATGTTAAATAAATTAGCCTGAACACCAACAAATATATATATTTTTAGTAGTTTAAATGGATTTGACTCCTCTGGTATTGTACTGTATGTTGGGTTTTTCAGTGTCCATTTAGTTTTTTAATTTTTTGTTTTATTCACAAAAAACATGTTTTCTTTCCCTTTCATTTTCTTTTCTCCATTATTGTTCTTTCTATTCTGATGTTTTTTATTTGTAGATTTTAACATTATTTTTACTTGGTTTTCATTTCTCTTTCTTTCCTGTTTCCCTTTTTTCTTTTCCTTCTTTCTTTATTACTTTTTATTGATCTTAAGATAGTCCACCCATTTGCTGAAGTTCAGTTAAAATAATTCTGGCTTTAAAAAATATATACATTATTATTAATGGTTTCCTTCTTAATTTCTTTTTTCTTTCCTCTGTGTTTTCTTTTGCCTTTCATTTATTTTTTATTTTTCCCATAGTTGATTTTGCTTTCCTTCCTTCCTCTTTCCTTGTTTTCTATCTTCGGTTTTCCCTCCTTCAAAAATCTCCTCCTCATCATCTTCATCATCACCCACATCATGAACACCTTGATCTCCAGCAGAGCTGCTGAGGACTGTTTGCGAGTTTACTGAAGTCGGATTCCTGTGGTTTAAATCTTCCCTCGATTAACATATTTCAATCACTCAGACAAAAATAAACACCTTTTGGCCTCATTTTAAAATTAAAATCTCGAAATCTGGCAGCGTTTATCTTTGGGAGTCTTTACGAACTCGACTCTGGGGGTTTCAGGAGAACTCGAGGCGTTAAAACAGGAGTCAGACACGGAGGCAAACTCACACAGGACACGGGACTGGTCTCAGTTTCCCCGACGGGACTTTATCTTCATTTCAAGTATTCAAAAACCTGTTAAATAAAAAGGAGTCTTAAATAGTAGGCAACTTTTGCACATTTGCTTTTCTGTTTAAATTCTACCCCATACCCTTATAAACAACTATACACACTTAGAGTCAGAGCTTCAGAGCTGGAATCATAACAGAGATCAGAAACGGTGCAGAAACAGAGGACTATGTGTGAGGTGGTGTTGGTGTTGGTGGTAGGAGGCAGTTAGCGGGAAGACGGGATGAAGTTCTGCTGGTGATACGGAGCTTTAATGTTCATCTCCAAGAGTCACGTGATATGTTTTATAGCATCGGCCAGCAGAGAGGAAAGCCTGATACAAGACGCTTTGTGCTTTCGGAGGAATGGAGTCTCTTCTAATCTCTCTTAAACCACAGCGCTGTTCCGATTCTGATTGGTCAAGAGGTACGGATTAGTTTTCTGAGAGTAGCGTGGCTGCAGGATTTATTAACATGGATTTCTATTATAAGGAGCAATTAAAAAAAATGTTTGTTTTTTTTTAATAAGATTTATTGATCTGTAACGAGACTATTATATAACATTTATGGAAGGAGTCTCCAGTTTCGGTGCTTTGTAATCGTGTGTAATGTCTCACTTCTTCAGGACAGAAAATGTTTGCTTTGTGGTTGTCCAGTAATGTGAATTTTTTTTTTCTTCTTGTTAACTTTAAAAGTAAAGAGAGAAAAAAACAAGAAGCCTGTGAAAAGAATGTGCGTTTATAGCTGCTATAACATAAGTGAAAACAGGAAGTAGCTTCTTTCACATTAAATTAAATATAAACTTTTTTTTTTTTTTTTTAATCAATGTATTATTCTTCTTTAAGAAATAAACGTAATGTTTGCTGTGGTATAAGAGGAAGAAAAAACATTTCGGGAAGTGATGTTAAAGGAAAATAATCCACTTTTTCATTGTACCCGTAATTCTGCTTCTCGTTTGCTGGGCCGCTTGACGCCACCTCGTGGTTGATTATTTTCCTTTAACGGCACACTTTATCTGGTTATGTTATGGATGATAGACAGACAGTAGAGGGGGTAATTTAAAAAAAAAAAAAAAAAAAAAAGAAGGATGATGGATTTAAGCCATTGAGACTTTTTCTCCTTTTAAATACATTCTAGTACACTATTCTTCTGTTTAAAAAGAAACGACTTAACGATGATTAGTGCTATGATTAGGTTTAACATTGACGGAGAGAGACAGAGACAGAGAGAGAGAGGTATCGGATGAGAACATGATCGTTAGAGCTCACTAATCATGCTCGGTATTTCGCCCATGTTTGCCATCGTGACAAAAAGATAATGCCGTACGTGAAGGAATTTTTTTTTTTTTAAAAAGCACGCTCGGTTTATAGCGCCCCTGGGGGTGGGTTCAAGAGCTGAACATCCAGACGTCCAGCAGAGTATAACGAGGAGTTTAACTGCTGTTACATCGCTTAATAAAACAAACAAACAAAAAAAACAAACAAAAAAAAAGAATAATAAAAAAAAAACCCTCAGCGTGTGTGGAATGTTACCTGGTGATGAGAAATTCACAGAAGTCCCAACGTATGAGCACCTATGGCATGGAAGTCTGCCACTTCACAAATCCTACGTCATGTTCACCTGTTCGTTCAGACGCTACGGCGTAGAGAATCAGCACCAATTACGTTTCAAAAAAACAACAAAAACAAATCGTCTGTTGTGTGCTCTGTGGATACTTTTCCATATGACTGCTTACAGGAGTGTATCCACGTGTGAAAAGAATGAGAAGAAGAAAGGAAAAAAAGGGAAAAAAAAAAAAGTCCCATGGCGCTACACAGCTCATCAGATTGGATTCTTCCACTGATTCCAGCAGAGCACGCATTTAAAAAGGACATCGCACCGATGTCACGCAGGTACACCTTAACTGTACAAAATATTTACAAGAGCGACCTAAGTGCATTTTAACAATATACAAAACGTAAGTGAAGAAATATTCCACTCCATTTTCTCTCCCGCTCTCTCTCTCGTGTATCTGTAGCGTGCATGAGTTTACTACAGCTGGAACGTTGTGTACAATTTCTCGCAGGATTTGCTCGCGCGAATCGTCTGGCAGGTCTTGAGGGCAAGTGATGACTTCGGACATATTTTTCAGCATATGCAGCGGAACAAGACATCAAGCGCTATCCGTCCTCTTCCACATACATCACCTGAAAGAAGACTGGGATTGGCTGTAAATGACACTGGAGTGACTGTGAGAGTAAGCCCCTCCCACTCAGAAAGCGCTGGATGTGGCGCCACCCGAATCCGAACCGCAACGTGGAAGTTCCGGCAAAAGTCCGCTAATTTTACCTCACTTATTTTGTCAGGTAAAAAAAGTGTAAAAAAAAAAAAAAAATTATTATAATTTTATAAATTAGGTCCATTTTACTGTTAAGAATACAATTGAATACTTGTACTTGGACACAAATCTTTAGTAACGTTCCTAAACTAAACGAACCTTGTGCCCATGCACAATGCTAACGCTTTCCGGTTGTTTAGATTTCATCATCTAAGCCGCTTGCTTTCGCTTCCCTACATTTATACGACACAAACGTAAATGTTAATGTGTTATAAAAATTACCAATTTTATATCTAATGGTTTTACGAACCATTAAAACGATGCAGTTGAGAACGATGCAGTTCTGTCTTTGTTACAGAACTGATTTTTATATGAAATGATTATTTGTGCTTGTGTACAAAATGACGTGTGGAGTTGTGCGGCGCCGATTGTGTAACGATCCCGCTCAAACTTCTGACTTTATCGCTCAAGTTTTAGAACTCTTTGGATTATTTTAGCACAACTCTCTTCGTGGCACGTCAGTGGACAGTCGCTCTAAGGCCCGAGTTTCCCGTTGCTACTCAAAATCAAGATTTCAATGCACATCTTTAACTTACATGAATTGGCGTTTCTACTAGAATTTCATTCTCGTAAACGCTTCAGCAACACGCCTTTAGTATTTCTGCTCATGGATTCACTTGATGTCACGCAATCATTTCAAACCTGACATTCTTAGCCCACAGACCTCCATTTTAAGTTAGTTATTTTCCCCATTGAGGGAAGTTTCTATCCGCAGTAATCACACAGGAACTACAGATACACTGGAGAGAGATTACATTTCTAAAAAAAAAAAAGGTAAAGTTATTCATTTCATTCATTTTTCTTTTCAGGGACATGATCAGATTCGACCTGGTGTTTATGTACATGAGTCTGAAGCTGAGTTTATGCGCTGAGCCTCAACGACTGATCCTCTCTCCTCCTGGAGGAGATATCGATGTCTATGGAATCGTTGCCGAGAATGAGCCGGAGGCGTTTTGCTGGTGGAAGCGGGATGAAATCGTCCTCGTAATCGTCCTCGTCGTCCTCCTCCGACGAAGGCTGCTGATCCACGCGGTTGCTCCTGTGATTGCCGTTGAGACACGTCTGCGTGACCAGGCGCTCGCCGTCCTCGTGTTTCAGCTGGAACTTCGGTTTACTGGAACCGGATCGAGACGTGGAACTGTAGCCGTTGTTGAACCTGGCTTTGTAAGAGCCTCCCTCGTCCTGCTTGCGTTCTTTCCTGAAGAACTTCGAGGAGTTGGCGCGAGATTGCCTGGTCTCGCCGCTGTCCCGACGTCTGCGCAGGGTCAGCTTGGGAATCCCGGTGCTGCTGTCCAGAATCACTGCGTCGTAGTGTGGGATTCTGTGCTTCTTCTTCGCTTTTCCTGAACTCCGACTGCTTGCTTTAGACTTGTCCTTCCTGGAAGAGCCGCAATGCCGGGGTCTTTCGGGAAACCCCAGGAGCACGTCTTTGACGCTTGGACTTTGCATAAACCGCGGCGCGAAAGGTTCCGTCGAATCGTCCTCGCTTTTTATCCTCCTGTCTAACTGGAGTTGATTGAATCGATGATGCTGCGAGTTAGAATCTCTCCCGATGTACAAGTCTTCCGGCGTGCTCCCGTTCAAACCCGTGCCGTGAGAGAGGTACTCGTCCATGTCGGCCGGCTCCGTTTTGATGACCGGGTTTTGGCCTACAAAAGTGCTTCGTTCACCGTTGACGCTGTCGGCATTCTGTGCCTTATTGGACGTCCTCGTTGACCTTCGAGTCCTGTAAGTGCAACTCTCCGATTCCGCGGGACGCTTTAACGACGGCTGATTGTTTTCCTTCGCGATGTGCTGTGCCAGACAGTCTCTAGATCCCGTCGAGTTAAGAGTCCTAACCGGGTCCTTCTCCTTTTTAACACGGACGTCTCTGCACAGAGCGGCTCTCGGCTCCTTGGCCGCGCTCCTCGCCTCCGACCCGCGGCTCTGGCTCCGTAACCTGACGTTCGTCAGCGAAGGCTTGGAGGGTTTCGGTTTCTTTGGTACCCTGTTATTAGCTTGACTTTGTTTGGAAGGTGAGGTAGATGTGTAAGCTCTTGAGAGAGACCGTCCGTCGTGACTCCTGGTTTTACTTACCCTCGCGCTAGCCGGAGTTCTTTTCCTAGATGCTAAACGGAAGAAGAAGAAAAAGAAGACTTCAATTAGAATTGTTTGTCTGGAAATTTTTTTTTTTTAAATCTTCGCTCACATTTTTTAATGGCAGCTATTTAAAACTCTCATTCTGATTGGACAAAAGGTGAGGAATAATTAATGTTGCATTAATGCGCTAGTTCTTGTACGTTAAGCTTTCTATAGTATCAGCACATTCAAAAGGATGTGTACGATGGATTACAACATGCATAAATGTTGATCTGTAAGAAAATGTCTAATATTTGAGGAAGGAGTCTCCGGGGTCAGAGGTAAAGCTACGTCGGATAATCTCAGGACACAGAAATTTTATCAGAACATCTGGATTTTAAGGTTGGTGAGGTAATGACTGTGTGTGAGAACAGGAACTTGCTTCATGGAACGTTCCACAACATTTCACTTAACTATAAAAATATTTTTTTATTTTTTTTACTAAAAAAAAAGAAAAGAAATGTAGTGTTGGGAAACTGCTTGGGTATGAAGAAACCACTGGCACACACTCTTATAAGAAAATAATCAGTTTCAGTGGGGTCATGGTGCCTTTTCTTCTTCCTACCACACAGTTGTTGATTATTTCGTTATAACAGCACGACATGAGGTGCTTTGTCCCTTTAAATAGCGTTAAAATGATTTTGCTCTTATCCTGAGCTCATACACAAGCTTTATTATAATAAACAACTGTTTCGTGGTGGCTAATCTGATTAGTCCAAGCACAACGCAAACCATTTCAGATCAACATACATCACGTGATTTGAGATTTTGGAAGGAGCAGGGGGCTTTGGGGGTTGATTCACTGGTTTTATGTTCACAGCTCACATTTGCATAATTTCATCACAAAAATACAAACTTTAAACCATTCTCTGTAGAAAGTTTTAATGCTAATTGGAGATTTTAGGAAAAAGGGAAATCTTTCTTCTTACTAGTTTAAAAATGTGTGACTGATTTCACCAAACACGTAATATTTCTAATGTTTATTCACAATCCCTATATGTTCTGCTTTCAGTCTCAACACTGGGCCACATTTACCAAGAAAGATACAAACAGGTTCATTCCTAAAACGAGCGCTTGTGCAAAAAAATGTGGTATTCGTGGTTAGCCTACTCCTGCTCCTGAGGGTGTGTATAATTTACAAATAAGCAAATTAACAAAACACACACCTTGAGTTGATCCACCTCACAATGATGTATTCCACTTTTAATTCTGGAGTTTAAATTGTGGTTTTGTGATGTTGATAGCGTTTAGCGGATACCTTCATCCAGAGCGACTTTTTTTTTGTTACTTTTATTGATTATTTTAATTAATAAATCATTTTGTTTTCCTCTGATTGCTATCACTAACTGATTTTATTTCTTTTTACATAGTTATGTTTCATTTTAATTTTAGCTGCTTTCGTTTATGTCAAGAATGTTCTGTGAAAACCAGAAGCTCCAACAATCAAGACATCAAATAAAACTAATCTTAATTTATAATAAATACATTTTTCTTTCTTCTTTAAACTGTTCTTTTTTTTATTTCATATTTATCACTATTTTTATATAATGGCATGGATTATATCTTATTTTTTATTAATTGTGTTAATAATAAAGTAAGTGTTAATCATCCTCCACATGCGTCACGTGCCTTTTGTCTGTGTGCTCTACACACTACCATCGCAAAAAAAGTTTGATCATTATTTTTATTATAGCAAGAAAGTGTGTCAGCCTTTCCCACGATCACTCATTTACAGCTTTCTTTTTTAAACTTAGTTTTGTGAGCGTTGATAAATACAAATGAGTGGTGTTAGGAACGTGCTTTGTATTTTACTCATCAACATGCACACGAAAATAAAAGCTGCATATTTTTTTTTTTGTAAATTTGTCATAAGATTTTAGTTTGGCATAACTTGTACGCGCACAACTTCAATAAACGTTTGATAAACGAGGCCCACTGGCTTCGTACATGGACTTTGCACAATGGCAATAAAGCTGAATCTAATCTAATCAGACAAGATATCTTTTTAATTTTTAATTAAAAATTACTTGAAATTGAACATTTTGTTTTTGTATTAATGATACCAAATGAATCCAAATTCAAACGTAACTTTCACGCACTTGCAAGATTTTTAAGCCTTTGTACGAACCTAATACAGATCAATAGCGACCATAAAAGCTGTCTGCATAAAAAAAAAAATTTAATCCTGTTATTTATTTATTCTTTTTTCATCCTGCACATTTTCTACAGCATGGAGCTCCGTTATAGAATAAACACGAACAGGTGTGTGAGATGAACAGCAGCTGGGAGCGCACTTTCACTACCAGGTCATCACGGATCAAAGCATCAGCGGGAGCTTTTGTAGCGGAACAGAAGAATACATGATGAAGGATCTCAGCCTTAGTGATTCGGGAGGAGTCTAATTTGATGCAGGAAGGCTCTCGGTTAAAGTTTCTCAAATACATGAGTAGCAGTGAAGGCTCATGGGCTTCAGCCTAATGTAGAGGGCTGTCTATGTGCGTCACAAGACCGAGAGCGGGTCTATATAATATTATATATAAGTATTATAATTACAGATTATATTTTAAAAGTTATTACCAACAGATTACCATTTTTTTCTTTATTTAACCTGGTCCACTGTGGCGACCTATTGCTGGGGGCAGCCGAAAGACTAACATCATTTAACCAGTTATTTTCATCGGCCCACACATATCCTTCCGCGCCTGGTGAAACTAACTAACCACGACTGGCGGAGCTGTTGAGCCGAGCGTGTAATTACCCGTACTATTATCAGAACTGTGTAGCCACAAGATGAGGAGAATAAACCCAGTGCTGTTACGCTCTATTATCATCACTCGTGGAACATCTCTCCTCAATCAATTAGATCATTCGGTCGGAATTAATGGCGTTGTACAATTCATTGCCGAACATCTGTAACATTTCTGCCCCCTAGTGGTCACACTGAGTATTAAAAGAACAACCTGAAGGTCTGCGTTTAACGTTTTCCGCTGTTCACTCTACAGTTATGATTTTCCCAGCTGATCTTACATGAATGTGTTTTTGGTGAATCCTGAGTGTCTGCGTCGGTGTGAGAGCTGACGGAATGGACGTCGGAGTTCTGACTCCCTTCTCCCAGCTTCTTCAGCCTGTTGAGTCGCCGGTCGGTCTCTCTCAAGCCATATTTGCTATTGATAACAGGAACCGCCACAGGAAGTCCTAGTTTTGATTTGAAAGCACCAGTGCCACGTCTGGAAAAAAAAAAAAAAAAGACACGGATGTTGATTTGGCGTGTATCAAAATCTCACGATGCGTTATAAAGCAAATTTAGATTCGCGAGTTAACCTTTCACACGTGCAGCATTCGCAAAACTCGTTGTTTTCTCCGAAGAAGCCGTCTCCGTAGTAACAGGAGATTTCCTCACCGGGTTCGATATCTCGGAGAACTTTGACGCAAGCCGTGTCACGCCCTGTCGATACAAACTGATTAAAAGAAAAAAAAAAAAAAAAAGATATACAACAGTGATTATGAGCCTTCCTCTTACGAAGTACTTGATGTGATATTTTAAATGATGATATAAAAAGTAAAATGGTTACCTTGCAATTCGGCCTACAGTCTGAAATTAGAGAAATTAAAAGATTTAGTCGATTGCATTCACCACCGTTTTTCAGTCAAGTGTTTGATGATATGTTTTGGGTTTATGGTTAATACCGTGGTTGATGAAAGCAGCGGGTCCGAGCCAGAGCTGAGCGCAGTTCTTGCGGGTGGAGTACATGACGCTGAAGTCGTTCTCCCCGTGGCGTAATAGCATGTTCTCCTCGCTAGCCGACAGCTCGGCAATGCATCCCACCAGGTGCTCGATCTTATCGTTCCTCTTCCTATACAACAGATAAAATACAATAAGAGATCCCGCACAAGCACAAGTTCACATGGAGGATATGGTGACGGCGAGGTTATACTCATACCACTCTTTCGTTGCGACTATTTTGGCTCCGTTTTGCTCTGAGGAATATCGGTTGCAGGGCAAAATCTCGAACCCACTGTCACTCGCAAACAATCGCAGATAAACGAAGACCTAATCAAAAACAGAAAAGGAATAATAATCACACCCAAACCTCATCATCATTAATATCACGGGTAAAAAAATATCAAACAAACAGAAAAACCACATACATGTTGCTTGAAAAGTTTCTCCTGAGCCTTCGTCTTGGACAGAAGATGATTTCTGGAGGAATCTCCACAAGTTAAAGCTTCGAAAGCTTTCTCGAGGTCGTTGTCTTTCTTAAAACTCTCTAGAATGTCCTTCAGCTCGTCTTGTCTTCCTTTAATGGGTCGAAATCTGGGCGGAATAAAATCAGAACACAGGACTTGTCAGGCAGTTCATACACAAGTGTCTATGTTCACAAGATCTACAGAGACTCGGGATGTTTTTGGGAACATAATGACTACTGAAATCATTCTCACAGCCGGATCACAACGCTGTCACTGGTGTTAATTCCCCCTCTGTACGCACGTTTTCATGACATGTAGTCCTGTAGTGAGAGTCGAAGTGATTGGAAAAGTCTTTTAACACTAGTGGCAGCATTGTGATCCGGCTGCGAGAATGATTTCAATAGTTGTTCCTTTTATCAAAAATCTACTTTAAAAAATAGTGTTAATTTCCCAAATGTATGGAAACTTGTATGGGAAGAATTTATAATTGAATATTAAATTGTAATTTCACATAATTTCACAAATTTTGAATAAAGAAATATGATGTGAGAAAAGAAATTAGCAAATTGTTATTTTTTCAAATACATGCCCTAGTATTTTCTTTTTAAAAAATGTTTATTTATTTATTTTTACTTTAAAAAATTATATTAAATAATTTCGACCACGATCTAAAAATATGTTTTAAACACAGTGAAGATAAATTCTTTTTATTCCTAAACACAAGTGTTATTTTAGAGATTTTTTATAGAAATTTAAATATTTAAGTATTAATAAATACTTACATTTATATATTACAAACATTTATTATTTTATATACTGTATATATAAATAAATATTACACATAATGTATATATATTTATTCATATATTCTCTATATTTTTATGACAGAATATTTTCTGTCATTTGGCTCATCATTTAATTTTTACACCTTACAATCTAGCATTTCCTTTTTTTTCACTCATTGTACTGCTACAGATTTTATTGAATAAATAAAATAAATTCATAAATTGGATTAATTTTCAGGGTGTTTGTGTCTGAAAGGGTTAATCAGCGGTCCATAAATAAAATAAACCTGAATATACAGTATATATAGCTAGTAATGGGCGACCTGGTGTTCATCTTATGGGTCTGGAAGCCGAGGTATGGATCGAGGATGAGGCTGGTGGTCAGGTCATCGTTCTCACACAGCTCCTTAGCGGTCATTCCTGACGACGGCACGTGACGCCTTTCTGCCTCCATCGAACCACCGTTGAAACCTGAGCGGACAAATAAATAAATAATAAATAAAAAAAGATTACTGAAAACTTGCTCATGACTCATTCCTTTATTCTTCTTCAATAAGACATTTTGTAAACATTTTAGGGGAAAAAAACATAGGAATTACAAAACATTTGTGTCATTTTTTAACTGAAGAGTAAGAAAATAAAATCACATGCCCAAGTATTTTTGGAAAATTATATAGTTATTACTATATGTTTATACAGATGCACTAAACTTTTTTTTTTTATTCTTGTACAATTTAATTTGTTATACAATTTATTAATACAACTTTTCAATTTCAATTTATATTTTAAATATCTAATTATAAGACATGTCACTATATAACAAACCCCAAGCCACTGAATGCAGTCCTGGTCCCAAGCCCGGATAAATTGGGAGGTTTTTGTCAGGATGGGCATCCAGCATAAGGGTAAGGATCGGATGGTCCGTGGTGGCGACCCCTTTGACGGGAGCAGCCGAAAGACTAACAAAAACTTTAAGTGAACCCGTCAGTAAAGTACTAGTTTTTATGTCACTGAGGTTTTTTTTGGCTTATAAGTACAATTGCAGGGACACTGTAGTTACTCTGACTTCCATGCACTGTATAATTTGGATTTTTCACTCCTACACTATACTCAGATGTGAGTATTTCGAGCGTACAGGGAATAAAAATGACTCACGGCGGCTGCATCTCCGGCTGCTGAGCGAGCTCTTGCTGTGACGCGGATGCTGAGCGCGGCTTTGGCTCCCTGGCTGCTCGCTGAACCTGCTGCCATGTCGTCTGCCATTTACTACCATGTTCTTCTTGGATTCTCCCATCCACTTCATACCCGCAGAGCGCCCGCGTCAGTCGCATCGAGTCCCTGTGCTGAGGGAGAAACAAAGACAAGACAAGACAACCGTCATGGCCCAGAGTTTGACAGATATTTAATGTGACTACAAAAGGGGGGAAAAAAACATGGCTGTAATGGTAACATTATGTTAAAAAATAATTAATCACTCTAAAAATGACAAAGTAAATAATTAGTGCATATTTAAGAACAGGGGGTGGCGTGGGCGTGTTTTATTTTGCACCCTTGTAAATATCCAGAAATCCTGGCATTTTGCTTAGGCTACAGGTGTACAGATGGTCCCGGATCACAATTTTAAACAAAAGAAAAAAGAAAAACAACTAAAAAAGTGTTTAGAATTACATGTAAAATATAATTATTTATATTGTGGCCTTGTTATTCATAAAATTTAAACAATTATTTTATTTACTTTTTTTTAACAAAACATTTTGCTACTACTGAAAAACTCCACCCTTTACACAAACAAACTGACAAACAATAAACAGGACTAATAAAACTGAATATCATATTTGTAAGTTGGAACTGTGTGTGTTGTTAAATAACAGAAGGAATAAATAAAATAAACTGGATGCAATTTGTAGTCAATAAAAAGTGACATCTATAGCCTGCCTGTTATGTTTTTAAAAAATACCCAGGACAAGTAGTGTATTTTATTTTTATTTAAATACGTGACGAATTTCCGAATGTATTATTACCAACTACTTAGAATTTAAATGTAATAATAATAAAATTATTATTATTAATAATAATAATAAAAAAACAGCTAAGGTTTTGACAAGCAGGTTAAACTTAGCTACCAAGCTAGCTAGCTACCTAGCTAGCAAACCTTGCTAACTAGATACCGGCTAGTTTATTTTATTTAAATTTTATTAGAGTTAAACATCTGATGGTCACCAATTATAATCAATGAGTTTGTAAATTAATAATATGTACAGCATAAATATATTTTTGTAAAAGTTTTAGTAAATATAAACAGCGCGGTTTGGTTGCTAAGCATTTTAGCGCATTAGCACGCTAATGATCTGTTAGCTTCTTAGGCTACCTGGCTAACTCGTCTTTTTTTAAGTTGTCAGGAACAAAATACTCACTTAGTCAATGGCTGCCATGGCGAATCAAACCTGAATCTTGTGATGTGATCCAAAGTCGAAGAAATTAAACTCCTAAGAAATAATGCTAAACATATATCTAACTTAGCTACAGTAAAAACATTAAAATCCAAGATGGCGGCCGACCATGAACAAGGGAAGGCCGGACATCAGCCCGGTGTCGAAACCTGCAACTTACTGCTGCGTAATTCAACACAAAACACACGACACCATTGTACAAATTAGAACCTGTGGGTTTTAAATGACACGTTGATAATTTACTTCTCAAAATAAAATTGAAATAAACGATAAAAAAAGTCGGATAAGAACTACTACCCCGTTCTCGGAGGAACACGAAAGTAGTTCCGTAAAAACAAATCGCAGTCCTTTTAAAACGGGTTGCCAGATCCAGGAATCATAAACTCAAGGTCTAAAAGAGTGTGTGTGTGTAGGAGTTGCTAGAACCTCCCAGTGTGTGTTCTCCAGGGTGAAGCGGATGAGATGCCATCATGCCTATGTAGAAAACACTCACTCACTCATCGTCTGTATCGCTTTATCCTGTATAAAGGGCCGGGGGGGGGTGCCAATCCATAGCTGAGCACACACACACACACACACACATATACACACACTCATTCACACCCTTTTGGGAATCAAACTAATCTGCATGTCTTTGGTCTGTGTGAAGGAAAGCGGAGTGCCCAGAGGAAATCCACCAAGCATGGGGAGAACATGCAAACTCCATGCACACTGAGAGCCTCGAGGCAAAAATCAAACCCAGGCTCACCGCTCAACCACCGTCCCACCTACACAGATAACTTAATGAATTTAAAATACGAAAAATGATGAACAAGAGAAAGGAGGGTAGGGGTAGCTCAGCGGTCAATGCATTGCACTACTGATCAGATGGTCCCAAGTTCAAATCCCAGCACCACCAAGTTGCCACTGTTGGGCCTTTGAGCAAGACTCTTAACCCTCTGATGTATAATGAAATAAAAATAGAAGTCACTCTGGATAAGGGAATCTGCCCAAGAAGTGTGCTGTATATAAACTCTCTCTTAACTTGAACTTTAAAAAAAAAAACGAAATTCTGTTTGTTTGGTTGGCAGTGGTGTTTGCACAGGTAGGCATTAACTTGTATATCATTCTGTGTCGTGTCACAGACGTGTTATAGGCACCAACTAAAACAGCGTTTCTATGACAAAAACATATAAACACACAGCCTCAATGAGACTTACCTGACACCTGTATACTACCATTACCTGTGATGGAGTGTACGGTCAACTCGCTGCTGCTCCAATGTTTCCTTTAATTCTTCTTGTCGTATGCGCTGCCTATTGTTTCATCCAGTGGTGAACGACTGTGACACGTTCATAGTATGACAGAAAAGTTGATAATGAAGATGCCTACTGTTATATTCCGTGAGGAACATCTATGATATATATATATAAATCTTTCTTTGTTTCCTGTTGTCTGTATAAAAAGTGTGGCCTCTCACCTCCAGGGTTGATTTTTCGAGTTCCGCCTGCAGGTCTGTGTGCATGGAGTTTGCATGTTCTCCCCAACATACTTGGTGTGTTTCCTCCCAGAGTCCAAAGACATGCAGATTAGGCTAATCGGTCTTCCCAAATTGTCTGTAGTATGTGTGAGTGTGAGTGTGCCTTGTGATGTACTGGCACAATTGTTAACGGGGTACCCCATCTTGAAAATATTGGAACAATTTAATGCAAAACAACAACCTTAGACACACTGCCAACACAACAAAGGACCTCGTCAGGGGGGAAAGTGGAAGGTGTTAGACTGGACAAGTCAATCAGCTGACCATAACCCAATTAAGTAGCATTATAGCTCCTGAAGAGGAGACTGAAAGGAGCTTCACCTGACTTGACAAATAGATTTTTTTTTTTTTTTTCCTGTAGGCTATGTGAAAGGACTGGTCTTTATCCCTCCTCTTCCAACAAGAATAGAGGAACTCAAGTACAGTAGAGAATGTTACACAAGATATGCTACAGCGTGTTTGGCAGGAGCTGGACTACCGACTTGACGTGTGTTGAGCCATAGGCGGTGCGCATATTCAACATTTGTGAAAAAGTTTTGTGAAATTGGTTATAAAATCTATATCCGTTTGAAATTATAAAATATTGTTTCATATTCATCTGTTGAGCTCAAAATTGTCTTCAGTAGAATGCGGAGCAAAAGAACTGGCCTTGCTGTTCCAATACTATAGGAAGAGACTGTATAAAATCAAGCCGCCTTGAGTTGAGAATGTTTTTTGGCCTGATACCAACTTCCTGTCAAAGTAGAAGTCAGATTAACCATACACACCATAAAGTCATTCCACAAACAAGATTTAAAATAACGTTAGATAACTTTATTAAGCATTATTTTCCAGGGATGAAGTCACATTCACAAAGGATCTCTGTCTCTAACATTGTAGCACGCTTGAATACTGTCATGCAAACACACCTTATTCAACACACGTTACATACAGGCAGATAAAAATTATACAAATCCAGTATTATTATTATTATTATTATTAATTTTTATTTTTACAAATCCAAAAACAACTTGATGGCACCAGATATAGCAATGTTCACTGGAAACTCAATTCCGTGTGTAAAGTGCCAAGGAGTAGCACGCTCGTTTTCTTAGTAAACTGATTCAAGTAAAGTGAGTACATCCAACTTCTTGACCGATCAGAGCATCTATCTGTCAAAGATAAACAGATATAACAATGTCCGGTATACAGAGATAATTTCCTCAAGCATTCATCCGTAATTTCTAAAACAGACGGAAATATAATACATAAATAAATAAATAGCACCTGTGATTAAAAAGAACAGTACTGTTGTAACTCCAGCATTTCACTACATGATCAATTACCGTTTCAACTCGCCTAGTTTAATTAGAAGTGTTTAATGCAGTTAATCCATTAAACGTTTTATTTTTAATCTTCTTTGCTTTTGTTTGGGTTATTTTTTTGTTACATAGATTTGAAAAGGTCTGGGAAGGAGCATGTTATTTACTCCCGTACAAACTGTCGCATTTAACCCAAATCATGTTATATCCTCATGTTAAAATCTGTGTTACACAAACATTCAGCGGTGGAATGTGGTTCTGGTACAAATCTGAGCATTTGTACAGACAAAAACAAAGCATAAAAACCTAGCACGGAGCATCTCCCTGAGCTGACGTGGGGATCGGGAGGGCCAACAGCTTCAAGTTACATTATGGACATTAGCTCATTAAAAGCACTCTTATTAATGTAAGTGGAGAATATGTTTACATCTGTTAGTATGTACGTAAAAATGTCCTGATTTCAAGGTGTTTCAAAATCCAATTTCAGCCCTTTCTGAGATATCGATGATTAACATTTGCCTGAGACGGACCCAGAAGTCTTGAAAAAATAAATAAAACCTATGTTCATTCATATTAATGTCGTATTGTAACAAAACCACATCATTACATTTTAATTGTTAAAATTATTAGTTAGTAAATGACAAAAGTACATTTCCTCTAGCTTGCTACGTGAGTCATTTAGCTTTATAATAAACTGATTCTTCATTAACCATGCACTAACTAAAGATTAGAGCACCATATTTGGTGTTAGGTCATACATAGTCATAAGTATATTCATATGTTTTAGAGATCATGTATGGGGTTATATGTTTAAACCATGATGCTGGACCTTTGGGACACTCTGCAGACATTAAGCATCATTTACCTGTACTGCAGTGGTGAGAGAAGTTTTAATGACTCTCTAAGTCGATGACCTCATTATTTATTTATCTAGACATAAAGGCAGCTTGTTTAAGGAAATATATTTCTCACTCTACCCTTGGTTAATACACATATCTTAACACAAAGAAATGATTTAATGTTCACCTACAAAAGATATTTTCTATTTTAACAGAGCACCAACATTTAGTGTTTCTTCTCCCCTTAGTTCCTCAGGCTAACTTTGTTGTTAGTAGAAAAAAAGTGTTTGTGTTCTTCAGGAATCATTTCATTGATCATTCAAGATTCTATTGACCATCCTTTAGTGAATCTGACACAGAACCTTACATTTCTAAGATTTACATTCTCTTCACTATATTCTCTAATGTTTAATTGTTTAGCACATGCTTAACTTCATTTATGTAGTTACTTAAAATATAACAAAATGTACCCCAAAACTTTTCCATTAGGATTTAATATAAGGTAAAGAATTTTATATATGTATTAAGACTTATATACGATGCTACAGACATATGGATCCATTAAGATTTAATTAATAATCTCATCATGGCTTTGTGAATATTTAACTTAAAGAATAAAAGGCTATGATGTTACTGAAACTGATATGTATTCAATTACAGCATGGGATTGAACATGTTATCCAGATTTCTGTGGCTTTAACATAAAAAACAATGTTTAATGAGAAGTAGTTATGATATTGTTGCATATACGGTAAACCTCATGCTAATTTTTACACTTAAAAAGTTTTAGTACTTAAAACTATACATTCTGCGACCAGAAACAACTAAACATCATGTCATACATTTTATTCAAGAAAAGACCTTTTAAGTCGACACTGTGACACTGAATAACCCTTACAACCGTTATAAATGTCTCACCTCATCTTAGCTTGTTTGTAGTAAGAAAACATGCTTTTACAGTATTTCAGAGACAGTTAATCACGCTGGGTGTTAAAGTAATCAGCTCTCCGGTGATCTTTGCAGAAACAGCACCAATACTTTTGCTGGAAATCTGAGTGTAAATTCACAGTACGTCAGGTGTTTGTTTAATAAGATGTCTATTTGTTCTTCTGTTTCACTGTTGTGGTAAAAGTTCAGCACGTAGGATTTCTGCAGCGTGAATTTGTGAAGAGACACAAGAATAAAAGGATTCAACAAATAAATACTCGTCACCACAATTAAGGGAAAGGTTCTTTTGGGGGGGGGGCCTAGAGAGGAACATCCATGACGTCACACGGGCTACAGATCGCAGGACGCTCCCGAAAAGTACGAGGATTCTTCCGGTACCAAAACTGTGTATGCTGTAACTGTGAGAAGTGATAAAACAAAAAAGCATGGATAGTTAATGGAGAGTTCGAATTTGACATTTTAAGAATGAATAAAAAATAATAATAAAACAAACCACATGTGCTGAAAAATAGTTTCATAAAAATGAACATAAAATCAGCTTGTAAAAACTTTTTTTTTTTTTAAAGCAAACCTTTCTAGCTACCCTTCTAGGAAGTCAAGCGTCCAGGGGGTGGAGTTGGCCTGCTTCAGCTCCTCCCACATGCCATAATCATTCTTTGAATCTCACACAGGCATCAGATTTTTTTCTTTTATTAACTTAAAACAAGTTTTATCCTCATTTTCTGCTTTCTGCTTCTTTGTGCTAAAGAGCTTTTAATTAATATATATTCCACATTATACATCAGTCAGTTAAGCATCCAGAGATACCATAATTAAGATTTGTTACTAAAGACATTTTTAGCATCTTGTGGTATTTAACCTAAAGTAGGACATTCCCATCCTACATCCTAATAAGCATGATTTCTTTTTGTGTTAGTTGCATTGCTGGTTAAAATAATTGCCATAAATCTTCTCATGTTTCACCAACGCTTCTTTGTCCATGTTTGTTACTCCTTACTCCCTCTTAGTGGCTTAATTACTCAGATAAAAAAATAAAAAATTGATGCTCAAAGCTAAACAAAAACGTTTCGTAGGACAGGATTGATTGAGCTCAACTTCCTGGACCTCCGTTTTGAGCAGTGAGGGCTCAGATAATCACATACAACATTTTTAATTACTTAAATCTTGTAGTTTAGATATAATGAATTAGCCTGCATAGTTATTTCACTGAGCAGCAGGTGAAAGAGACTGATGTATGTACTTGTACTGTTTAGTTCTGTGAGTGTATACAGTGTAGCTTTAATGCTGTCCCAC
Source organism: Clarias magur (assembly GCA_013621035.1). Taxonomy (NCBI): domain Eukaryota; kingdom Metazoa; phylum Chordata; class Actinopteri; order Siluriformes; family Clariidae; genus Clarias; species Clarias magur. The sequence goes on along the minus strand of QNUK01000115.1, from coordinate 1,333,245 downwards.
TTTCTACAAAAAAGGTTGGTTACTTCAAATGAAGGTTTTAACATGATTTTTTAAATATACATATTAATCAAGAATGTACATGTTCATATATTATGCACACATGAACAAATTTATCTACAGTTTCTTAAGACAAGATTACAACAACAAAATTATTAAGCCTATTTCTAGACAAATCTTTACACATTTCTAAGTGTACTTTTCTTGTTATATCAAGATAAACTTTGGCAGAGCAATTTATTTCTTGAAAGAAGTAAAATTATGTCCCAACAGAAAACACATTTATGCTTTGAAATTAGTAACATTTGTCTACAAATAAGCTAAATAATCTTAGAATGGGTTTATTATAATCTTGTATTAAGCCATTTTAGATAAATTGGACGAGATTCAAGATATTTAAACTTTTACCAATCCAAGGAAACTATCAAAAGCTTAAAACACAGCCTTCTCAACCTGATGAACAACTCCGCTGCTGATTAATCTAAAACTAATACCTGTATATGCATTATACAGTATGTTGTTTAAAGGTAAGAAGTTTTACTTTCTTTGTTTACTTCATTTGAGAAAGAAGGCTTAATAAATTGGGCAAAAATAGCAATCGTAATATTTACAGCAATTGTCTAAATAATATTTTAAAAATAATTTTCAAATATTCCTTATGTATAAAAATATATACATTTTAAGAAAGTAAAGGTACTTGTCTGTTTGTGTATTAGGCAAATTATATCCAGTTTGCAATAACAGTTCTGTTTACAATTCATATTAAATGAAGAGAAATTTCAGGTCTTTTTTCCCCCCACTTCACTGTACCCAAAAAAATAAATAAATAAATATTGAACCGTAACTTGTGTACCTACACCCCCTACCACAGATGGTCAAAAATAAAAAACACGCACACACCTACACATACATGCTAGATCATTATATAAATCATCTACCGCCTTAAAAGGGGGAAAAGGTCTCATTACAACCCGGAGGATTTACGCTGCATACTCAGAATTATAAAAAAAAAAAATTTAAACACAGGCAAAACAAATATGTGCAGCTCGTGTGACCGATACCTCATGCATTTATTCAACTTGCGGCTTTTTGTCTTCATCAAGCTGTTCCTGACGCATCGCTGATTTTATTCTCTCCGTCAAACTCCTCCACGCCTGCCTGAGTCATGAGGTCGGAGATGTTCTTCTCCAGGTCGTCGATGCGGGTGCTCATCTCGTCGAGTGTGCTGATTAAGGAGAATCTTTAAGAGCGTTTGGTGAGTTGTAATATAACGGCGGTATGACGGTAGTGCAACCGCACACTACGGGTTTGTTCATTATTAATACGCTCATTAGGATGTACTACAGGGATGGCTAGTTTACGGGAACTCATACGGCGAATTTTAGTCAGGTGGGAGGAGCTGGATCTGATCCAACTCCTCCTATAGCACCAACCTACACACTTTAAACACACTTATACAACCAGAAAAAAAACAACACCCCCTGGACTGTTGGTGTATTTTTAAATTTTAAATCTTAAATTTTAAGAGACAAAACTGCACCTGGTGAAGGGAGGAGTGTTTATAGCTGCTATAATGTAATGAATTTTGAGAATGCTCCACAACATCAAACATAATTATAATTGGATACAAATTATGGCGTGTCATACTTTTTATTAAATTATAATGGTTGGCAGATTGCTGTGTTATAAGAAAAATAAAACACCTCAGGGTGTGGAAAATATATTATAATTGGAAAATTATGAACTTCCAACCGGTAACTCATCGGGATACATCACGTCATCTTGACATGATGTTATTTGAATGAAATCAATGACATAGCCATGAGATTGCGACCCCACTCAGAGTGCGGACACAAAATATTAATTTTACATCCAACCTCCATTCTTTTTCATACACTTTTAACTCTGGAAGATTCCGGAACATCTACAAACCACCACCAGCATGGAATGCCATTGAACGTAGGATATTTCTTCCAATAATCTGGTCGGACATGGTCTGGAACTTGTCCTGCATCTGCTGCAGTAAGCTCTGCACCTGAACAGCACAAAAGATAAAAATAGACAGATAAATATAAACCTCAAGTAATCACATAGACAAAAGGGAGGGGGAAGAAAACTCTCAATGGCATAAGAGTGAGTGTGTGTGGGAGTTTGGGGTCACCGAGCCTCTTGCTAGGAAGGGGGGGAAAAACACCACCTAATCTCTACGCCCACGTGCCAGAGCTGTAGTCATGGCAACAAGCGAACAACGGAAGAAGCAAGTGGGCTCCTCAAATAGAAATTTTACTTCAAAGTGACTTTAAAAGATAAAATAATCTTAGTTACCACTGGCACGGGTTGCCATGTCGTTCAGTCTAAAACATTTATTAAATTACTATTCATTTCCATTAAAGATAAAGAAATACACTCGATAAATTTTCAATTCAATTATGTATTGAATTAGGTTTTTTTTTTTAAAGAAAAAAAGAACGGACTGCGACGTTGATTTAAAGAACATAAACGTTAACTGTTCTTGTTATGTTAAGATTAACAAGAAACGAACACACTCATAACACTTATTATCGTTGCTTATATAGTCGTGTCTCCGATATAATATCTACACATAATGTATAAAATGACATGTTTGGAAATATTGTAGTTTTTACTTTGAGCAATTTAACAAAATAGTGTAATGTTTAGAGAGAATAAATCTGGCAACCCAACTTTCTCGTGTCCAAGGAAACGCTTCCTGCTAATACGTCCAGGCTAGCCACTGACAGAGAAATTAAACGCCAATAAAGTGGCATTTATTTGGAAATTAAACATCCAGACCCACGCATTAATAAACTCAAAGTCTATTAACAGTTAATATTTAGTAACGTCATGACGTAGCCCGGACGCTAGCTATCGAAGTCAGCTTAGTTACTCGGCGAAATGAATAGCCAGGCGTGTAACTTAATGATTAAAATACATTGATAACGACTCACCACGACGGTTAAATCTTGCGCTGATTTGGGGTCCGTGTCAGACATGTCGAGAGAGTGTGTGTGTGAGTGAGTGTGCGCCAGAGAAAATGTCAGAATGAGTACTCTTTACTGATTTATCTGCACCTCAATGCGTAGGCGACTGATTGCCCACACAGGAACGCGCACGCAAGTACACACCCACGCGCACGCACCCACAGCACGCGCACGCACTACCAAGGAGGCTGCAGCTATTCATTGATCTAAATGTGTTTAATTCACCCAAAAATAGAGTAAAAAAAAAAAAAGGGGGGGGGGGGGTAGGGCCCAGGTAATATAGAGCCCAGTGTTCGAACAAAACCCAGGAGGAGCGATGAGAAATGCTGTTTCTGAAAAAGGTTTAGACTTATCATTCAACATGTGTCAAATAAAGAAGGCAATCAATAAATGCAAAACCAACATCCTCAAGGAAAGATGGATTAGGTGTTATACTGTAGTATTTTAGCTCATGTGAAAGTGCACTAGCAGCACTCACTCTTCGTCTATAACGCTTTATCCTGTAGTGAGGGTCGTGGGGGGCCTGGAGCCTATCCCAGGAGACGTAGGGCACAGGGTGACAATCCACCACAGGGCACACACTCACACACTGTGAGTAATCTGCAGTTCTTTGGACTCTGGGAGGAAATCCACGAAGCACAGGGAGAACATGCGAACTCCATGCTCACAGAGATGGAAATCGAGCCTGGCCGTGAATTGAACCCAGACCCTGGAGGTGCGAGGCGACAGTGTTTACCACTACACCACCGTGCCGCCATCACTAGCAGCAAATGTAATACTTATTATTTATTTATAAGTAATTATTTAATACTATAGGTTACCATCGGCTCTGCCCGCGAACATGTTTACCACCACCAACCCGTCATATGTGGTCAAGTTGCTGCCGCTCCTCATGCTGCTCCAATGTTACATCAAATTGTACATAAAAGTTGATGATGATGATGACGATGATGACGAGGATGCCCGCTGATACTGTAAATTTGGTGACACGTCTCTGACAGAACTACTTCTGCAAACACAGTATAGATGCTTTGAGAAAGAGTAAAATAAAAATCATCAGCATTGAAGCAGTCTGTTATTGTACTAATATTCAGATTCCAATTTAATGTATTATATTTGATGTAATGTAATGCATTATGTAATATAACCTTATTATATAACCTGGTAAAGACTGTAACTTTAACACATACCATCATTAGATTCCTGACCATGTAGATGTGTGTAAGAGGATTTTTCTTTTATATAAGATGTGTTAATTCTCACTTCCTGTCTTCCTCTTGTTAACTCTCCCACGTTCTCTTTCTCATTCTCTCCCTAAGGTTGCATTCTGTTCCAGAGTGCTTCAAAATGCGCTTCCCCTATCACCCCTGTGCAGGGAATGTCGGTTAAGAGAACACGACAAAATCCCTCCATTCAGAAAACCCTGCACCGTCACCAGCGCAGACATCACTTCCTCTGTGTATTACCATGGTAACATAAGCACCTTGGATACCTGTTGGAAATCCCACTCTCTAGAAATGAAATATTGTATATTTGTTTAAACAATACAAAATACCATTATAAAATGTGCACTATTGAAATGTATATAACTATATATGAAGAAATTATTATTTGTACAGTTTTTTTTACAGATTCCTAGCCTTCATAATAGTAAGAATTTATTGATTAAATTAAATTTATTGTCTATATTACGTCATCCTTGTTAATAGTTTCTGGAAAAGATTTAGACTTATATTTTAATTTATTTAAGTTAAAGAGCGCAATCCCAAATGCACAACAAACTTACCCCAACGACAGATGGTACACTATTTTTTTTTAGAGTATTTTAGCTCATATGAAAGCACACTAGCAGCATGCTGTTTAACACTGATTTAGAAAACAGGAGAAAAAAAATCTGCATTGAAGCAGCCTGTTAATGTGGTAATATATAACCATATTATATAACACGGTAAAGATCCATCTAGTAGTCCAAGAGAGTCTCTGTAGCCTGTAAGAACTTAAATAAAGTAACTACTGCGTGGAAATGAGTTGTTTAAAAAGTAGAATAATTTTCAACATTTGGCGGTTTTAATTAACACTATTAAATTTAGCCTATAACAGAAACTTTGCATAAATTAGCCTATAGTCATGATTATACAATTTCTTTGTATACAAACATTATGATTCCACTGTCCACTGTAGAATATATTCTACTTTCACAAAGAGCACATTTTAAGACCTTCACAGATGATCAATCAATCACAGTCTTCAATCAATCTTGAATTGCTGCATCATCCCTAGCAATGGGATCAACCACACCTCCTCACTAAGTTAAAGGTTTTTTATTTTTCTTACTTAGCGTTGCTCTAAGAAGTTTCCTAAATCACATTTAGTCTAGATAGATAGATAGATAGATAGATAGATAGATAGATTATAAGATCATATAACACCAATATTATCATCCCTATGTCTGTTCAGATTAGAATTAATTACAAAATACTATTACTTGCATAAAGGCTTTAAATGCTTTAAGTCCCACATACCTAACCAGTCTTCTGGTACGCTACAATCCACCATGTTCCTTAAGATCACAAAACTCCGGACTTCTGGTAGTTTCCAGAATTTCAAAATCTACAAAAGGAGGTAGGGCTTTTTCATATTTAGCTCCAAAACTTTGGAACAGCCTTCCTGACAGTGTTCGGGGCTCAGACACAGTTTCCCAGTTTAAAAGTAGACTCAAAACGCATCTCTTTAATCTGGCATACACATAACTCATCCCATAACCTCATACTCCAGTACATCTATCCTGAATGGCAACTACGCTAATTCTCTCCATCTGTTCTGTATTCCTCTACCCATCCCGAGGCATCTGGAGATTGTTCCAGCTTCAGTAGACAGAGGCCAATCCTGCGAGGTTCCTGAGGCATTCAGAGAAGGACCTGCTCCAGCTGGATTCTGCTTCATGATGGTTGGAGCTACACATGCTGCTCCTGAGCTCCCAGTGATCCAGACCCCCATCTGCCCTCTGCACCTGCTGACTCATCCCTGTGCTGAACTGGACTTCATGCTCATTTAAATAACTTCTGTTATATTGAACTTTCAGCTGCATAACACACATGATGTTATATAATTTCCGTTATCTGTTATCACCCAGATGAGGATGGGTTCCCTGATTGAGTCTGGTTCCTCTAAAGGTTTCTTCCTGTTGCCATCTCAGGGAGTTTTTCCTTGCCACTGTCGCCGTCACCCTTGGCTTGCTCATCAGAGACATTTTATTCATCATTCACTCATTCATCTCTTTATTATCTACAGTAGACACATTTTTCTCACACATACACATTTCCATAAATTTTCTTTAAAAAAGCTGCTTTGAGACAATGAACATTGTTAAAAGCGCTATATAAATAAAATGTCATTTGTGACAGCAAAGCTGGATCGGTCTTTTAGAGAATGAACTCTGCTGCCTCTCTATGGGATCATATAGTGGGTGGGATGGATTTTCCATAATTGACAGAAGTTTGTTCAGTGTTCTGTTGTCCCTCACTATCTCCAACCTGTCAAGTTTGTGTCCAATTATGTATTTAGCCTTGCGGATTATTTCATTTATCCTGCCTGCATCCCTGGCACTGATACCGCACCCCCAGCAGACCACAGCACTATAAAGTGCTTTGAGCAAGGCCCTTAACCCTAACTGCTCCAGGGGCGCTGTACCATGGCTGACCCTGCGCTCTGACCCCAGTTACACTGGGATATGCGAAGAAGGAATTTCACTGTGCTGTAATGTATATGTGACAAAAATAAAGGCTTTACTTTACTTTAAAGGGCACTTGCCAGAACTGCCAAAACATTTCCAGAATCCTACTGCATACATTAAAAGATCTGAGCTTCCTCAGGAAATAAAGTCTCTTCAACCCCTTCTTAAACACAGCGTCTGTGTTGGTCCTTCAGTCCAATCTGCTATTCAAGTGAACACCCAAGTGTACTTGTAGTTGTCCACAACCCCAACCTCCATGATGGTAACAGGTTTAATCATAGTTTTACACTTCCTAAAGTCCACTACCATCTACTTGGTTTTTATGATGTTTAGGAGCAGATGGTTTCTGGTGCATTACTCCACAAAGCTGTCTAGAAGTCCTCCGACCCTTGTCCATACCTGATACACTCAACCACTTCGAGTCATCACAGAACTTCTGCAGGTGGCAGGACTCAGAGTTGTATTCTGAATCCTAAATCTGAGGTGTACAGAGTGAACAGAAATGGAGAAAGGACAATCCCCTGAGATGCTCCTGTGTTACTGACCACCACATCAGACAGGGAATTCCGCAACCTTACAAACTGAGGCCTCTCTAACCGATAGTCAGCTATCCAGGACACAATGGATGGGTGTCAGAAAGAGGACAAGGAAGAAAGTAGTAGGAAAAAAGGAATTACACAGAAAGGAAGATATGGAAGGTCAAGACCAGAAGGTGGCACTAATGCAACATAGTGGATGCCAATTGAAATTCCCTGAGAACACTGCACAGGCCATTACGTCATGTAAAGTGCGATTCCGAATTGAAGGGAACAACAGGTCTTTACTTCACCGAAGTGTACATGATAAATTTTCCCTTCAGTTACTGTGCCTCGCTGGAGCATGAAAAAATGGAGCTCAAAAAGGGATTTATAAATTTATCATTATTTTTATTATAAAGAACAACATATTACTGTAAATCATAACTGTACAATAATGATTTTCTATACTTCTATAGGTATAGATATTATAAGTATACTAAGTATATTAAATCCTAGCATGTCAAAGCATACTTAAGTGTACTTGCAGTCAGATTAATGAGGAGTATACTGGAAGTTTGCTATTTTTCTAACAACTAATCTTGTACTAAGTGCATTTAAGTTGTAATTACATCGTACAAAAGCACAATTTTAAGTGTATTAAGTATACCTTTGTGTGCTAAAGTTGAACAACTTTAAGTACACTTAATGTATTGTTAATTACTATATGTATTATGTAAGGTATATGATTGTGTGTGTACTAACGTACATACCAGACAGTAATTAATAAAATTAAAGTATCTATTTAATGCATTATAAGTACATTATAGCAATTTTTTACTGTGTTACAAATACACGAGTAATATACCATGAATATATTCTTATTGCAGCAGTAGCATGCTAAAAACCAAGCACACCATTGTTTTTCTTGTGAAATTCCCAATAAGTTTGATGTGTCACATGACCCTCTTCCTATTGAAAAAACAAAAGTTGGATCCAAGATGGCTAACTTCCAAATGGCCACCATGGTCACCACCCATCTTGAAAAGTTTGCCCCCTCACATATACTAATGTGCCACAAACAGGACGTTAATATCACCAACCATTCCCATTTTATTAAGGTGGATCCACAGAAATGGCCCACCCTGTACTTCTGGGCCCGTATTCACAAAGCTTCTTAGAATTCTCTCAAAGAGCTCCTATCTTAGGCTAAAAAGTCCTAGCTGGGAGTCTTAGACTAAAAGTGATTTAGAAAACTTCTTAGAGCAACTCTGAGTAAGGAAAGTACAAAAAACTTGAAAATAGAATACATGATCACAGAACAGAAATGATAATGTTTGTATATAAAGAAATTGTATAATCATGAATACAGGTTCCTTTATGCAAAGTTTCTGTTATAGGCTAAATATCTGAAAGTGAATGAAACCTGCCAGATGTTGAAAATTGGTCTATTTTTGAAGCAACCAGTTTCCACGAAGCAGTTACTATATTTAAGTTCTTATATTTATTTACCATACTGATTTTATTAATTGTGATCCATTTCATCTTGATGAGAGCAAAATGGCTCAGCTTTCACCAATTCACATGATTGCAGGACAGTCTGTTTAAGTTACACTTTTGGATGGTCTGTAGCCAACGATCCACAATAAACAACAAGAAAACCAAACTGAACAGAAGAGCAGCGTTTACTTTTAGCTTTATGTTCAGTGTTTGGGAGAATATTTCTTTAAAATATTTCATAAGGCGTTCTTAAAAAATGCCTCAGGATCCTCGCAGGGTTGGCCTTTGTCTGATGAAGCTGGCACAATCATCAGATGCCTCGGGATTGGAAGAAAAATAAAGAGCAGGTAGAAAGAATTAGCGAAGTTGCCATTCAGGGTAGATGTACTGGAGTACGAGGTTATGGGATGAACTACTGTACGTATGCCAGATTAAAGAGATGTGTCTTGAGTCTACTTTTAAACTGGGAAACTGTGTCTGAGTGCTGAACACTGTCAGGAAGGCTGTTCCAAAGCTTTGGGGCTAAATATGAAAACTCTCTACCCCTTTTTGTAGATTTTGATATTCTACCAGTAGTCCGGAGTTTCCCGAGTGATGCTGTAGCCTCTTGCAGTCGGGGACCTAGAGAGAGTTGATTGGCTAAACTCTCTCAGTGGGGTGGGATGGGACGCACTTAGTGCTCTCACATGAGAATCCTTAATAACCTTAATAAAAGCTTCTTAACTAAAAGAGGTGTAGAAACGGCACATATGTCACCATGCACAGTTCTCTGTCATCCAATTATTACACCTTTAATTTTTGTATTTCAGTTTACGTTTACATTTTTTCTATTTATTTATTTAAAAAGTAATAAAAATAGACTCAAATAAAGAAACAAAAGGAGTAGTGATTGGATTGGATTATGGGATGATGGGAGAGTTGGACCAAATATTTGTTTGTTTTAATTTAACAAATTATTTTAATTGTAAAGTTATGTATTAAGAGAAATGTACTTTGATACAGTCTACATGAGTTCCAAAGAGTGACATAAATAAACCTTTTTTGTCACGGGGGGCGTGGCGGTGGAGGATCCAAGTGCAGAACGAGCGTTTGTAGAGAGTGAGTGCAGCGCTTTTAATCAATGAGATCCGTGAATGCGGAAGTGCCGTGAGGAGCGCTCGCTGTTTCTCCGAATGGAGTCCGCGTCTGGAATGCGGAAGTGGTGAGTGAGCGCTTGCTGTTTCTCTGAATGATCTCTGCGGCAGAAATTCCGAAGCGCGGATTTCGCGAGAAGTAGATCGTGGACGAAGAACTGGCCGAGGTCAGTAGTTGTGAGTCGAGGAAAGTCCGTAATCAAAACTCGTGGTCGAAAAACAAATCAGAATGTCGGCAACAGTAAATCCGGACGGTCAGGAAATCCGTAACGTGAGGCAGAGTCGTGGTCGTGGAAACAAAACGTGATCGAGATCCGAAAGGTCAAGGCAAAACGAAACGCTGGAATACTGGGCATGGATAGCACACAATAATCTGGCAGAGAACTGTTGTCTGGAGGAGTGTTAAATAGAGAGCTGTGATGATCTAGGATTTAGAACAGGTGTGTTTGGAGAGATGAATGAGGCAGTGAAAAGCAAGGAGTGGGATGGAACATGGAGCCGGAGTGTGCAGGTGTTTATGACATTACTTGAGATGTGGGCGTGACCTGGCGTGCCGTGACAGTAGCCCCCCCCCTCTATGAACGCCACCTGGCGTTCTTGAGGGTGCCTCGGGGTGGAGATTGTGAAACTCCGTTATCAAAGATTGATCCAAGATGAACCTGGCTGGCACCCAACATCTCTCCTCGGGTCCGTAACCCTCCCAGTCTATCAGGTACTGTAAGCCGCGTCCACGGCGGCGAGACTTGAGGAGTCTCCGGACGGTGAAGGCTTTGCCGCCATCTATAAGTCGAGGGGGAGGAGGGGGAGGTGGAGGTGGAGACAAGGGACATGGGACCAGTCGGCGGATATGGGAGACGTGGAACGTGGGATTAATTCGGCGCATGGATAATGGCAGGGCTAGTCTGACTGAGCATGGGTTAATGACTCGAGAGATAGTGAATGGGCCGATGAACTTAGGCGAAAGTTTCTGGGAAGTTTTTTTTAAGTGGTAGGTTGCGTGTGGAGAGCATAACTCTTTGTCCGACACGGTAAGTAGGAGCGGCTGAGCGGTGGAGATTAGCTTTGCGCTGAAAGATGGTCATGGAGCGTCGTAATTGAGCGCGGGCCCGTTGCCATGTCCTCTTACAGCGACGGATGAAAGCTTGAGCGGAAGGGACAGCAGATTCTGCCTCCTGGGTAGGGAACAGTGGAGGTTGATAGCCAAGACGGCACTGAAATGGTGACATGCCTGTGGATGAGGTGGGGAGAGAGTTATGGGCGTACTCAATCCAAGGGAGAAAACGGCTCCATGAAGCTGAGTCCCTTGAGGTCATACATCTCAGAGATTTTTCTAGCTCCTGATTCATGCGCTCGGTTTGGCCATTGCTTTCAGGATGAAATCCTGATGAAAGGCTGGGGGTGGCGCCAATGAAGCCACAAAATGCTTTCCAAAATTGTGCCGAAAATTGTGGTCCCCTGTCAGAGACTATATCTGATGGAAGTCCGTGAAGTCTGAAGACATGGGAGATGAGGATTTCAGCTGTCTCCTTGGCAGACGGAAGCTTGGGTAATGGAATAAAATGGGCAGACTTAGAGAACCGGTCGACCACTGTCAGAATGCAGGTATTATTGTCAGATGACGGCAACCCAGTTACAAAGTCAAGTGAGATGTGAGACCACGGTCGATGGGGAATGGGGAGGGGCCTGAGGAGTCCCTCGGGAGGAAGGTTTGTTGTTTTATTCCTGACACAGACATCACAGGATGCTACAAAGCCTTTGACGTCTTCCTTGATAGTCGGCCACCAGAAACGTTGATTAAGCAGTGAGAGGGTGCGGGTTGCCCCCGGATGACAGGCTAGCCTAGAGCTGTGGCCCCATTCTAAGACTTGGGGGACGAACAGAAACAGGGACAAAAAGAAGCCCAGGTGGGACATTACTGGGGCCTGGCTCCTGTTCAAGGGATTGCAGAACTAGGTTTTCCACATCCAGCCGGGTTACAGCTACAAGGCACTGGGGTGGGAGTATGGTTTCCCTAGTGGATGCATCCTGAGAGGCGGGGAACTGTCGGGAGAGTGCATCAGGCTTAGTATTTTTGGATTCTGGGCGGTATGACAGCGTGAAATTGAACCGTGAAAAGAAAAGTGACCAGCGTGCTTGACGTGAGTTGAGTCTTTTGGCTGACTTGAGATATTCTAGATTCTTGTGATCAGTCCAAACAAGAAACGGGTGTTCAGCTCCTTCCAACCACTGTCTCCATTCTTCAAGGGCTAGCTTCACTGCGAGCAACTCACGATCCTCGATGTCATAGTTCCGTTCAGGGGCGTCAGCCGACGAGAAAAGAATGAGCATGGGTGAACCTTGTTGTCCTTCTGTGATCTTTGGGAGAGCACTGCTCCCACTCCTGTCTCAGATGCATCGACTTCAACAATGAATTGGAGAGAAGTATCAGGGAAGGTGAGTATGGGTGCTGTGGTGAAGCGCCGCTTGAGTCCTTTGAATGCCTCCTCCGCCAGAGGGTTCCATCGAAAAGCGACCTTGGTGGATGTAAGAGATGTAAGTGGGGCCGCCACAATGCTAAAGTCACGGATAAAACGTCGATAGAAGTTGGCAAAGGCCAAAAAGTGCTGAAGTTCCCGCCTCGACGATGGTGTTGGCCAATCTGTGACGGCCCTTACCTTGACTGGATCCATCTGGATGCCTGATGGTGAGATGGCATACCCCAGAAAGGAGGTGGATTCACGGTGAAACTCACATTTTTCAGCTTTGACATAGAGTTTATTCTCCAGCAGCCGTTGAAGGACCTGACGCACGTGATGCTTATGTTCCTCTAATGAGCGTGAGTAGATCAGGATGTCATCAAGGTATGCAAACACAAAGACATTGAGAAAGTCTCTAAGAACATCATTAATGAGCGCCTGGAAGACCGCCGGTGCATTAGTTAAACCAAACGAAACCACCAGGTACTCATAATGACCAGTGGGGGTGTTAAATGCGGTCTTCCATTCATCACCTTCTCGTATCCGGACCAGGTGGTAAGCATTTCTTAGGTCTAACTTGGAGAATAGACGAGCATCCTGGAGTAACTCTAATGCGGTGGACATGAGGGGAAGCGGGTAGCGGTTCTTAATTGTGATTTCATTAAGGCCTCTATAATCGATGCAGGGTCTGAGGGACTTGTCCTTCTTTTCCACAAAGAAAAAGCCCGCCCCTGCAGGGGATGAAGACGGACGGATGATTCCAGCTGAAAGTGACTCAGAGATGTATTGTTCCATGGCTTCTCTCTCGGGACGAGAGAGAGAGAGTAGAGTCGCCCTTTAGGTGGGGTGGTGCCTGGGAGAAGGTCGATGGCACAGTCGTATGGACGGTGAGGAGGTAATGAAATGGCACGTGACTTGCTGAACACCTGGCGAAGGTCATGGTACTCGGCAGGGACCTTAGAAAGGTTGGGGATCTCCACCAGAGAGAAAACTGCAGTGTAACTGCAGTGTGACTGGAGCAGTGCGGTGGGTGATTGAAGAGAGCTTGCTGCCATCCAGAGCCTGTACGCTAAATGGTTGGTTAAGTGGTGTGTGTGGAATCTTGAGTTGAGAAACCACAACCGAGGAGATAAAATTTTGGTCTGCTCCAGAGTCTACTAGAGCATGCGTGACGTGGGGCCGATTGTCATATATCAGGGTCACAGGAAAGCGGGAACGGAGGTCAGGGAATGGATAGTGTCTAGGGCCCCCCTGTACCCCCAGAACTACCGGGGGGGACTGACCTTTTAACGGACAGGTTCGTATGATATGCCCGACCTGACCACAGTAGAAACAAGCACCGTCGTCCTTCCTGTGTTGGCGTTCCTTGGGAGAGATGTGTGTCCGGTAGACCTGCATAGGTTCTGAGGGGAGCTCAGGTGGGGCTGGGTTAGAAATGGGTACATGGAGTACCTGACAATGCTCCTTTTGCCGGGTTCGTTTGCGGGCATCAATATTCGTTGCCAGGTCAATGAGTCCCTGAAGGTTGGAGGGGAGCTCTCGGGCTGCTAACTCATCCTTAACTGGATCCGCAAGTCCGTGGAGGAAGGTATCAAAAAGTGCCTGATCGTCCCAACCACAGGAGGGAGCTAGAGTGCGGAAATCAATGGCATAGTCAGACACAGATCGAGATCCCTGACATAGTTCCAGTATGTGAGCTGCCGCCTGACGTCCTGTGAATGAACGATCGAAAACTTCTCTCATTTCGTCTGTGAATGTCTTGTATGTGTAGCAGTAGAGTACCTGGGCATCCCATAAGGCTGTTCCCCATTCTCTCGCTTTTCCAGAGAGGAGAGTGATTATGTAGGCGACCTTGGAACGTTCAGTGGGGAAGGAGGAGGCCTGTAGCTCAAGCACAAGGGAGCACTGAGACAAAAATGAGCGGCAAGTGGCCGGGTTTCCATCATAAGTAGGCGGTGCTGGGAGGCGTGGTTCATGACTGACAGAATACACAGGAGGAGGAGGAGCCTGGGGAATGGGAGTGGTGGGTGGTTGTGCAACATCAGACTTTATTTGTAAGGTGAGAGCAGTTAAAGCCTCTGTTACCTTATGAAGAGTGTTAGTTATCTGCTGTATATCCTGCTGATGAGTACCCAGGAGCGCCCCCTGTTTCTCTAGTGCCCCTCTTAGTTGTGCTGCCTCTGCTGGATCCATTAATGGCCAGATTATACTGTCACGGGGGGCGTGGCGGTGGAGGATCCAAGTGCAGAACGAGCGTTTGTAGAGAGTGAGTGCAGCGCTTTTAATCAATGAGATCCGTGAATGCGGAAGTGCCGTGAGGAGCGCTCGCTGTTTCTCCGAATGGAGTCCGCGTCGGGAATGCGGAAGTGGTGAGTGAGCGCTTGCTGTTTCTCTGAATGATCTCTGCGGCAGAAATTCCGAAGCGCGGATTTCGCGAGAAGTAGATCGTGGACGAAGAACTGGCCGAGGTCAGTAGTTGTGAGTTGAGGAAAGTCCGTAATCAAAACTCGTGGTCGAAAAACAAATCAGAATGTCGGCAACAGAAAATCCGGACGGTCAGGAAATCCGTAACGTGAGGCAGAGTCGTGGTCGTGGAAACAAAACGTGATCGAGATCCGAAAGGTCAAGGCAAAACGAAACGCTGGAATACTGGGCATGGATAGCACACAATAATCTGGCAGAGAACTGTTGTCTGGAGGAGTGTTAAATAGAGAGCTGTGATGATCTAGGATTTAGAACAGGTGTGTTTGGAGAGATGAATGAGGCAGTGAAAAGCAAGGAGTGGGATGGAACATGGAGCCGGAGTGTGCAGGTGTTCATGACATTACTTGAGATGTGGGCGTGACCTGGCGTGCCGTGACATTTTTGCTACAGAAGTTACACATATAAAACCAATTATACAATAATCCTCTCTATTATTGCTACTAACTACAAGCATTCACTTTTTAAATGTTAGTTTTATTTAAAAAATATATCTATAAATATATATTATTATTTTTTAAAAATATATCATTTGTTCAATAGCTCTTTCTTTATGTGGGTTACACATATAAAACTAATTGTACTATAATAAAGTATATGATTGCTCTTATGCAGTCTATTATACACACGTGTGTATAATACATGTGTGTGTGTGTGTGTGTGTGTGTGTGTGTGTAAATTCATCTGAGGTACACATGTTAAACCAATTGTACTATCACTGAAATAGAAATTTAATTGAAATGTATTGATTTTGTTTTCAAAAAAATGGATCTAACTGAATTTTGAAAAGTGAATGTTTGAAGTTAGTACCATTAGACTGCATTATAGTACAATTGGTTTTAAATGTGTAACTCTCAAGATCAAAAGCTATTGACATGTAAATAAACATATTTTGCGAAAGATAAAAAATGTAACAAACTGAATTTTAAAAATCTGACAATTGTAGATTATAGTGCCATTAGATTTACAAATGTACCTCTCATAAACAAAAAGCAATAAAAATTGTATGATTCTTTTAATACAATAATTAATATTAAATGAGAAACTGAATTTTAAAAATTTGAATGATTGTAGTTAGTAGCAATAATAGACTGGATTATAGTACAATTGGTTTTAAATGTGGGACTTACATAAAGAAAACGCTATTGAAAATAAATGGTACAGTGGAACCTTGGATTATGAGCATAATTTTTTCCGGAAGCAGGCTCATATTCCAAAACACTCGTAAACCAAATCAATCATTCTCATAAGAAATAATGAAAACACAAATACTTTTAGCTTTGAAAAGAATCGCGATAGAGCAGAGTTTCTGTGTAGAGCAGAGTGTGTGTGTCTGTGTGAAGCCGGGGAGGGGGGGGGGTGTAAAG
Organism: Clarias magur; assembly: GCA_013621035.1. Lineage (NCBI taxonomy): Eukaryota > Metazoa > Chordata > Actinopteri > Siluriformes > Clariidae > Clarias > Clarias magur. Next base: position 1,317,064 of record QNUK01000115.1, on the reverse strand, counting down.
GCGATAGAGTGTGTGTGTGTGTCGGTGTGTGTGTCGATGTCAAAAAACTCTGCACTCGTAAACCAAGACATGATCGTTTTTCAAGTCAAAATGTATTAAAAATCTTTGCTTGTCTTGCGGAACACTCGGAAACCGAGTTACTCGCAATCCGAGGTTCCACTGTATTTATATGATAATGACAAAAAATACTTTATTATAGTACAATTGGCTTTAAATGTGTAACCCACATAAAGGAACAGCTATTGAAAATGAATTATATATTTAAAAAATATAATACAAAAAAAAAAAAAAAGTGAATGGTTGTAGCTAGTAGCAATAATAGACTGGGTTATAGTACAATTGGTTTTATGTGTAACTTCTATGGCAAAAGTTTATTCATGTCATGCTTTGGAACTCATGTGGACTGTATCAAAGTACATTTGTCTTCATACATAACTTTAAAATTAATATTATTTGGTAAATTAAAACAAACAAAAAACACCCTGACTCTTTAAAAAGTATACTAAAATAATCATGAATCAATAAATGTATAAATAAACATCATAATCCTGTGACCTAACACCGCAATATGATTGATCTGCTGCGAGGTGCTGTTGACTTCTGTAACTTTGGTAGAATCAAAAACGGTTGTCTACGTCATGCAGTTTTTAGACGGTCTCTTGGTGAACATGTGTTTATGTCTTAATGAAACAAAAGAGAGAATATCGGATGTTTGCCGAATGTCCAACTTTACTTCGTTTTTGAACTCTACGTTTTTTCCCGCTCTTTTTTGCATTATAAGGTTTGAAATCTAACATGACATGGCTGATCATGCCATGTAATCCACTTCACAGCGAGCCACTAAGCGATCAGATCACATCTCACGTGCTTCAGACCAGACACGCGGTCTGACTGTCGGGGTAAAAGGAATTCCGCTCGTTTTTCAGTCTGCAGTTCTGTTAGACTGGCGAAACAGTAGATGCCTTGTATTAAGCTTGTTAAAGTGTTTCGTACATTAGGACCATCAATCAGATTAAAGTAAAGTGCTGTTAAAGTGATGGCGGAGAACACCTCTGAAAGTACACCAGATCTAATAGATATATACGGGCGTATGCTGAGTGCTGCTGAATCATCTGGCCAAAACCCTGATGTTGAGATCGACCTCTCTCTGGTGAAGTACTCTGGATTAAATTCAGCAGCTGAACTTGAGAACTCCATCATCCAGGAATTAAAAGACGTGTGCAGCAAGATCCCGGGCTATGTGGAAAGTCTGGGCTCTGAATTATCATCTTTCGAAACGGTCCCAAATGCAGTGGGTTTAGGAGCAGTGGCTGTGTCCATAGCCCTGGAGCTCATCATCGCTGCTCAGGATGAGGACTGGGAGAATAAAGACAGCACGCTGGACATGATGCGACGTGTGTTCGCCGAGGAAAAGGCTTCAGGTGTGAGAGACTCCATGGAGGAGTACATGAAACGCTTGCGTATGTATTTCCATCAACCCACCCAAGCGCTAGAGGAGACCGAACGTCTGGAGAAACAGCTGAGTGAACAGCTGACCTGTCTGAAAAACTCCATGCTGCATGATGACCAAATGAGCTCCCGCTCGCTGAAGCACTGGACCAACGGTGCGGCTTTCCATCTGCAGATGCTCATCCATGCAGCCAGACTGAAGACACAAAGCTCCACGGAACATCAGGAAGAACTTCAAATTCATGTAGCTTCCATCGAGAGTGTGCTTAACCTCTATCATTTCAACTTAGAGGAGCTGTTAAAGCAGTACAAGACCTACAAGACATCAACCATCTCACTTGGCATATTCTATGATTTTGATGTTTCACGCAGATATTGTGTAGTTAAGGACGAGGAGCTTGAAAGGGAAATTGTCAGAGTCGCTTTCAGTGGAATTGCAGCGAGCATTTCATCTGATGATTATATTGACTACATGTTTGACAATTGGAGCAAGTTAAAGGAGTTGAAAAGCTATTTCAGTGATCTTAAGGAGAACTTAAAGGACCAAATCGTGCAAGAGGGACAATTTAACTTGCAAAGGGTCTTACTTGCCTTAGACAACCAGAGTGCCTAAAA